>JANRMT010027041.1:61883441-61920428 GCA_026402145.1 Polypterus bichir lapradei
TATATGTCACTCGCTCGCTTCTAATTGTTTCGCTGCCTTCTTAATTATATAATGCATGTTTTCTAAAGCGCGTTTTGTAGCTCTTCCTGGCTTTCTACGTAATGCGTGATTACGTGAGAGGCGTGATGATGTCATACGAACTCCGCCCCTCCAGCTGAACTCCATTACAGTAAATGGAGAAAAACAGCTTCCAGTTATGACCATTACGCGTAGAATTTCGAAATGAAACCTGCCCAACTTTTGTAAGGAAGCTGTAAGGAATAAGCCTGCCAAATTTCAGCCTTCTACCTACACGGGAAGTTGGAGAATTAGTGATGAGTCAGTCAGTCAGTCAGTGAGTGAGTGAGTGAGTGAGTGAGTGAGGGCTTTGCCGTTTATTAGTATAGATATATACACATACATACAAACATACACACAGGTATATATATGTGTATATATATGTATGTGTCTATATGTGTGTGTATAGCTTTGGTCACTGAGTGCAAGGGAAAAATAATAAAATATAGTCTATTAGTTATTAAACAGTAAAACATTAACGTTTTAAGAAGTACAGGTACATTGAGCACTACTCGAGTGGTTGCGGGTAAACTACATTTTAAAAGACGGTATAACAGAACAGGTAAGTAGTACTAACAGCAGCTAAAATGTATATGGATCATCTCTCGGTAGTTGATCCCTTTTGAAAGGCGCTACACGACGGCTGTGGTATAGAAATTACATTTTCTATGTGAACGTTCAAATTTCTGCCTCTGGTAATGTGCCTTAATGGTATTACCAGTAATTAAAGAAAAATTGTTTTGTGTCCTCTGCAGTGTTAAGAGAGAAAGGCTTTGGTTTGGGATAAAATGAAAAAAGGTGTAAAGAAAGGAAAGTTGCATTTTTCTTTTATATAGTATAGAGAGATGTGTTCGGTGACGTTATGATCTCCTTTTGGGGACAGTCGCGGTGGGTCTTGTGTAGACTGGTGAGACGTCTCTGCCATTAATCAGCTGTGATGGCACTGTCAGTCCTTCACTCGTGTGCGTGTCTTCATAATCCGAGCTGAGGACCTCATAATCGTATACGTGCAAAAGAAAGTTTGAATCGCCTTAATATTATTTTGCCGTGGTGTAGAAAAGGGGTCCCGTGTTTGCACTTGTCTGGGCTATAGCTCAGGGGGAGGATGAAAAAAATTAAAAGTGCTCACTTTGACTTAAGGCAGAAGCGCAGTCAGCGTCTCAAATCCCGGCACAGCTATGCGCGCGCGCCGGCTGCTCGACTTTTGCTGGGAAGGAGACCCCAGTTTTTGTACACATGTTCCACAAATGAGACACACGGGTTTACCGCCAATGTCAGTAAACATATACTCAGCCTCCCATCGGTTTTTAAAGGCTCTATGTTCAGAATCACCTTTTCTCTTTTGCATCGTGTGGGCTAGCTTGGCAATAATTAGTAGCATTATAAGCTAGACTTGATTAACGTGGTAAGTGTTCGGCAAGGCAGCTGAAGTGCTGGATTATGGGATCTGTATTTTATTATGTTACCAGCGCTTCATATCCCCGGGCCATTAATAACAATAATACAGTATATAAAATGATCTCGCGGGCCGGATATAATTACACGCCGGGCCGGATGTGGCCCGTGGGCCTTGAGTTTGACTCATATGGACTAAATAGAACTTGAAAAGAAATATTTTTTGGAATGTGATCGCGCAAGTCAGATCTAGTTGACGCGCACTACAGTACATCGAGCCCGCGTGCTATTGTGGTTTTGCTTGTGTGCTTCAGTAAGTTACCGTCCCCTCGCTCTTACTTTTTTACCATTCATCTAATGAATACACTGAGTATGGCTTTACCAAAACAATCATTGATCGCGAATAAAGTATCCATTATTCATGAAGCTTCAATAGGTGATCTGTCTTTCTGCGTTAACCGCATGCGTTTTCATACGTCTCAAACTAAGGGGATGCGAGGTTAAAATAAATCGAGAAGCGCGCGTACATACTTAGTGAATCCCCTCTCGGGAATCGAACCTCGGACGTGGGCGCTACAGGCAAATGCTCTACTATCGCGCCACGGCGTGTGGTTTATCTATTTGAGCGTAGCAGTGTAATTCGGTTTTTGTTCAGCACTCTTTGGAACTGTTGCTTTTTGTCTGCGCACTGCGTCAGTTCACGTGAGGCGCTGAATATGGTTTTATATGTCACTCGCTCGCTTCTAATTGTTTCGCTGCCTTCTTAATTATATAATGCATGTTTTCTAAAGCGCGTTTTGTAGCTCTTCCTGGCTTTCTACGTAATGCGTGATTACGTGAGAGCCGTGATGATGTCATACGAAACTCCGCCCCTCGAGCTGAACTCCATTACAGTAAATGGAGAAAAATAGCTTCTAGTTATGACCATTATGCGTAGAATTTCGAAATGAAACCTGCCCAACTTTTGTAAGTAAGCTGTAAGGAATGAGCCTGCCAAATTTCAGCCTTCTACCCACACGGGAAGTTGGAGAATTAGTGATGAGTCAGTCAGTCAGTCAGTCAGTCAGTCAGTCAGTGAGTGAGTGAGTGAGTGAGTGAGTGAGGGCTTTGCCTTTTATTAGTATAGATTCGACAGACATTGTCATGATAACATACAAAGTGTCACACGCATTCTCATGGGAGACAGTTTAAATTCAGGGGTTGGCATTGTGTGATAATGGTCTCTCTTTTCCTCCCTCTATAGAAAGGAAGATTGATGGCTCTCCTTGTCAAACATCAAATCTGTGGTCCACCCACCTGGACCTGCCTTTTCCTGCCAGAACATTTCATAACTGTTAGAGCAGCCATCTTATTCAGTCACCCTGAGAGGACCCCCATCTGAGGAAGACTCAATTGCATTTAACACACTTTTTTTTTTTTTTGCATTTTCTTCATTCTATTTACTGTATATTGGGTTTGTCGCAAGGTGCTCCAACACACTGGTATTGTCATATCTTGTGTTACAAAGGATATTCCTTTTTTAAATTAAATCATATCAATTTCACATCTGTAAATTTAGTTTTATATAGCTATTCAAATAGTATTACAGAAAACAAAATTCTAAAATAAACACAAAAAAATATACGCAGTAAAAAATGTCTATTACAAAACAAAAAGGTTTTAAACATTTCAGATCAGTACTGAAATCCTACAAAAATGCAGATATATCGTAAAGTTATCATTTAAGTGATCTCATCATCACCCTATTGAGTATAATAGGCTGTTTTTCACTAGTAATATTAGTTTTAAAATTGTCTACAATTGAGTCCAAATGCACATGATTCCAAAACAATGATTGCCTTAAATTTCAAATACCAAAATCTCCAGCAGTAGGAGACATAAGATTGGTACATCTTGTAAAGTTGTGCAGCACTACAATTGTAAGGAAAATTTTTTAATTAATTTGTATCAATTTCAATAACTTGGAATGTTTTTAGAATGAAGAATGTTTAGAATTTGGTTTGGAAAATATATCATAAAGTAATATGTAATTTTTTAAAAACATTTTTGATTGTGTATTTGTTTGTCTAACAGAAAAATAAGTACTTGAGCATGGAAAAGGTGTTATTTAAATAAATTTATTATTATTCAAATGAGTAATTAGACAGAATAACACTATATTACTGAAAAAATTTACATCCATCCAACCATTATCCAACCCGCTATATCCTAACTACAGGGTCACGGGGGCCTGCTGGAGCCAATTCCAGCCAACACAGGGCACAAAAATAAGGTGGTGCAGTTGTGCAATGGTTGAGATGCTGCCTTGAAATGTGCAGACTACAGTTTGTGTGCCAGATATTGCCTGTATTCACATGAGTTTTTTTTTCTGGTTGCTCCGGTTTCTTCCCACAGTCCAAAGACATGCATGTCAGGTTGTTAAATTGGCTCAAGTGAGTGTGTGTGTGTGTGTTTACCCTGTGATAGATCAGCACCAACTCTTGTTGTTTCTGTCTTCTACCTGATACTTGCTGGGATAGGCTCAAGCTTTCCTGTAACCCGGTTCAGGATAAGGGGGTTTGGAAAATGGATGGATAAAACAAAATTTTCAGCGTTCTAAAATATTTCTACAATTATCTAGTTTTTCTTGTTTAAAACCACTTTTCATCCAAATAAATATAGTATGTAGTATTATGAATGGGCTCTGTAGATATAAATATAGTTTTAATATTTGTTCCATAAATGTACTATACAGTTATATTAATAGTTTGATATCTTTAAAGAATATATGCATTCTTTTTTTTTAATTTCAATGCTGATTTGAAATATTAAAAACTTTTTAATATGTAAAAGATATGTTTTTTCACAGACATATACCTTGTAAATATACTATCAGTTAATTAATAGTGTTTTTGACACTTAATGACTTAATAGAAATTAAACTGGTTTTAGGGGTGTTTTATGTTTTTTTTTAAATACAGCAAATGATCATTATCTAAATGTTTTCGGTTGGCGGCTATTGCTGCCGTACTATTTACGTTTATTTTTTTTATATACGTATAGTGTACTTTGTACTACCAAGCAGTTCCCTTCTTACCTTCCAAATCTCTCTTTCTCTCACTTTTTCTATCTATCATAATCCTGACTTCTTTCTCCTAAACATTTCACATAAAGAATTGTAGAATCTGTAACTAACTACATATTTGGAAGCAGAAAACTTGACAACTGCTGAAAGTCTGAATAGAACATTGTGAAATTGAGCCATTATTTGAATGGATCCTTAATGTGTCAAGCTCAATTTTTACATTTTAAAAGGGTATTTTCCCAAATCTCTCTTACTAACTCCACGCTTCATCACTTCAGGGTCTGCAACTTCCCTTCTAATGTTATAGAAACACCAAGCCATAACTCTTTATAACAGGTCTTAGTGTACTTACACCAGTGAGCCTTCAATCACCATAACAAGGCTTAGTTTTTCAGACAGTCATCCTTCCAGTTGCCTGTCTTTAAAGTTAAAAGGTTACCGGGGTTTCCTGGATTTTGCCTTGCCACATAACAGGCTCAAGATTCATGACTGTCCTCCTGCCAGTTACATCTTAAAAAAAAAAAAAAAAAAAAAAAACATAGTCCCACTTCATAGTTCCCAAAACTGTTTATTGTTATGCAACCTTAGTTTTTTTTGGGATGGCTACTATTCCCACTTCATAGTTCCCAAAACTGTTTATTGTTATGCAACCTTAGTTTTTGTTGGGATGGCTACTATTTACCATTCTGAAGGAACATTGCACACATCCTTCAAGACTTCATCTCTGTTGTGTCTGAACTGCTGCCCCTGCCCTTTGCCATTTCCAAGAACCCACGACATATGCAAGGTTTTCTATCTCATCTCAAACACCTGCAGATTAGGTTGACTGGCAACCCTAAAATTGCCTTTTAAATATGATTGTGACTGTGTGACAGTGCCCTGTGATGGAATGGTACTTCACTTGTCCTTAACTTTCTTTTAATGCTGCCAAGAGTGCTGCTCCAGCTTTTCACAACATGAAATTTAGATGCATCAGTTTGGAAAAATGAACCAATAAATGATTAATAAAAATTCCGGCTATTCAAACAGGACACATAGAGATATTCTCAGGGCCGTGCTGTTAGTTGAAGGTTAGGACACCACAGTAAATATTAGAATTAGAAACAACAATGCATCTGAGTAAAGGAAGGAAATTAAAAGTTAACAAGCTGGTAAGCAGTGTAAATTAAATTGATGAAAGTTGTGAAAACAGTTGGGGATACAGCAGGCAAGCACCTTTTAATTGATGTGGTATGAAGGCAAAAAAAATAAAATAAAATTTGCCAAACTGGCAAATTCAACAAAACAGTCCCTGATCTATTTTCTCCAAGGTCTGCTGATCAACTGATGATGACTTCCTTCAAGGGGGCTCTTTTATTCTAACTGGTCAGAAGGGGCAGAGCTGAAAGTGAGGATGATTTAATAACAGTCCTCTTGGTCTTGGTTGTCTATTGAGAAAAACAGAGAAGGTGTGAATAAATATTCTTTATCTTTTCCCTGCTCTTAGTGTGTCCTTGAATTTTCTCCTGTAAGAGACTCATTATGCTTGACACAAGATAAAAGCTTTGCTTTGAATGCTAAAAAAAACATTGTAATTGACTCCAGGAAGTGTAGAAGCCCTCTGCCGTTATTAAAGACCTTGTTGTGAGTGAAGTGCTTAACGGTTTTAATTTCTTAGGAATTCACATTTATAATAATCTTTTGTGGTCAATGACACCAATGTCTGTATTTTCATTGACAGTTGTACAAATTATTATGAGTATCACTATCCTCGTCAACAATTAGCACAGTGCTTTTAGGAAAATAATTACATGATGAGTTATAGTTTGGTGTGGTGACATTATTACATAATTGCAAAAGCTTTCTATTTATCATTTCAATGGCACTGAAAATCTTTATTGTGGTCATGCATTAATCAAGGGCATCCATCCAAAAACTCATAACACTATCAAAACTACAGTCATCCCAGTTTTATCCATTCAATCTGGCACACAATACTGTTGGATAAGATTACAAAATGATGGACTGAGAGGCATTGTCTACCCTTATAGAGTACATACACATTTGCACTAATAACATTCTCCTTTTCAGTCAGCTCCTAATTGTGTCCCATGTGTTGTTCTACTGTTTCTTGCTGAATATATTATTTTTGTTGTTAATATTAATGCCCTTGAGATGTGGTTATTGTCATTATACCTGGTTTCTTTCTGATGAAGTCTTGAGTGCAGAAATTCCAATTTATTTGTGGCATAAGGCTTAAACATGAACTTTAACAGTCTTAAGAATTTGAAGAGGAGGCTCTGTTTGCACAAGATATAATCATTGCCCCAAAGAGACAGATTTTCTAACCTCCCACCAAATTCTATAAAGATATGTGCCTGTATTTATGATGTATCTCAATGTCACAGTCCTAACTGGCTCAGAAATTTCAGAGTGACACAAATTTGGTCCTCCTCTTAGGAGTAGGAGTGATAGAATTTTAGAATTTTTTCTAATTTAGGAAACTATTCCTAACTTGACCAGGATTTAGTAGAGCTCATAAGCTGTCCTAACTCAATAGATCAACACTCACATTCTGTGAAAGGTAGAATATTATGAAAACACCGGGCATCCATGAACTCGTAAAAAGATATTGATTTGACAGAGATGAAATAAAACCTGTAACATATGTTATATGTTACGTGAATGCTCCATCTATGTGAAGAAGCCATTCACTGTTGGTGTCAGCTGAAATGAAAGTTTTGGTACTGTTACATTGTTGGCCACAGGAAAAATGCAGCTTTGATGATTTGGGTATGTCACATCCAACCATTTCTTGCAATTTGGACCAAATTTTGACTACTCTTACAAATTTTGAAGTAATATGCAGTTTTGACGATTTGGGTATGTCACATCCAAACTTTTCTTGCATTTTGCACCAAACATTGACTGCCCTTACAAGCTGTCACATAATATGCAGATTTATACATTTCCGCACCACCAGGTAATGTTAAAGAAAGTTGTATTCATGTGACTCTGGCAGATGGTCAGGAACACTTAAAGGGTAAACACAACTTCAAAAATAGCACAATAATAGCTGTGGCTAGTTTCAATAACTGTTATTTTATGAGTGTTTCCCGTGGCCTAAACAGTATGAAGGTGATTCTTCTGAAAGTACTGCTGTAAATCATTTATTGTTAAATAAGTATGCCTGTTATCAGACTTGACACTCATTTGGTGTGTATCTTGGGCTTTCCATTTTGTTAGATTATTATTCTTAATGTTGCAAAGTGGCCAAGTTCAACTCATGACTCCAGAGGACTTCATGAGGGTGGCATAAACTTTTTATTTGAACATAACCATATACCTTTGTATATTATTATCATCATTATTATTCTTTGTGGTGAAGCCGTAGCATTTATATCAGAGAACAACAAAGTGTCATCATGATTTCCACAGAAAACAACAAAACGCCTTAATGAGTTCCATTTTGAGGCTCAGGGTGCCATAAAATTGTGACATCATTCATTCTGTAATATGAACTCTACTCCATGCTGGAAGTAGATGTAAGATGCTTCATAACTATTACTTACAATCTACTGTGGGTTAGGACCAATTCTTATCCTAGTCAGACTTTTAGTGCAATTCCCCAGGGTAATTCTGAGATGCTTGATAAACACAGGCACTTGTTCTTATTTTTAGTGTTAGATAAGCCCCCAGCTCAAATGTCTGTGTCTTAGATTAACTAGTACCTCCAAATTGGCCCAGTGTGTGTGTGTAGGTGAGCGTTTGGGTTTGTGTGAAGATGATGAGCTGGTGACCCTTCTAGCATTGGTCCAGGCTTTGTGCATAATCCTGCCAGAAAAGATTCCAGCCTTACAAACTTAAGGTGGACTAAGTGGGTGGATTAAGACTCTGAAAAGTTTTCAGTTCCCCTAGGTTGTTGGCAGTCAAACATGGCTTTTTATGACCTTTCATTGTATCTTTTAGTTTTGTGCAAACCAGAATCTCACTTAATACTTAAAATGAGAATTGCCATTTTAACCTCACATCTTATCATTATTCTTTACACTTTTAGCATTTAAACTTTTAGCTATATCTAGAACTGCTCTTTATTGGCTGATAATTACCGACACATCACTTATGTAATGTAAAAGTGTATAATTTATAAAATAAAATTGTAAACACTAAAAATATTACAGTAGACAGATAATTTATACATGTCCAAAAATATCTGCAGCAATTAATATTGCAATGCATTCCATATTAATTTAATAATGCATAATATTGTACATATAATTAGATGTTAGTGTTTTTTTCAGTTTTGATAAGTATGTAATGCTCTAGTAGAAAAGGTAAGCAGCTTTACAAAAATAATAATTGAACACTTTCGTGGGTAAGAATATGTTGTATTTTGTACATCACATATTATTCTATTGGAAGCCAATTAGTGTATATACATAACAAAAATGTACATCTGAACCTTAAATTTGAGCTCTCTGTGCTACAATTATACCTTGGACTTTGTTTTGTAATGTAGCACAGGACAGTAAGCAGTACATCAGATTCAGAGGTGCTTCATAGCAAAGGGCAATTCACTGAAGGATATTTCAGTAACAATATTTATCTAAACAGTGAAATGTCAAAAACTCCATAACTACATTGTCATGTTTTCAACTTCATAAACAAGAAAAAATGTAACTTGAGGAAGAAAACCAGAAAGTTTGGGCCACAGAGAACCTTAGGGTGCAATGAAACCAGGGGCCATTAATGGAGTTTTTAGCCTAGAATCCCTCTAGCAAAAGTATGACAACCACTGGCTACTGAAACAGTTCTGGGGTTAAGATGTACATTCATTTTTCTCAAAAGGCTTTTTATGCCATCTTGAGTCAGAGAGATCACTGAACTTAGAGTGAGGATCTAAATTGGCACAAAGGATTATTATTAGGAGGAAGAAAAGCTTAGGTATAAGTCAGAGAGTCTGGAGATGAGAAAGAGATTTTTTTATGTGGAACGTTCTAAAGCCCGCCACTGCACACATCAATGCTCACTGTCATACAGAGCAAATAAAATCTAAATCCTGCAGCTTGGATGATGTGAGAGGAAAATCTTAATATTCCATTCAACAATCTAGGAAGGCAGTGGGAGAATGTACAAACCTTACACAGACACAAAATTCAAAACTAGGCCACAGGATCAATGAGGTAGCATCACTAACCATGACACCATCATGCTGGCCTTATTTAACTTTATCAGTAAACCTATCCTGCATATGTGTGGATTATGAGAATAACCTGGACTACCCAGAGAAACCCAAAAAGGACACTGCTTAGCGTGCAAATCCACACAGTTACTGGGAAGCTGCATATCCCAGAGGAGGTCATGGACATTGCAGAGATACAAATGGAATGGGACACCAGTTACAAATAAAGTTGCAAAAGTGAGTGTAGCACTGAAAAAGATTTTAGTAAGAACAGTAAACTACAAAGTTGCAGGCAACTTTCAGTGGGGCCAGTCAGACAAAAATACCAAAAAACTGAAACACTTCAGTACTGCTTACAAAATTAAGCATTAAGAAAGTTTTATTTTTTTATTTTCAGCTCTGCAACATCACAGCTATTTCAGATGATAAGAATGTTTAATGAATGTATTTGTTGGAATATTTGAGCTAATTTGTTCACATGAAAATGAAAATATAAACTTTATTTTAAAGCAGATACAAATGTTTTAAAAATGACCAAATCTCATATATTCAAGACTTTGTGATCTGTTGTTGAAGCATCTAGATCTTACGAGGTAATTTTCTTTTCTTTTCAGTGTAAAGCAGAAGGAACAACCAAGAAAATAAAGCTGCCATAGAAGGCCCTCTGAAATATTACTATATTATTTGTATCAAATTTAATGGAAACAACTTGAAAGGGTAATTTTACAGCCTTGTATAGCAATAAACCAGTAAAAATATTATAGTTTTAGTTGTATTGCATTAAATTGCTACAGTATTTTCATGAATGAAGCCAATTTATTCACAGCTGTATATCTATAGTTTCATTTTGTCATGGTTTATGGTCATCTTCCAAATCTGATCATACATAATTGAGAAGAAATGCAAGAATAGTGCAATGAAAAATGTATACATTACAAATAAGTTTACTGGATGGCATGGTAGCACATTGTTAATGCTGCTGCTTTGCAGTAAGAAGACCGGGGTTTGTGCTCCAGGTTTTCCACAAGAGGAGTTTGCATGTTCTCTCTGGGTCTGCATGGGTTTCCTCCAGGTACTCTGGTCTTTTCCCACAGTCCAAAGACATGCAGGTTAGGTGAATTGGTGTTCCTAAATTAACTCATGTGTGTGTGTGTTCACCATGCTGTGGGCAGGAACCCTGTCTAAGTGTTGTTCCTGCCTTGAATCCTATGGTTGCTGGATAGCCTCTAGTCACACTGTGACCAGTCCTGGATAACTGGGTTAGGAAAACGGATGTATTATAGTTTATTATGGGAATTAGTAAGGCATAGACATCATAAGGCATAACATTTTACTTGTCTTGATCTGAACTTTGTTTTATATTTTTTCATTAAAAATAATAAGAGATACGTGTCTGGTGTTTTAGGGGTCAAGGAATTAAATAGTGTGACAGATAGGGGACGCTGAACCCTCAGATCAAATGCCAGACACCAGATAAAAGTCCCAATAATGGATTTATTATAATAATTAAGTGCACAAAGCACCCTCCACTCCACAATACTCATAAACAATAACAATAATCACAATCACAATCACAATAATCCTCCACACCTCCCAGCAGCTCAGTCACCCTTCCTCTCAACTCGGCTCAACTCGCTGGGGTTTCCCATAGTCCTTTTATAGTCCCTGACCTGGAAATGCCTCTGTCCCTTAGTCCAAGTGACTTCCTAGCACTTCCGAGTCAGATCAAAACTCTTCTTTTCTTCATCCCAGAAGTACTTCGTTAATTCCATTTTCGTTACTCGAAAGTACTTCCAGGCTATATGGAAAGTACAGGTTCCTGAGCCTCCCTGCAGCGTCCCCTGGCGGCCCCCACGGTATCCAGCAGGGCTGTGAAGAAAAACTCCAAGGTCCATGATGCCCTGTTGGAATTCGGGGCACCTCCATGTTGCCGGGTGGGCTCCATCTGGCGGCGTGGGGATATTAGCCAGGATGAACGGCTGGCAATATACCACAATAGTCAGATTATTTATTTGATTCATTCATTGAAAATTGAACATTTTTGAAGAAATTATTTTTGAAAAATGCCTTCACACTGCACAATGTTGTTTTATTGTGAGTGCTAACATTGTTTGCTTTTTGTGATGCCAGGTACCTGGCTTTTGCTAGACAGGATGATTAGTGAGTGTGTGACACATGATGCCTTTACTGCGACAGTATAAAGGTTAATGTAACTATCTGTCTAAGTCTGTGAATAGATCAAAACAAACAAATAAAGCCCTAGTGTTACTATTGTAAAGACATCCCTGGTTACAAATTCTTTTTTATTATTTGACTTTGATTTATGCTTTATATTTTGGCTTAGGCTACAACAAATATTTCAGTTATTCTCTTTCTTGCTTAATTTCTCTTTATATGATTTTTGTCTCATGTCCTTCACTTGTTATTAGGTTCACAATCCTTGTATTAAGCCTATCTTATTTTAAACTGCTGCCACACTTTGCTGTCAATACATTACTCATACTTAACACTTGTTTAATAAAGCATTGACTTAGCATTTTATAGCTGCATGCCCTTGCTGCTAACCACAGTTTTAAAAACTGGGTCTAGTTTTTGCTCAAAAAGGTAGAATCTACAAGATAGCAGGTGGTTTTGTGTTTGGGATGTTTTCTAACTGATGTTGGAATAAGGCTTAACGTACAAAGCAGGAGTTAGTTTTGAATTTGGGGTTTGGGTTTCTTTGTCCTAATCTTTGTCTAATTTAAAGCTTTACCAACAAAGCAGTGGTGTACTCAGTTTTACTGCCAAGTACTTTGTCTCAGAGCCTGTTAGTGATATTAAGCCTTCTTGTCATATCAGCACCACAAGCTATATCTTAATTTCTTTTAGTTGTTGGACATTTTAGGAATTTTGTAAACCTTTCTATATCTTAAGGAGGGTTAAAAAAATAGTGATGTAGAAAATAATGGATTTAGGAGGAAATCAATTTGGATTTAGACAGTGAAAAGGAACCATGGATACAATCTCTGGATTGCATACCTTAACAGAGAAATACAGAAAAATTAAAGATCTAGTAATGACTTTTGCACACCTTCAGAAGACCTTTGACAGATAAATGATTCATAGGAACAGAGTGCTTGAGGTGGAAATAAGGCAGAGAAATGGAGCAGGATGGAAAAAAATGGAGTAAGTGTAGCAGAATACTCTGTAATAAAAAATACTGTATATACTCACGTAGAAGTCGGGTCTTGAAACACGAAAAATTGATCATAAAATCAGACCCTGACTTATACACCAATTCAAAAATGAGACACTCAATTTTTTTTTTTACATCTTCTTGCCTCCTCCAATATTGTTTCAGTTTCTCAGACACATCAAATTTTGTTGCAGCAGCACAGTTACCAATTTCTTTTGTCACTTCAATGACTTTTAATTTAAAACCAGCTTCATATTTTCTTTTAATTAAATGCTCTATCCTAAATAAGGGATGCACTTACAATAAAGGTGTATGAGGGTGTGAGATACAAAAAACACAAAACAGTGCAATCGTTGCTTTGGAATAGTTCAGGTATTACCGTGTGGTCACGTAGGCACAATACATAAAAAAAAAGGCAGTGTGCTCTATGGTTACTCTCTCAGGTGGGCTTTAGCATATCATAATCTCTTGGACCAATAGCGTGAGTTTTCCGCATTCGACTTATATGACCAACAATATAAAATACCGTAAATTATATGAGAAAATCAAGCCCCGACATATCCGCGGGAGAACTTATCCACGAGTATTTACGGTAGCTGCAAAGATGAGAGTAAAAATACACAAGACGGCAGTGAGACCAGCAATTTTATATACAGTACTGCAGAAACCTGGGAAACAACTAGAAAGGAGATTGAAAATATGAAAGTTCAAAAGATAAAAATGCTTTGATGGATGTGAGGCATGAACAAAATGGATTGAGTAGGAAATAAGGGATATGGTGGATGATAATGCAAGAAAGATTCCATAGGCTGGACAACTATGGAGACAAGAAGAAACAGCCAATGATAGCTGGAGAGACGGAGTTTCCAAAAGAAAAAAGGAGAGGGAGACAAATTATCTGATGGAAATATGTGGTAGAGAAGGATATGCAGGACATAATAAAGAGTGCAGTAAGGAGCTGATCAGAAATAGACTGGGACAGCAAAGAGAACCACCTTCAATATAGTTAACAAGCATAATAATAATAATTCATTACATTTATATAGCACTTTTCTCAGTACTCAAAGCGCTATCCACACAGGGAGGAACCAGGAAGCAAACCCAAAATCTTCCACAGTCTCCTTACTGCAAAGCAGCAGCACTACCACTGCACCACCTGTGAGGATAAGGGGAAAAGCCAGACAGCAGGAAGAAGAAGACATTGTTGATAAACTGGGCTCTGCAGTGTCTTTTTTTATGTGTTTGCAACCTTACATTTTTTTCTCATCCAAATCAAAGAAACCGGAAAGCACAGATCAGGCCACACAGCAGCTTGAGTGTGGTTCTTCACAGCCAGAGTGCGTTCCATTCCCCTGAGGCATTCAAGCTGAATAGTCCATGAAAGCCTGACAGGAGGAGTTCTTGTCATGAGCAAAAGCAGAAGGAGCAAGCCAGAGTATGGCTGAATGTCTTTTCAAGGTGATTGTCATCCTAATCCTGGAGGTTAAGACATTTCTAGTGTTCTTCAACTTTGTGTTCAAGCACAGCTCGTGTCAGTGCTTAACTTTTTCAATGCTGACTTATCAGAAGACTTCGTGAGCGGCCATGTGCTGTGCTGCACAGTCTCTCTAGATGAACCAGGCACCCAATCAGCTGCAACCTAATAACTAAATATTAATATATCATGAGGGAGAATTTATAGTTTATAATCAGAACATAAAAGTGCTCCTTTTCTTTCAAATTATATTTATTTTTGGTCAAATTGCAAACGCAGAAATACAAAGCCAAAAACATACATTATAATTTTAGTGAATTATTTAATTCATTTATTTTTAAATTAAATCACTTAAAACTTGTAAAAACAGTCCTCTATTTAGAAATCTATTCATCTATTGGACTTGCTTAATTTAATTTTAGAGTTGCACAAAGACAGGGTTTGTCCCAATAGCAAAGGTTGCATTGAGAGGGCCAGTATTGCTAGGGACACTTATCCATCACAAGACAAATTCATGGGCATTCACACACTCACTCATAATGACCCAGGAGTTTACATTAGCTTAGTAACCTATGGCACAACATTGATATGTTTTCATATCAAGCCTGATAAATATCCATACAAAACAGGGAGACAGTCTCATTGGTTTTCCTGTTCAGTAGTTTAATGGCACAAAGGCACTCAGTAATTAATTTGAAATGGAGGGTTAACATCTGATAGTGTTCATTTGCCATCTAACTGGGGAGATAAAATCCTTATAGTAACGTGTTTTGAATTATTTATTTGGCAAATATGAATTCAGCATTTTCACATGTATAAAGACTATCATTTATGTGACATATATTACTTGTTTTCACCTGAATTATTTTTGCACATCACATTTATTTTGCATAAGTTAAGATTTCTTTCCCATGCATGTCTTCAGTCAAAATTGTTTGCAACTTGCTAATATTTTCTAGCAGTTGTGTCAATTCATCATGTCAGTGAGGCTTCTCTTCCAATTATACTATGTACTATGCATATGATACATATTAAATTATGCAATTTAAACAAGTACACGACGAAAACAACCATACAGGCATCATGGGAGGCTTTAATCAAAATTCTGTATCTTAAATCAATGCCAAAAAAAGTACAATTTTCAATACATGAATAAATCCTATGCGATCAAGTAATATCCATGAATCTGAATGGGGACATTCAGAAAAAACATTAATTTTACTGTTTAAGAAATAATATTCTGTAGAGTTTGCAGACCCTCTTAGCTGAAAGGAAAAGAGGTGCTTGGCAGCATTACGTTTTGTGCAGAGCTGTACACTGTCACACATGTGTGAGTTGGAGGCAGTCAAAGAGCCTAAAGGTGAGTGAAATATCGCGAGACAAAGGGTCATCACGTGGTTCTTACCTAAATCTCTTTTCACCTACAGAAAACCCGAAGAAAAATAAGAATCTTCAATTCCGGATTCAAAATGGCCACGACGACGTCACTTCCAGTTCGTCACGATGATGTCACTTCCGGTTACACAATCCATTACTTTCTGTCGACTCCTGATAACATGGGTTCCATTTGCCCGCTTCCAAATCATCACTTCCTGCCAACCATTTCCTGTCCCATAATTCACTCTGTTATAAAAACGTCATTTTGTTTGCAGTAAAACATTTAATGTACAGAAAAGTCATCTGAATTCACTTCTTTTTTCATTGTCTGGACGACAATATAAGGGGACGGTCCCCAAACCTTTTTCTGTCTTTGTGGAAGTATTTTTTGACTCAAAAATCTTATCACAACACTTAATATACAGCAATTTTTAAACTACATAAGTGCGCAGACCTTAAACTGTACTGCACAGATTTAAAGAAGAAATCAGATGGAGTGTCAGAGTGTTGGGTTACCAAGGGAGCAGACTTTATTTATTAACTTAAAGCTCCTTGAAGAGTTAAAGAGAACACAACAAAAAGTAGGCGGACCAACAGTCCTTGACCCATGTGGTTGTGATGCCTTTAAATTGGTAATCTATCTTCTACAGGATCTGGACCCAGAATGAAAACTGACTTCTGGTGGCTTCTTGGTTTATATAGGAAATGGGGTAAAATGGGTGGAGCTTCAATCTGCATGTGACATCATTGTTCACCTGAGAAGTTCTCCTCCACGCTAAGGAAACAACACAGAGGCAGTTAGTGATTGTGTTTCACCATCATCCTTTCTCAAAGCCAGGAAACTACTGCATCAGCTTGCATGTGTGACACATGATATCACTTCTGTTTAGAGCCATTAGCAAGGCATTAGCACATGGCTGACAAGTAGTCTTTATCTTCCATTTCCTTTTGTTCTGCCTCAGCAGAGAGAATTTTAATAAATGATTGGGAGATGTAATGTGATCACAAAGAAGTACATGCAGGGGTTGAAACCAAAAACAGACAGGAATCAGAACTGCAGGATGAAAAGATACTCAGAACAACAAGACCAAAAACACAGAGAAAAGTATGTAAAGTCTTTTGTTTATACAAACAAACCATGAACACTGCACATATATTTTGATCTTTTATAGGGCTGCTCTGAAAACATCACATGATGCATGTTCCCGGGTAATTCTGGAAAAGTTACATCTACAATGGCTGACGCGAATATCTCAATATGACGCAACCAGTCAACATTCAAAATGATGTCATGAACAAACAGTAAAAATTATAACCTTTTCAGAAAATAAGATAGGGAACAATAAATGTCCAGATCAGAGTCCTTGACTTCAGAAACCCTAGGTTAGCCACCAAAAAGTCCTAGAAACTCACTATAAAAGACACAGAAAATTAAAATACACCAATCACAATACCTTTAGGCCATCTGCTGCTCAGACACATTTTACACAAGCCCTATTCATGCCTTATAAACAACCTAAAAACCTTCCATTTCCTTTTTTTTTAATCAAAGAACTGCATTGAAAAGTAACAGTTGCTATTTATTCTGCTAACACTCCTTAAGAGAGTACTGCACAACTTAAGGATAACTGCCTTTTACTTATACTCCATCCAGAATTGGGTGCTGTATTGTTATTGCTGGGATGGTAATGGCCTAATACTCTAAATGGAAACAACTGACTGGAAAATGACAAATAGAATTGTATGAAGGATGAACTCACATCCCAGCCAGTGTGGACTTCACTCCCCTACCTGTCCAGGAGGCCTTGACAGCGGAGGCATAGGGAGGGAATGACAATATCTCCTTTCCTTGCCAGGAAAGATGTTACAGTGGCTACAGCAGAGCTGTAACAATTTAATACAAGCAAAATGAATCACTATGCTCTTGAAATCTACCACAAAAGCACCACCAATTTACTTATTATTTTTGACTACGATTGTTATTTCATATTTTGACATTGTACTAAATTTGGCCTATTATTTACTATGATCCTATATGTACATTTTTAACATTATGTTGATACTGTAACATCATCATATTGCCTCCAAAGTTTATGGCTATGGCACAGAACATGACATCATTGTGTAGCAATTATAAAAGATCCAAGCTTCTAAAATCATTGACCACTATCTGAGACAGCAAAAGGATCAAGGACAGTGCTCAGGATTTTTCACTTCAGATTTCTTTTTAACTTTATTTTGACTTTTTTTGAGATTGGCAGATTAAACAGTGGCGTAGTTGGGGGGTGGCAAGTGGGAACATCTGTCCCTAGGCGCAGCATACAGGGGGTGCCAAATTGATGTTACGAAATTTTAGAATGAAATGTTTTCCATTCTTAAATGCACTAAAAAGTAAATAAAAAACATTTGCATACTCAGTCCATCACTCCATCAGTATGAGGATATCTTTTTCCTGTGATTTTTGTCTCCTTCTGATTTCGAAGCATGTATTAGTTCTATATACCCAACAGACAATAATTTATCCCCTCCACCACTCTAACATGCTTGACTCCCACCCAGAAACATTTTTGACATTATTAAACAGGTCGCGTGACTGACATGAGGCATTATTGTATCATTGTCTAAGTTGTTGCAAACACCATTTCTATGTGCCAAGTGATTTGTGTTTATGTGTTTGATAGAAAATTGATTGGGCTGTGGTGAAGTTTTCTAGTAGATGGCTGCAAAAGTCTAGACGTTTCCCCATCATATTTTCGTACAAATAAACTGTAAGTAATGCATTTTTTATAAATATATAATTATTTTGCTTTATAATTTGCTGTATACTTTCTTTAAAATCATTTTTAAATGCGGAATACAAATTTTTTCTTACAAAAACTAATGACGGATTTAGATTTTAAAGAACACGAGGTGGCGTTATCATTTTCAGAGACTTATATGAAATTTTTTTCCTAAAATACTACTATTTTAAATACATTTTTAAAAATTTTCTTTCCCTTCCCCATTGCATTTTGGCAAATAGGAGGGGGAGCGAAATCTTCAGTTGTTCCCGGGCACTGAAAACCCTAGCTACGCCTCTGAGATTAAAATTAAAATACTTTTACTTAACTAATGACTACTGTGGCGTGTAGGGGGCATCACTGAGCCCCAAAACACCAGACACAACTACACACAGATAGTCTGGTTTCAAGTGAAGGTATTTTTATTAAACAAAGTGCCTTTCTACAGGTCTTGCTTCCCCAGTCACCACAATACATTCCTTCCATCCTTCTTTCCTTCCTTTCTTCCCTCCTGTTCTATTCTCTCTTTTACTCCACCATGCGAGTGATGTCTTCTTCCTCCCAACTTTGACTCTCCGAGCTGAGTGGAGGCCTCTCTTTTAAAACCAGACCTGGGAGTATTTCTGATGCTTAATCAGTTGCCTCCAGGAAGCACTTCCAGGTCAGACAGGAATACAGTGGTCCTTGTATCCTCACTATCTGACAGCACCCACTGGAGGCCCCCACAGAACCTGACAGGGAAGGTCTATGTGATCACAACTACCATGCTGCCCTGCAGGCATCCATAATGAGGCTTGCCAGATGGGATGCTTCCATCCAGTGTACAGCGGGAAGCTCTGCCCATAGAAGGCAATTATGCAATCTGAGAACTGGGGCTTTCAGGGTGTACTGAAACAATATCTTGTTAGGCCATTTGATTATTCACACATTGATTCATCCATTTTCATAAACTAATTATTCCATTAAAGGGTCATAGGGTGCAGGAGCCAATCTTGACAGGAAGAGGTGAAAGTCAAGAATCAGTTGCAAATAGACACACTCATACTCTGACCTACACTCGCTCATATTGAACCAATTTAGAGATGGCAGATATATTGGAAAATGACAGGAAAATGGGGTAAATGTAAGTAAGGAGAATTAATTAATTCTACTGAGAAAGTGGCTGTGCCAGGGATCATACCCAGTTGGCTGAACCCCTGAAGAAGCAGCACTAAACTCAAAGCTAGGATCCTGCATGTATTTAAAAATGTGTTCAAAATCATCTGAAGCCTGGAATTATTTCCTTTTTCAGTCTGTTCCTTTCAGAGCAGGATTTTTCTACGCAATGCAGATGCCTTGCTTTTCTGTCCCTGAGGGGATAGGCTGAAATCATTATGTTTGTCAGAAATGTCAGCAAGATAATAATGCCAGTAAGTAGCTCATTCCTCATTTTTAAAGTGATTTTTCAGTTCAGAATGTTTCTCTAACAGAAACATGAAATGTATTTCCAACTATATAAGTTTCTGAGCTTTTCACCTGTTTAACCAGTGTGCTGAGACTTCATTTTGTCTGACTGCCCTCCACTGCTCCTGTTTTCAAAAAGTTTACTGAGGTTAAGGCGTCATATTGCACCTTGCTTACACCTAGTTCTAATCTTCTGGCAGCAAGTGCTTTACGTCTTATAATGCAGTGTGATAATTTAATGCTTCAACTTCATTTCTGAATCCTTACCCATACTGTATTAGTGCAGTGTTCATGTTGTATGTTGTGTAGCAGGCTTCAGATGTTTAATGCTGTTAAATCTATACACCTTCATTCATGATGTATGAATTACAAACTAGTTTCAGTGCATCTGCATTCTTCATTCCGGCCACACACAGTTAAGTCACACAAAGAGAACAAATGCTTTATCAATTGTGTTTAGTTTGTGCTTTTACCACTTAAATATGAAGCTTTTAATTCCTCTGAAAAGTTTTTTGTCAGCACTGTCATTTGATTATTAATAAAGCTATCTTGGCTGTTCAACTCATTTCCTTATCACTTGCAAATTTCTACAGGTGTATTAATTTCATAACTCAAGGATTCTTGGATCCAATGCCTGTCCAACTACTGTTTGTATAAGAGATTGCACATTGCTTTCTTGTCTTAATAGACTGAAAGTTAATTGTCAGTTATAAATAAGCCAAATATAATTTGTGCCGTGAAGGAAACTAACAGCTCAATCAGTGTGGGGTTCTGACTCAAGGTTTGACTATGCAGATATTGTTCGCTGATGACACTGCTATTGTGGGCTGCATCAGGAGTGGGCAGGAGGAGGAGTACAGGAAGCTAATCAAAGACTTTGTTAAATGGTGCGACTCAAACCACTTACATCTTAACACCAGCAAAACCAAGGAGCTGGTGGTGGATTTTAGGAGGCCCAGGCCCCTCATGGACCCTGTGATCATCAGAGGTGACTGTGTGCAGAGGGTGCAGACCTATAAATATCTGGGAGTGCAGCTGGATGACAAATTGGACTGGACTGCCAATACTGATGCTCTATGTAAGAAATGTCAGAGCAGACTATACTTTCTGAGAAGGTTGGCATCGTTCAACATCTGCAGTAAGACGCTGCAGATGTTCTACCAGACGGTTGTGGCGAGTGCCCTCTTCTGCGCGGTGGTGTGCTGGGGTGGCAGCATAAAGATGAAAGACGCCTCACGCCTGGACAAACTTGTTAAGAAGGCAGGCTCTATTGTAGGAGTAAAGTTGGACAGTTTAACATCTGTGGCAGAGCGACGGGCATTAAGCAAACTCCTGTCAATCATGAATAATCCACTGCATCCACTGAACAGTGTCATCTCCAGGCAGAGGAGTAGCTTCAGTGACAGACTTTTGTCACTGTCCTGCTCCACTGACAGACTGAGGAGATCGTTCCTCACCCACACTATGCGACTCTTCAATTCCACCCGGGGGAGTAAATGCTAACTTTTTTCATTTTTATTACTATTTAATTTAATATTGTTTCTTTGTATCAGTATACTGCTGCTGGATTATGTGAATTTCCCCTTGGGATTAATAAAGTATCTATCTATTGAAAACTGATAGATGCTTACTAACTGTATACAGCAGCACATTATTGTACACCAAAGTGTACTGTTTTTTGGAAATACTTTTTGGTAATACCTGTCTTACCTATAGTACATCTATTATCCACTTACTGCTGTATACATATCTTAAAAAATGATTTATTTCAACGTTAATTAAGATTTGCAAAGCATCAATTCATATCTCTATAGTTTTAGATTTATTATTAGTTAATACAAATAAGGCTTCTTTTCAAAATATGTGCTGCACAAGATATAGTAATGTTTCAGTTACTCCTAACAATTCACTTGTAACCAGCTTCTTACAGTCAAAGTCTTCATTAAAAGTTTGCAGGGTCATAATCCATTAGTAATAATTAAAAAAAACCTTTCGGTTTAGAATGAAAGCTGTTAAACAGTGTTCAAGTACTCCCAAACAAGACAGCAATTACTTATTTATAAGTAAATAAATAAGCCTACACTTTACAATGTAACAAGAATGCACTAAATACTTAATTGGACATTTACTAGAATATATTGATTTTTGACTTTTAGTTGTATTGATCCAGTCTATATTTTAGAAATAGAGCATAGCTTGTCTCTCAAACGTCTGTACTACAGTATAAGATGGTGATTCCCAACGTGGGGAACACACCCCACTCGGGGGCAATTTGATTTTTTAGGTAGGCAATTCGATAATTTAGGTACATTAAACAATTTATAAAATGAAAAAACAGAAATTCACTGTTAAAAATGATAGAAAAAATAAACAAATCATTTTTATTTTTTTACAGAGACATTTATATATTTATATAAACATAGAAGGGATGGTGAAGAACCCTTTAATTTATGATTTTACAACCGGCTTGGGTTTTTCTACTTAGAAATCGTTTTTACCATTAAAATATTATGAATTGTAACAATGATTATAAAATTTTGTTACAAAATTATAAAATGTAACAAAAATATAAAATGATCAAAATATTACAGAAAAAGCTGTCATTTAAGTTATTTTATATTTATCAATATCACATCTCTTACTATATGTTTTCAAAACTGTATTTGCTGTATTTTCATATTACTTCATATTATATTATTTTTTTATCAAATTCTTAGTGATTTCTTTGTCAGTACTTCAACTATCCTTTCCCTCTTTTGTTTCCATGTTCTTTGGAATCTTGTTTAGACCAAATTAATGACATTATGGGCTTCCTCCACATGAGTAGAGTTCACTTTTTGAATAGGTAATAATAAGAATAAGGTATATGTTACAGTGTGGGACATCATGATTTTAAAGAGGCCTAGGTGGGGCATGGCCAAAAAAGTTTGGGAACCACTAGTATAAGGATTTATGAATTCTTAATTAATAATACTAAAATACACTTTTTGATGCACTTTGGACATATCCTCAGTGATGGAATCTAGGGTCCTTGGGTGTTTCGGGTCTTTAAGCATTATACACCCTCATCTAGGCAACCTGAATAGCCTGGCCTGTGTCCAAGAAGCTTTGCGGTCCATGGATTTCCTCATCCAAAGCCATCTAGAAGGCCTTTTCTGCAGCCCCTGTGATGTTCTTAATAGCCTTCTTCATGTGCAAGCCTGTAATACTAAGGTGCTTGAGGGTGCAGTATAAGGATTGGCCAGCAAAGCCTTTGCAGCTCACCTCGATTAATCTACGTTAAGCACACCAACCATTTCTTCTGCATTTACTGACCAAATCTTCTTCCTTTTTTGCCTCCTCCATTTGGTCGTCCCAGGGGACAGTCAGTTCCAGTTGCCTTGTTGTTGCAGACATCAGAACAATGTCTGGCCTGAGCGTGGTTACTATGATGGCAACTGGGAACTTGAGCTGCCCCTCCCAGGTTGACCAACAGCTGTCAGTCTGAAGCATTGGTGAGTATCCCACTTGATGTTTTTTACTGTGGTTGTAGTTTCTCCCCTCCTTCACAAACAACAATTAGTATTTGTAAGTTTTTCAGTTTCAGTTTTGAGTTTATTTTTGTATAGCACTCTTCACTGAGTGCAGGCGCAGATCACTGTAACAAGTTAAATGGTCAAACACAATTACCAACAAGTGACTTTACTAGCACATAACTAGTGTTTTATGTTCCACATTGCAAACAGGTATGTGTTACAAGACCAAATAAAGGTCTTATTAAGATGTTGTTTCATAGCAGTAAGTAACTAGTAGATTATTTCACATTTAGTGCATATGCCAAAACATTTCTTTTGAAATTTAAAATATGATATAAACAAAATAAAAAAAACAAAGGTATCTTTTATGGTATATTTAAAATGTATATATGGAAGCACCACTTGTATATATATATTTTTTTAAGAGTTACCTTGACAATATGCATTTCTGTAGGACTAACAATTGTGCTGTGCCTTTCTAAGTCAGTAAACATCAAAATGCACAGTTGAAATAAGTAAGCAATGATTTTGTGAAGCTCTGGAGCAAGTAGCAAAAGGCAGACTCCTAGATGCTGATGCTGCTGCTGCTCCCATAGCAAATGACCCTGGTCAGATGATAATTTCCCAACCATAATGTAAGACTTTGATTCAAGTTAAAACATACAGGAACAAGGAAGCTGAAAACCATGCATCTACCTTATGTAAGGCTGCATTGTACCAGTTTTTGGCAAACAGTGTGTAAGTTCAGGTAATGAGTAGGTGTCCACTAAACATATTGTCAAGGAATGGTCCAGACAGTAGATGGGAGGACTAGACAAGGTGTTGGAAGGATGAAGAGAGAACTGAGCGTGTTGAGCCTGGAAAAGGGAAGTCCCAAGCCATAAGAATACAATTGACAGTGTTGTCATGGGGAAAATTTATTTTTGAAGTTGAAGCTGCCATTTGCTTCAAAAATGGGCACATAATTAGCCATGGGTTTTAGGGAATGAATGGAATAAAGTGTGCTGCTGTCTACATTGAGGCAAAATAGTTTGGTGGCCACTGTTTTTTGAACAGCTTCTGACTATTAGGGGTTTTGAGGGACCAATAACCACAAAACATTGCAGTCTGCGATCTAATGAACATTTCACCAACAGACGGAAGAGAAGAGAACACATGTGAGAGAGAAGGGCACCACACAAGAAATCAAATGAGTTATTTAGTAACGCTCATTCAGGACCATAAAGAGCTTGCTCTAAATTGGCATAATGTGAGTAAGGGCGGGTGTGCATGACCTGAAGCGGACCTATATAAAGCATTTTGCCCAATTTTATGATAGTCTTTAATCAGATTAATAGATAATACAGACTCTGAAAGTGGTCAAAAGTTCCAGATTATTGCATTAAATTAAACGTCTTCATCACTTGTAGATTCTTTCAAGGGATAAACCATCATCAAATGATAATCAGTGAAATATTAAATTAATAATACGAATAAAAATGTATTATATTTTTAATCATTTTAAACATTATCTAAAACACTTAAATTTATAAAATAGCTTAAAAATAGTAGAACTTGGACTGTTCCACTTAATATTTCTAAAGTGTACTCAAAAAGCTCACTCAGGCAACATCTGTTGTACTTTGCCATGGTCACAGCTGTTGATCTACTTTGCCATCGGCTAGATGAATGTAGCACACTGTGACTTGTCTTTTTACATCCTTGGGAAGCTGCGTTGATCTTAGACAATGAACCCAAAAACTCAGGAATCACTTATACATGTTTTTCCTGCTGGTGGCTAAGTCCATAATTATACCTGTTATTCACATCCTATTTTTTAAAAATACAGAAACCATATATTCTTATCCAGGTGGCCTGCCTTATTTTTTGTGGAATATGTTTTCCTAGTGCTTGACACATGAGTCTCTGAACTGTGAGTACAGTGAAAAGACTGTGGCTGCTGCAAATGTGCCAGGGCTCATTGGATACAAATGAAGACCCCTATCGGCATATGTCCAGGGGTTTACACATTGTGAATTTGTGCTGCCCTTATTTACTTGTACATATATGGTTTGAGATTTGATGTTTCAAGGTTAGATAACAATATCAGGTAAATAATGACCCTTTGACCGATTATTATTACATGTTAATTACACATTAGGAAATGAAAAATTGAGTAAATTTAACTCTGGTATCTATGTTTAGTATCTGGTTTCAGTTTAAATACGTGATATTTTTAATGTTTAAAATATATAACTTCTCCATGGATAACGCAGAAAACTTTATTCAACTTCAGTGACTATGTATGAGAAATTGTTGAAAACTAGATGGATTTTTGGAACTTGCAGCCATCTATGAAAACACGGGTATAACATTCATTGGGGACACAAGTAATAACAATTAGTTTTGTTCAGCAGCCTGGTAAATAACTGATTTGTTTTTTGCCTTTTTAGCCTTAATAGAATTCTTTTAGCTACAGAGAATAGGTTAACAAACTAACATCACTGAAGCCTAAAAAAGCAAAGAAGAGTTCTGAACTAATTAGAAGCCCATCAGTCACAGAAGCTGAGGAAGTGCTTGAACACATTTTCTCTTCTTAATCTTCCTGGAATGCATTTTATTCCATTACTGAATGTTCACATCTGAAAAGAGCTTCTTCCAATAGAGTATACATTTTCAGGGAATCTAAATGGCGGTGCAATAACAGTACTTTTTTACCATAAGTTAATAATAGCTGGTCTGGTAAAAAGTATATTATGTACAGCAAACTAAAACAATTACAAGGACACCAGTTATTACCATTATAGTGTGTATTATAAGCAATGTCATGGTGAAAGGTATGTGTACAAGTCCAGAAACCTATCAATTGCCATCATCTTCGACAAGAAGTGCACCACCTCACGCATTTATGTGAAGAATGAGGAAATCATATATATTAACACAACGCAGTTATAGTAAATGAAGATTACTTAAATCTGTGTGTAGAAATATAAATATGAATATTAGTGATCCAATCCCATTTTACATTAAAACTTTAATTGAACACTGTCTTGCCACCTGTCAGACAAGATGTTTTCTGTTTTTATGCCAGCTCTCCACGCCCTCTCTTTCCCTCTAAGTAAAAGGTTTGACCTAAGCTGGGTTTCCTGCCATCTGTTATTCTGGATAAACATAGTATGGTTCTTCAAGGGATTCAGATCTCTCTCTTCTTTGCTTTGGAGCCATTCATTGCTGCACATCTGGAACATCATGCATGGCACAGTCTTGTGTCCCCCTAACAGCCCAGAACTCTTCCTGCCAGTACCAGCCTTTATATCTCTCGGTCTCTCAGGTTTTATGGGGAAATTTCATTTGCCCATTACCACCTGAGTAGTGCATTGATCCCTTCCTACATTTTACCATCGAACAGTCTTTTTCAAGATATATTGTACGTTATAATTCAATTGCCTTCTCACATAAAGAAAGCACTTGTGATTTCACTGAATCTATACTTCCATTCTTGCATCAACTGAATGATTTCAGGTGTCTGAACTTTCTTGTTATTTTGTGTTGGTAGACTGCCATGCAGCTGAAAGGCTTCTTAACTCTTATCACCTTAATGATTAATGAATACAGCCAGCTGGCCTGTGATCACAGAGCAAAGAAGTGATGTGCAGCTTTATCTCACCTTTCATATCTGAAATCTGTACTATCAGGTAGCATGTACCATCCTTTAAGCCTGGGAAACCCCAATCAGTTCAATATTCTTCTAAAAAGTTACAAAAAACAGAGAAAAGGTTCAATTTTGGTAGAGTTTTGCATACCCAGTTAAATTTTAGAATTTGTCACATTTTTTTTCCAACAAAGAGTAGATTTTTTTCCAACTTCTGCCAAGTAAAACAGTAAAATTATGTTGTTTATAATTTGGTTACATTTGTTTGAAAGAATCTGCAACAAAATTAATTTATAATTCTTATACCGTACAGCTATTCATGATTTCTCAAATGCTTGATATTTAAATTACCCTCCATAGTTGAATTTGTACAATATTGCATGATGCTGTAGTGGTTAATGCTACCTTAAAACTGCAGAGTCCTGGATTTGAAACCTACACCCTTGCTCTATCCAGGTGGACTTTGCGTGTTCCCTCTGTATCTGCATGAGTTCTTCTTCAGCTACTATGATTTTCACACCACCTCCCCAAAGATGTACATGCTTGGTTAATCTCTGATTCTAAAATTAGCTGTGCTAGTGTGAATGCAGTTGTGTACATGAGTGGGTGCTGCAATGGACTAGTGCCATTGCTGCCCACAACTCTGAATTGGACTGTCTTGAGAATGTTATATTATTTTATATTTGTTTATCATAAGGAAATTGTAACAGTCACTTTACATATGATTTTAATATTTCATAGTCTCTACTCAAAGCAAATAACAAGAAAGCAACATTTTTTGCTATAAATGGCCAAAATGCATAAATATGAGTCTGACTGCCATCAGACACATGTGTTGTGGGAATGCTTGAAGGCTATAAGCAGGCAGGAACCAAGCTGATTCAGAGGGGTAGCACACACTTGGTGACTACTTTTCCTTTTTCCCATATAGAAAGGAGGACACAATCAAAGGAGGAATCTGATGTCACTTTTACCCTGAATCTGGAGGCCCCACCAGCTATATGTGCAACAGAGCAGAGAGGAAGATTCATTCAAAGGAGATCTGACATCACTTCCACCCTGGATCTGGAAGCCCTATCAGCTATATAAGCAACAGAGAACTCAGATGATGTTCACTATTGAATCGGAGACTGGTGATGATGGATCTTGTACCTCAGAAACGACTCATTACTAGTTCTTTGAGGACCACATCCGTTCTAAATTTTATTTTAACGCCTTTTTACTTTGTATATAAAGTCAGTAAACGGGACCAGTGTCCTGGGGCCTCATTTATAAAGCTTGAATATGCACAAAAAGAGGCTTGAAATGTCCAAATGCAACTTCCCACACAAACATCAGGATTTATGAAAGGCAACTCGATGGGGAACATGCGTAAATGTACAGCAGCTCTATCCCATGTGTATGCACATGTCAGAGATGCTGGAAAATGACAACACCCTTGATAAAGTAGGGAAATGCAGCCAAACCAACTTAATAATAGCTTGTACACATTATTATAAAATTACAATTATAATATATTATAATAAAGGCTCAGTCATATGAGTTATTTTATAATATTTCATAATGCCAAGCTGCTATTATAATGTGCATTGACATGACAAACATATTGCACCTCAAAAGTGATGAATATAAGGTATTGACTGTATTTAAGATCCCTTTTAAGAGGGCCAATGCTGCACATTTATACTGAAGATGTTTTTTCCCAAGTTTATATCGGCTACTTTTTGTCATTTCTCAGGGAACTGGCCAACAGGTTAGGAATATCTCAGCAAAGCTTCATTTATCATGCCCACTCTGCTGGAAGCCATTAGCTGACTGAGGTGGTGCTACATTCAGTTTTCAGAGAGTGTATGTGTGCATTCTTAAAAAAGAATTTTATGCCTAAATAAAAATTCTGTTTGCAGCAATGTGTGCTTCTCCTAACATAATCGGAGCAGTTTACTACACTCATTGCAAAAAGGGTATCTAGTGAGAATAAAGCTGCTTTTTCAACCACAAACTGTTATATTTTATTAATGCATTTGTCATGTGTGATGCCAAGATGAGACTGACAAACATCACATTTCTGTGGCCTGGGTCAACCCATGATTCATTTATTTTGATGCAGACTAGCTTTTGCAGACGTGACAGAACTGTACGTGGTGGCTGGCATGCTGGTAAAGTAACTGGATGAACCTTCTGTTTTTCATATGTTTTATACTATTCATTGTATCAGCAGTCATGTCATTACATGTGGCAGGTATAAGTGGCACCTGACGCCTTTCCTGGCCCCTTAGAATGCAGAGGAGAGGTGCTACAATGCCATGCATGATCTTGCATGCTCAGTTGTGAAGCACAGGCAGATGCTCTCGAATGCTGGTATCAGGAGAAAGGTTGCTCAACCAGCCAATGAATATCTGTAGCATTGTGACTGCATATGTATGAGGCTGATTAGCATTGAGGTGTGTCTATGAATGCACATTTACAAGTGATTTGTAAAGGGTAAATTGCATAGAAATGTGTGTATGCCAGGTTTTATAAATCTGATTTGTTTTTGGTAAATGCACTTTCTGTTTTTTTGCCATGCGCATATTTTCATGGTCAAATCCAGTCAAAGTTTCATAAACGAGCCCCCTGGACCGCAAACCTTCATCTTGTGTTGCATATCATGCTTTGTACTATTTATTGGTTTATTCTAATAATGTTTGAAATTGTAGCTATGCCGGTGTACACCTCTGCTCACTGTCTTACTCGTGAAGAACATTTATATCACCAGTTAGGGAGATAATGACCTCCTGGTGGCCTAGTTGTGGCCAACAGTTAAACCCTGTTTATGTTCCACAATTTGTTCCTTGGCAACAGTTCTGGCTGGTATATCTGACTTGAGTAATTATGGCTTAATTAAAGGGAAGAATCCATGCTTATGTATTGTTCAGTGTGAATGCTATTTATATATTCAATTTCTTTACCCTTCTTTTTTAAATTTTGTGTGTTCTGAAAATAATTTTGCTTTTTCTTTAAGATTAGTTTGTTCCAGACAACATATGTCTGTTCAGTGCTCCTTGGTCCACAAGTACCTGTGGCCTAACAACAGTATTATGGGATGTTTAAGGGTGGATACCTTGCACTAGGAATTGATAAATGGACCATTTGCTGATTACTTAGCATGACCAAACCAAATTATATCTCTCTATTATAAAAAAAAAATCCTGGAAGGCAAAAGCAAAGCGACGATACGTGATCTTCTCGGAAGACATTTAAAAGACCCGTGAGACGAAAGGGACTTGCCACGGAGCGTCTCGTGGGGACCGTAAACATGAGACTTGGTGCCAAGAGCTTGTCCCAGGGCCATCTCAAGGGGACATAGAATATAAGATTCTTGTAAGACATGTCCTACTTACAAAATATATCATATAAGAGCACACCCATCAAAAACACTCAGTCGTGTAAAAAGCATGTAGTACACACAGATCCTGTGCTCTCAGCACATATAAAGCGTATAAGGACAATACAGAGAATAGAGACCCAAAGGCGTTTGGGAGAAAAAAGGCAGATAAGAGATTTTGAAAACAGTGGAATTTGAAAGTCTCAAACAAACGATGGCACGATACACATACCGAGAAAGATATAGAATATAAAAGCAGTAAAATTCGAAAGTATTGTAGCGTCCCAGCCAAGTTGTGGCCTTTTTGGTTTTAAGTGACTGTTTGGTCCGATTGTTGGGGGGGGGGGCGCTGAGTACAGCACGAAAGACTGATAGCGGGGTATTGATTGATGCGGTAAAGGGGGGAGAGACCCGGGGGAGAAGGGATTGGAGAGGGTGCTAGAAAGTTGTGTTTGGGGTTAGGAAGTCGGCGATTGTTCAAGTAAAACTTTTGTGACACTTTATCATGTCAGTCGCTACAGTATCAAAGAAAAGATAGAAAAGATTGCATTACCGCAAACAAAAGGTGATTAATCATCAGAACCAGGTGTAACTGAAAAAAATAGCAAGACAAGTTGAGCTCAGAAATAAAAGGCAAAGAGTAGACAACAAAGTCTTTTCGCATTCGCATCATTCAATGCACAAAACGTGGATTTACACAATAATGGACCATACACTATGAGAATCTGTGGTCCCGGAACAGTTAAAGCAATGACAAGTTGAATTTCAAAGAATACACAATTCGGTCAGGTGTATATTGATGATCATGGAGAAGCAATGCAAATTTTAAATGGCAAAAAGAAAGGTAATGTATATATTCCGCGAATAACATTACACACCAAAGGAGATCGTGATATGCCATTTGTATTAAAAACTTTACAGTTTACCGTGAGAATAGCTTTTGCTATGACAATCAATAAATCACAGGGACAAACATTAGAAAAAGTCTAATTATTTATTAGAGAAACAGAAACAATAGTCACTCACGGGCAGTTATACATTGCGTTGTCACAATGTGTCTCCAAAAAATATTGTTTTAATGAAGCTTTAAAGTAAAAGTGCAAGTAATGAAATTGAAACAATTCCAAAGAAAAAAAAATTTGAAATTGTACAGTATATCCGATTAACCAAACACAGGGGTTAGCGAGTGAAGCATAAAGAGAAAGAATGGATATACCCTGCATGTAAATGCCACTATCTCATGGATTGTTCTTTGTTAAATGGCTCAAAGTGTGCAGCAGATTTCTGTTGCAGCCTGAGAGATTCTGGTTTCTTTATCAAACTAAACAAGTACTGACTCAGTTGCTGCATCACTTCCAGTTCAAAGGGCTGCTGCATCTGCCTCTGAAGATGACTCGTCTGTGAAAGTCACAAAGCCAGAAATTCCTGCTCTGTTTTGTAAACTGTTTGAAGTCAACCTGGAGGTTTGCCAGGAATTCTAACTCAATGTTCAATTGTTTTTGGATGTCACCCTTTAATAATAAGTCAGTAAGGACGAAAACAGCACATATCACTTTCTTTTTTTGACTTGAAACACTATGGCATGTGCAGAAAGTTATGGATATAAACTTACACATCTTATTTGAATTTTATTAGTTTTTTTTGTAAATTTGAATTTGTCTATTTCTATGTTGATTCCTTAATTTACAACTTAAGTCTGAAACTAGTGTTTCACACATTGAGAGCTAACTCTATTTGGAGCCTGCTTTCCTAAATGGCTTATGTAAAAAATAGCCTTCTTTACAAAATAAATAAATACATAAAACTCTCTTCCTATTTTTATTAATGTCTAGTTTAATGAAATTTCCAAATGCTGGAAATGCATGACCAGGCCTGGCTCCAGGGGAGTCTTTTAACCAGGTTAGGCTAACCCAACCACCCCCCAAAAATGTTGTCGAGCTTGGCCGGCCCATGAACTGAACAGATGAAGTGATTGCTTTAGGTTGCACTTTGTAGGGGCAGCATTGTCATGTAACTGAAATTTAACATTACAAAAATAATAAAACAAAAAAAGTAATGTAATGCGAACCTTAAATATTACAAACACATCGAGTACCTTACTTATATACCACCTTTAAAAATTTTGGAAATACTTTCATTTTAAAAGTTTCAAATTTCCCATAAAGCATTTTATGTAGCCTCTTCACGTCTGAGAATCAAATGTTCATTTTAAAGCTGTGTTCCAGTACATGGCATTGGTGTTAATTTTCATGATTTTTGCATATCACCACATTTGGGGTTTGGGGAATTTGGTGTTGAAGGTTTAGCAATACTAGAGAGTGGTACAGAGCAGGGTTGAAAAATCTATACCAGCTGCATTTGACTCTCTGTGTTTTCTGACTGTTCAAATTAATTTTGCAGGTGATTCAAATTATGACAACCTATGTACTGATATCTGTTCTGAATCTGCAAAATTAATAAAAACAAATTAATCAGACATGCATCCTAAAATAAAAACATGAATACCAGCTACATGCTGACTTCAAATTGTTTTCAGTTCAAATCTGCAAATTGGTCAGATCACAATGGCAGATGCTCAAAGATGCTTTGAGTGAAATCATCACTGCCAAATCTGCCTGCAAGACTCTTTTTAGAAAAAAACAGGTTTTTGATGATTGACACTGCACTAAATACGTAAGGCTGAACTGGCAGCTTTCTTTCTTCTTTTTTTATGTCACATTTCTCTAAATGGATCAGATTTGTGTCACAAAACATACATGACTTTTTAGTAACAATAGATGTTTAGAATGGCATAGCTCTCTATTCGAACCACTAGCTATCAAGGTAATTTATACTGATGGTGACATCACAATTATTTTTTTTGTATGCAATACCATAAATTATAACCATGTAAATTATATTTATAATATTGAACTAAACTGACTAGCCTAATATAATCACAATCTTCAGTGAAGTCAAAGTATAGTGACTAGCACTAAACATTTACAGAAGCATGTGGAATGAGTGATAGGGTCGAGGTTAATTTTGTATGCAATTTTATATTATAGGCTATATTTTATTGTTTTCATGCCTACTTTGTGTGTTTATTGTTTAAAAGATAATATTTTTCATAGCTGTCTATTTTTTTCCAAAAATATTAGTTATTGATTTTTATATTAGTTTTTGATTTTTTTGTCTGATGTTCTGAACAAACTGTATCCTCTTATGCCCAATAAGGATATATTGTGGTTTGGACAAATGTGTAGAAAAAAATTACCTTCCTAGGATGGTATTATGAAAAATATTATGCTTGTTGCGCACACCAGCTGGGGTGCTTTTTTTTTTTTTGCTAGCTTCATGCTTGTATTATTTCAAGCACTAGTCCTGCTCTTGGGTATAGTGTTACATGTTGGAGTTTTAGGATTTATCACACCGCGCTAGATGCTTCCTGTACCATTTTGGTGTGAAGCTGGTGTGTGCCTGGCTAACTCCTCAAGAGTGATTGCATGGTTTAGCATAGTCTTCTGCTTTTTAGTGATGTAAAAGACATTTTTCAGGAGTTACAAAGTAAAGCTAAGTAGCTTTTTGCCAGTTGTTGGTAACAGTGAATATTTCTTAGACTAGAGGAAGTTCTTCTGATACTGTTTTGCTGCCTTGGGCATTACATGGAAAACTGATTGTGGGCATATAGAATGGTAAATTATTAACACCTACAGTTTATGTTGCTCATAATGAAAGTATTTTTTTTTACTTATTGGACTGTCCAGTTCTGAGGGTTTCCTTGGTTACAAAGAGAGGATGGAATGAGGATTTTTCCTGCATTAAATCTCAACACTGGCTCCCATGGTGTGAAAATAGACAAGGAGGAAATGAGAATGATGCTCTGCAGCATTTGGCAAGCAGCAAAAGCTGAAAAGAAGCCTCAAAGAGATGAGTAGAACAAAGTAAAGAGGATCCACATATGTATTGTATTTTACTTTTTATACAAGTAATACATTTTATCTAATTCTGTTAATTAAAACAAGTAATCAAATAATAGACTGAATGATTATTCAATATTGAATATTGAATTTTGAATATTGAATGATTCAAGACATGAAGAAACAAAAATGAACAGGTAGAAGTGTTGAAGATGCTAGACAAACGTCTGTCAAGTAAGTTGACAAAAACACTGAATGCTAAACACAAAGCAAAACATGAAATGCTTTTCACAAAGGCAAGATACACAATGTCAGATCTCGGAAATGAGTCAGCGCTCCATTTTGATTTCTCCTACTCTTCCCATTATGTGAGTACTGCAACTGAGGCCAATGTGTTAGATTGGAAGCAAACAGCATGTAAAAGGAAGGTAAAGGAATGAAGGTCAATTCCAATCCTAATATCTATTATCAATTCGTCTTTCAGAAAAATTGCTGTATGGAATGAAATTTACAAAGCTCCCTGTTCTTCCAGTTCTTCAGTATGAATTGAAGCTAATAAAGATTTGTTAAAATATCAAAATTCTTTGCAAAGTTATTATATGCCTTTTCTTCTCTCTTAAACAAAGATGTCTAAGATCTCATTTTTTGAAAGCCCATGACAGTGGTTTCGTTTGAAGTACTGTATTATTTATTAACAGATTCTGGATTTTTACTGTTGAAAAGAAAGATTATTCCATTCACTGCTGTATTTACTGTATTATAGATTCTTTAAAATTGTTATACCCATTTCCAGATTTCAGGGTTTTAGAACAGGTCTGTCAATCTACTAATTTCAGGCTTGACATTCAAAAACTTTCTCTAATGTAACATCCACTCTAACAAGATCCTTAGTAATGAAGCCTGCATCTCACTGGTCCTCTTGTTCTACTCTAACACTCTTTTTTATCACAGGTCTTCAAACAAAATTTCCCAGTTTTGCAGAGAGGAGAGTTTTTTCCTCACCCTACCCAGATATCCTCTTCTCAACCAGCTAACCTATGCAAACATCTCACCCACATCTCACCTCACAGAGAAGATCTACATTGCTCACCAGGCATTTTGAGCTATAGCAATGGCTGCTGTGTCCTTTGCAAATATGTCACCAATAGTACCCTTGTAGCTAGACAATAAAAATGTTATTTTCTGCATTTTGTGTAGGAAGCGTCTGGCCAGATCCAACAGGGAGAAGGCTGACAGCCATTTCAGGGAATATGGCCATACAAAGCCAATTATAGAACCCTTCAAATACCTTGATCATAGCCATACTAAACTCTCTGGCTGTGGTATTTCACAGGGTTTCAAATACACTTTTCAAAGTCAGACAGAAAGAGCTAAGCTCATTCTTAGCCCAGGATTTCTCGAAGTCTTAATGACAAACTAAATTCTAAATATCATCTTCTCTAATGGAATCCCTCTCTCACCCATTTTCACCTTTTCCCCTTTCATTTGCTATGGCTTTGATTCTTTTTTTCCCTTCTTATTTGTTACCTGCTATTTTCTTTTCAGTTGCTTACCTAATAAGAGCTACACAGTTGAAACATTGTCTTTAACTTTCTTTCCTTTTCAGCATTGAAATAACCTTTAATCTTTTTTTTTCTTTTGCAGTTGCACACTGAAACAGCCTTACACTAATTCCAAGAAAAACATTATCCTCTCTGAAGGTAAACTTTTACTTCAATAGCTTCTGAAGCAAAATAATGCACCTTTTGGCTCTTAATTGACATTAAGTCTTGTCATTCTGCTGAAGTTAAGCATATTTCTTTTTAAACTTACACTCATATATCCTTATATCTACAATTTATTAGGTGATCAAGCTGTGCAGATACTTCCATTTGTGAAAGTCACTAATGCTGAGTTCTTACAGTACACTAATCAATCTAATGTTCCTTAGATTGCCCCTGCAATGAACTCTTTGATATGTGTATTCAAAAATAACATGGTTTCTGATGATATATGTCGGACTCAGGATACAAATCTTTAATGTTTAACAGAACATTTTCTGGAACTCCTCTGGACTTTGTCCCTCAGTTCTCCATTTACATGGTGGATTATCCTCTGACTACATTCTTGATGCTTTTTGCCTCTGGATTCTCACATCTTGTTAAGTAACTTGGCAACATTCATGTTTTCAGAAGTTAAACTTCTACAAGCACTAATCATAGCACTGAGTTGCCTTAATGAAATTAGCAACGGAGAAGTAAGCACATCAAACAGAAGGACTAAATGGCCCAAATTCTGTCTTTGAGGAAAGACTTTAAATTCACTCACCTGAATTTTTGTTATCAAACATGAGTGCCTGCCTAACATAACTTAGCACTTAATGAGCAAACAAACGCTACAGAGCTGTCAAAAGGAAAATAAAAACTATAGCATATAAGCAGTGTGCTGTACACAGTGTGCAACAGCAAAGACAAATATAAAACAGCAAGAAAAAGAACATTAAATCAACTATGAATATCTCAACAAAAGCCAGAAATGCTGAAAACGTACATGTTTAAAGGAATACTTTTATAGGGGGAAACTGACTACAGCAACTTTACATGCCGATTCACCTGGCCAAGCCTACTACTACTACTACTACTACTACTACTACTACTACTACTACTACTACTA
>JANRMT010027041.1:61920438-61932395 GCA_026402145.1 Polypterus bichir lapradei
TACTACTACTACTACTACTACTACTACTACTACTACTACTACTACTAATAATAATAATAATAATAATAATAATAAAATAAAATAAAATAAAATAAAATAATGATGGAGCTATGGGCTCCATGACTTGAAGGAATAATGGCCCTGAGGGAAATGGTTGACATTTACTAAAATTCAGTACATTATTTTAATGAGTATAATAAGAATAATATGTATAATATGTGTATAATAATTGTCATATAATAAGGCTCTTAACAATTTTGCACTTTCCTTTATTTTGGAATGAATGACCCCATACATCCCAAATCATAATCTTAGATTTTCCATCAATGACCTCCCCAATGTTCAGAGCGTAAAATAATTAAAAACTGAATTTTTTTTTTAGTTTGGCCATTTCATAATTTATTTATAGCACATCTGCTCTGTAAGACTTAAACACATTCTGCATCATTGCATATTTTAAGCTTTGCATTTATTCACAGTGGCAGGCAGGGCTGCTTTCATTGAGTACAACTATTCAGTTCTAGTTTATCTGTTACTAAGTGCTATTTCTGTTTTCTCTTTTTCTGGTATGCTGTGGTGGCACCCTGCTCCACTGCCTCCTGGATAAAGTACAATGAAGCCATCTTCAGTGTGTAAAAGACTCAATGATGATACTTTTAAAAAGAAGCAATCAAGGAAATTGCATCATATCAAGATATTCATGAATAATCCTGTCACTTAATATTGAATGCCCAGATCAGCCAGATGATCTCCAAGAAGTTAATTTTATCCAGCAGTGTCCATCATTTTTCATGCTGACTACAGTTTGTGTTTTCCTCTCCTCTCCCACCATTTGACTATTTGACACTAACATTTGCCACTATAACTATTAAGAGACTCTTTTCTTTCTATTGTAATCTATCTTTCATTACTTGCAAAGCACTTTGAGTGACACATCTGTATGAAAATGTACTATATAAAAATGTTCTTGTTATGTCAGGTATCCCAGAATCTTTCACTAACTAGGAGACTATTGTGTTCAATCCATGAACAACAATTTTAATCAAGACTGCATAGACTGATTTTTAATGACAATATAATGATCATAAACTACATTTATCTTTTGCTGTCTCTGGTTCCAGCTTCTACAAAAACATCAAAAAGAAGGACAAAAAAATCCCACTAAAAACTACAAAAACAGCTCAAAAACTCTATCCAACAACCAACCGACCTGACACTATACAGCATGTTTGTTGGTATGGGGTCCAAATGCTAGCCTAGGCCCCTCATTTGCATGCTTTTGCCCTCAGCCCCTCCTACCAGACTCTGCCGCTGACTTTTCTACTATCACAATCAGAAGAGCGGCACATTAAGAAAAAGAGACAGTTGGATTGTCTTTCATTTCTCAGTATGGCTTGTAGTGACCTTTAAGAAACTCTGTTCAATCTTAACTTCAGAATTTTGACTTTAGAGCTTCTAGCATTTTATTTTTTAGTTTATGATTCTGCTTTTGTCTAATTGTTTAAATGTTCTGCTTTTTTGACATTTGCTTCATATTTTGATCTCCTGCCACTTTGATCATACTTTTTAAAATTTCTGCTCTTCTTTATTGTTCCTCCCTTGACTCCTGCTTGTCACAGTTTTCATCACTACTGTGTCTCCAACTATCTGCAGAGCATATTGAAGCATCACTCTCCTATTCTCCCCTGTTGCTCAGTTATTGCTTTGTGGAAGACCATGTCAGAAGTTTGTGCTGTGTGACGGTTTGGTTCCTAAAGTGTCGTCAGATAGGCAGTGTCTCACAGCTCATCTCAAACCACCAGGACACATTCTATGCTTAGTCTAGGGGTCATCTCCGGATTTTGGTGTGTCTATAACGTTTCACAACTACCAAGCTAAAGTACTCTCTGATGGCTCCTGAGACCTTCAGGGGCAGGGGCAATCTAAGGAGCATAAGATTGATTAGTGTACTGTAAGAACTCAGCATTAGTGACTTTCACAAATGGAAGTATCTGCTCAATCATAAATTGGCCAGAACCATAATTTATCAGCTTGGCTTCTTGAAATTAGAATGCAGTTTCATAGTCCCCACAGCCTCACTGCTGTCTGCACCAAACAGCCTGCAGCTCTTCATGACATTACTCTTCCATTGGTGGTGCAGTAACCAAAGATGCCTAAGATCTATACTGCTCCCTAACACCTACTCTTTAAAAAAACTGGCAAGTACAAATGTTTTCTGACAACCACGGTGGGTATGTTTCTCTTGCCAAAGTTCTTGGTAGTTCTTTCTGTGCCATCTTGGTGAAATATCTGCCCCCACTAATCTGTCACTAGCCAGGTCACCTTCTGAATGGTTGCACTCCTCTCACCGAAAAACTCCTGATAAATGTTGCGTTTGAACTAGATCAATTGAATAGCCAATCAGACTTTGCTGTCTAGTGCAGTGATTAGAAATGTCTTATTGAATGGGACTTGTTTTTAGTTCAAGTCTTTTGCTGCAAGGATACCTTCTACCTTCTTGTTAGTAGAAATGAAAAGGTGCTTCCATGAACACTTTAGTGCTAAAACTTCTTGCTCTGATCCTTTGTTCACAATTCATTTTATGTTTCTGGTTTGGTTTACTCTGTTACAACTGTAGATTGCTGCTTGAATTAGATTTAACCCTATCCTCTGTGTGTCCATTCCCTAGTCACAGACTTTATTTGTCCTTATTTCATGAAGGCAAGACAAAGAATGGTCAGAAAACTAGCTGGGGTCAGAGCAATGAGAGGACAAAAGTAAATTGTTTTATTTTTTAAAGTGAATGAAGACTTTTTAGTTTTAGTAGTTTGATCATTTTTCTATTTATAGAGGTGACATGATAAGGTCTAGTGCTGTGTATCGTCATGAGTGTTGCTTCCTGGTAGATACGCTACCACTTATGAAAGACTAAACACGAAAAAGCAGCAAAAGAAAAACGTCAGCTGTTTTGCCACAATTGGCAAGGCAGAAGTTTAAAGTAAGAGGATGGAATAGGACATGGAAAGAAAGTATACAAGGCTGATTATATGTAGAAGCGTCCAGATAGACAGATTATTATATGCTGACACCAAAAGCACGAATCAAATGTGACAATTCCTATTCAAATAAGTCTTCTAGAAAATTCACAAACATAGACACCAGTAAGCACAGATCCCTGGCTTTTGAAGCTTTGTATTGATAATATCATGTTGTTCTGCTCTTCCAGTAAACTGATTATAGCATACTACATAGGAACATCCCACAAAACGGTGTCCCATAATATCAAAAAATAAACCAATAGTAAGTTTGAAGCAAGTGGAAACAAAGTCAAACCCACCAACTAATAGAGAATATTTGTTACACTCCAGGTACCAGCACAGATCCTTAGCCTTTAAAGCCACCATTCCTCCTTAAAAGTGAGTGTGTAGAACAAGGACAAGATCCTCACTGATGTCTTCAACGCCAGACGCCAGTCCATGTTCTGAAACCCCAGAAAACCTTGGAAACACCTGTAAATCTGACCAAAAGAGAAATGAGAAACCCACTGAATCATAACAGCAGCTAACACAATCATGCTGCAACAATGCAAGTAATACTAAAATAATTACAGGATGGCTCCCGGAGTGGTGGCTGCTGGCTCCTTTTATAGCCCCCTGGAAGTGCTCCAGGTGTTTGATGACCTATTTCTGGCTGCACTTCCGGGTGTGGTGGAAGAACCATCCACATGGGCTCAGGAATAACTGCAGCACCCCCTGGTGGCACCTCTGGATCCCAACAGGGTTGTAGGGAACTACATCTCCCATGGAGCCCTGCGGGAATCCGACGCACCACTGCCACCCAGGGGGCGCTGCCATCTAGCGTCTTGGGGAAGGTACTGTTCTGTCCAGGCTTGCTACATCAGTCCTTACAGTGAAGAGGCGTCCTGACCAGACAAGCACCCGGCCGTCTATGACAGTATATTCGCTCCTAACACTGAGCACTCATGGTCTAAACCAATACCTTCTTGCTACTGCTAATATAAACTAAAATGTGTTTTCATGAAATATAAATCGCCCTGCAGTGGGCTGGTGCCCTGCCCAGGGTTTGTTTCCTGCCTTGCGCCCTGTGTTGGCTGGGATTGGCTCCAGCAGACCCCCGTGACCATGTAGTTAGGATATAGCGGGTTGGATAATGGATGGATGGATGAAATATAAATCATAAAGATATCAGAATATCTTTTTTCATTTTCACATGCACTTATCAAGAAAGTCTGTAGTAGACAAAAAAAAAGTGTGAATATTAAGTGTTAAATAAACAGTACTTTAAAATGTCTTAAGTACATTATAATGTGCCAAAGTAAGTGCATGTGTAATAGGGGGATTAATTCAAATAATAAAAAAGATTATGTTTCAGTACTTTGCTCACCTTTACATGCACACCTTTAGTTATAATGTAGTTTTTCAGCTATTTTTGAAATTCTAAACCTACAATATCCAGCCGTTATTCTCTTTTAAAATTATTTTTCAGCTGAGTGTTTTTTGAGAAAATTGTAGGTTGAACACCAGTAAAGTAAGGTTCTTTATTAGATATCAGAGAGAAGAAAATTGAGCTTCCAGCCGTTATTCATAATAAGAAACAGCCTTGTGTGTGCACAGAAAGCATTCAGAAATTATACTGAGCACCCTTCCTATCCTGAACTTTCCAAAATAGCTTGTTTTGAAAATGTCAGACGAACTAATAGCATTCCCAGCTTGCACAGTAATATCATTTCACATTTTCTGAAGGTAATTACATCCCCTTAGATATAAAGCTATGGGTTGTATTTCAGCAATAATGGCTGAAATGTTGCCATTTCTGCAAACAAAAGGGCAGCCTTGGACTATATCCCGAAAGCAGAATAACAGAGCAGGGTAAGAAACTACAGGACACAATGAAGCAAACAAATAAAACTGACTCCCTAGTGGCTTACTTAAAACAAACAGTCTGTATGTCTCAGGACTGACTGACAGAATTAAGTGGCAGACTGAAATTGTTTGTTGGAACAAATAGGGGTCATTAAAAAGCATCTACAAAATGTAATTGATTATTTATCTCAACAGGCAACATTAAAAAATTACAAGTGAAATAATTACAAAACTTGAAAAATATATATTAAATCCTTCTGTGCATCACATTTGAAGTACAATATTGTTTTCTGTGACTCTAAAAATATGTGAAGCTGTTGGAAACCCTTGTCAGAGTAAAGCAAGCTGGTGTCCACCGGTGGGAGCATTGATCAACTAATTTTAAATGAAAATTTATAATTATATTTGATCTGTAATGTAACACACCAAGAAAGTGTTTTTGGTTTATAACAATCTACCAGTTTTATAGTATTCAAAGCCATGGTTTACTTTAAAATGATAATTGTAACATAACATTCTCCACCATTTTAGGCTTATAGGGTCTGCACTGGCACTCACATTGACACTGGGCCAGTTTGGAAATGCCAGTCAACCTAAGCAGTATTTCTTAATCAGGGGATGTGGTATACAAAATACTTTTATATAAATAAACACCAAACTTTACCATTCCTTACATAGTGTCTTTCAATAGTGAACATAAAACTGACATCTTGCATGTACAGATCTACAATATAACTTTTAATTGCCCCTCAGAAGTATTAATAGAAAGAATTCCATTTTTTTCATTTTTGGAGTGTTTTTAATATACAGATTGTGACCTATAGGGTGCACCACTGAGCCCCAAACCCACAGACACAATTGTACCACAACAGTTCCACTTCAACTAAAGTGCTTTTAATTTAAACAATAACTTCATACAGCCCTCTTTGGTTCACAATACAGCACAACTATTTCTCTTCTTTTTTCTTCTTTTCTTTTTCTCCACCTCCACTCTGCTCCACACCCAACTCTGAATCGAGTGAAGGTCTGTCTTTTAGCTCCGGACCCGGGAGTTGCAACCAGAAAGCACTTCTGGGTCAGGCAGAGCCACTACTGTCCTTGTAACATCAGTATCCAAGAACTGCCCCTGGTATCCCCTCAGACCCCAAGAGGGCAGGCCAATGGGACAACAACCCTCATGCTGCCCTCGTGTGCCCATACTGGGGCTTGCCAGATGGAATGCTGCCACCCAGCGTAGGGGGAGACGCTCTGCCCATAGCAGGCAGTTGACTGCTGAGCTGACCTTCCATGCTGCTCAATGGTTGTAAGGACGCCACTCCTAGTGTAACATTTTTCCACCTCCAAGTCTTGGCATGGAAAGGTGATATCGCTCCCTCCCTGACCTTCAGTTATCAGGGCTCCTGGCCAAGTAAGGGACAAGTGTCCATACCGATGGGGACACTGGTTTGTCCATCACAACATACATGCTTTAAAATTACAGTAACACTTGCTGTTGATCGTTTGAACATTATAAAAACTGCATGAACACCTCTACTCAATGACATAACCAGTGCCATGTGGCTGATGTTTTAAGACACTTTTCAAAGATTTCATGCATCTACTTTTATTTTAGTTATTTTCTTTTTTTCTGTCTTAGCGGCTCTTAACTTCAGTCTGCCTTTTTGCGAGTGAATTGCATAATTATTGAATTTAATTCATGAGAATAAACCAATCTTTAACTTATTCCCCTATGAATTTCTTATTGCACTGCATATTGATGTCTCCACCAAGGAAAGCAAGATGTTTCTACACATTTTTAAAGTTATTCTGATGATACAATCCTAAATTACTTTGGTAAAGATGAGAACGAGCAATTTCCACTGATCTCCAGACCACAACATAACCTTCAGTATACACTTTGCACAGGAAGTGGCATATATGTTTTGGGCTGTTTAGTATTTCTTGTTTTCTTTACAAATTTGTAAAGGTTTATCTTGGCATTACACATATTTATGTCATTATTTATTAATGCCAGAGATTCTGTTATAAGTACAATCTAAACTTCTAAATGCTGTCATACCATTTCACTTACGTGTAACCCATTATTCAAAATGTTATCATCTTATTATATGATGGGTGTTCAGTCATAAACAGGAAATTTCATGCTGTGTTCTTATAAATGTTCTTATAAAGTGCAAGGTAGACCTGACTCATTGGACAATCACATGCATATATGAACATGTCGTTAGTAGTGCTAGCTGCTCTTTTCCCCCTTCCTATCAGTTGTAATCAACATGTCAGAACAGGAGGTACACAGTAGTGTTGTGCAGCGCATTATTATTCAATTGTTGACAAAAGAAGGAGTCATTCCATCTCAGATTTATTTGGGACTTAAAAATCAGTTTGGTGGTGAGTGTCTCTCTCAGTCGAGAGTGTATGATTGGTGCAAGTCATTCAGAGAGGGTCTATCATCTCTTCGATCCACTTAAGGAATTTTTAGGAGGGAAGAAATTCAAGCTGAATGAGGAGGTTATTGACGCTGTGCATGAATGGATCAACGTGCAGTCAAAAGACTTCTACTCTTCAGGGATTAAGAAGCTTCTTGAGCGCTGGAACAAGAGTATTGCAGTGCCAGGAGACTATATAGAAAAATAGTGTGTAAGTTGTTTCATTGTATTCAATAAATAAAGCATAACTCATAAATTCCTGTGTATATTTGAACGTCCCTCGTATATATGAAAGTCATTCTCTGCTTTTAAAATGTCACCAGTTTTGGTCCCCAACCCACATACTTGTTTTTTAAAGAATACAAAATTGTACTTTTTTGCCAACATACGGATTATGGAGGAGCAAGGTGAAATTGCAAAGGAAGTACAGTATGTGTCATACCTCTCTGTTTCTTCTTTTTTTTTTAATTAATTTTATTGATTTTATTAAAATCAAATAACATTCCATACACATAACTCAAGTTTTACAAAACATAAAGAGAATGTCATATTGGTGTGTAACAGTGAAACCACAAGATCCAGTAATGTAATAATACCAGCTACACAGGTAGTTAACGCCAACATATCTCAGAAGGCTCTTCATCAATGAAACAAACTTCAAATGCTTTCCCAAGACTCCATATGTAGTTTGTATCAGCAAGTTCTTGAAATGTCTATGTTCTATGCTGTCATCCTTCCCAACAGGCCATAAGGAATTAACTTGCTAATATTTGTCATGCTGCATGAGTCTAAACTGTTTCTATTGTTATTTGTAAGGAATTCCAAAAGATGCAAAAAAGAAGCATCTATTTGTTTGTAGGTTGATGTTTGTGGACTTTGAGGTGGACCCACAGACCATTCAAGTAGGTTTGCACTGCCGTAAACTAACACCACAGTCTCCATCTCCGTTTTATTGTGTGACTCTGGGTAAGTCTCTTAATCTGCCAGTGTTACAACTTTAAAACAGTATTTTACATATATTCACCTATAAGTATAACAAATGTTATATTCCACATGAAATGAAATTTTGTAAATTTTTTATTTTTAGAGAGTGTTACTAAAGACCTTTGTTGAGCACTTTATTCCAGAACTCTGCAGGGTCTTCTCTTTAGCTTTTTTTTTTTTTAGACAATTTAAATTTCCAGCCTTTGCAGCTTTGGTTTTGGTGAGAGGATTGTGCCATTTAGTGTTGTTTTTGTAATTCAGCTATCAGTCTGCTCTGGAAACACTGGAGTGTGATAATGAAAGTTGTTTTATATTTTTCTTCACAGGTTTGACATATTTTCTATCATTAATTGTAATTGTATTTCTTAGTCAACCCGACAATTATAAGTTGTTAAATATAGCAATGGCTTCATTCTTTTGTATAATATTCCTAAGTGTTACTTTTGCCATGACAAGTTTCATGTGTGTATCTTGTGAAATGATGAAGGGAAAGGTTTGGGGCCGCCACCCGTGTACCTGACCATGGCTTCAAAAGGCAAAGTTTCAGTACAATTATGTATAGATCTGAGTCCAAAAGAGAACTTCTTAACAGAGTAAGTAAATTGAGTTTTATAGGGAGGTTTAAGGAAATGATGTCATCCTCGGGGCCAGGACAGGAAGTGATGTCCTCAGAGCTGAGATGGAAGTGACATCTTCACACTCAGGCAGAATTGTATGTGTCTGATCTGCGTGGACAAAACAAGAGAGGTTGAGTGCACCACGCCACCCCCTGGCCAGGCATGGAATTCCCTTCTTTTGGTCCCTGTGGCTGGCTCCCATGCACATGTGTGTGACGATCTGTATATTGTCACATGCATCTTAATGGCCTCACTTAGGTGGCAACACCGACCACAGGGCAGGGTTGAAAGACGTCACTAACTACCTTTTTTCTCTGCTTCACAGGATGGATTGTACCATCACTTCTGGTATGCTTCTCCTAGTTAAACATGTTCACCTAAAGAGCAGAACTTCACAAACAGAGAAGTCTTCTGCCAAAGAGCCTACGAGGATCACAGACATCCTGCTAATCTTGTTTTCTTTGAATACTACTTTCAGTTTTGCTATTAAACTGGCCCCCAACCATTAATTGTATTCCGTGTTTTGTTTTCAGAATTACAATATATACAAGAGATTCATTCAATCTTAGTACACAGGTCTAAAGATCAGTCCCTTTCATATGCCACAATCAGTGACAGAACAAAACCTAATTTAGTTATTTTCCACCTCCAAATTGAGTTGGTTCTGTAACAAGGAACATACACTATTTACCACAAATTCTATAAATGTGTGATTCATTCACAGCTAGTGTTTAGTTTTGTTAGTTCTATTACAGCATCTGTGTGCTTGTTAGAGTGAAAACATGCCATATTCTTTGGGAGACCATATTTTTGATGGCAAAGCTGTAGGAGGAGCAGGCTCCTTCAAATTAACATTTATGGGATTTTAGTACAATATCCAGTTGTGAGAGCTCTTATGAAATGCAAAGAAATTTAGAGATTGTCAAAAAGTCACGTCTTACTGGATCTGTGAGCAGCACACAAAAAACAAGAGACCCAAGAGCTTGTTGCTGGCATTGCATATTATTAGCAAAGAAGTCCTCATAACTCAACACATCAGATATCACAACAGATGGACTGAGGTCTGTGTTCTTGGTCATGGGCTTGTTCCGGTGCACAGAACTTTGCATCCCTGCCAGTGGACAGCATTTTCAGCATTAACTTCAAAATTTTTGTAAAATTCTCTAAAAATAAAAAAAGTTACAAAATTACATTTCATGTGGAATATAAGATTTGTTATGTTTATAGGTGTATGCATGTATATATATATATATATATATATATATATATATATATATAAATATATAAAATACTGTTTTAAAATTGTAACACTGGCAGATTAAGAGACTTGCCCAGAGTCACACAATGAAACGGAGATGGAGACTGTGGTGTTAGTTTACAGCAGTGCAAATCTACTTGAATGGCCTGAGAACCCACCTCAAAGTCCACGAATATCAACCTACAAACAAACAGATGCTTCTTTTTTGCATGTTTTGGAATACTTTTAAATAACAATAGAAACAACAGGGTAGAGAAACTGAACTGTTGTTTAGGCTCATACAGCATGACAAATATTAGCAAGTTATTTGATTATGGCCCGTTGGGAAGGATGACAGTATAAAAGACAAACATTCCAAGAACCTGCTGATACAAACTACATATGGAGTCTCGGGAAAGCATTTGAAGTTTGTTTCATTGATGAAGAGCCTCCTGAGATATGTTGGTGGTAACCACCTATGTAGCAGGTATTATATCATTACTGGATCTTTGTGGTTTCACCGTTACACACCATTATGACATTCTCTTTATGTTTCATGAAAAGAAACAGAGATGTCATCTTTACTTTGGTGTGACACATACTTTCTTTGTAATTTCACTTTGCTCTTTCAAAGCAAAAAAGTACCAACTTGTATTCTTTAAAAACAAGTATGTGGACTGGGAAGCAAAACTGATGACATTTTAAAAACAAAGAATGACTTTCATTAATATAATAAGATGATAACATTTTAATGGGATACACCTAAGTAAAAGGGTATGACAGCGTTTAGAAGTTTAGATTGCATTTATAAAAGAAACTCTGGCATTAATAAATAATAACATAAATACGTGTAATGCTAGCCATTATATCTTAATAAAGTAAACAAAGACATTGCTGTAGTAAATATGAGTTATTAAATATACTGATGCTAAGTAAGATCCATCAAAAACTAAACAGTTGCACGAAATATTGAGTGGAGGCATGCAAAAAAATGTGAATAATTTATTATCGTTTAAATGTAAAACTCAAGAAGATAAATTGGCAAACATAAAGTGTAATTGATGTGTTTTTTCTAATGTAATACAACTACAATATATAGATATACTCCACAATCCTGAGATAAATTAAGTGAGTCAAAGAATGAGCCGAGAAAAGTTACAGTTGATTCTGATATACAGTAACTGAATAAAAAAATGTAAAATATATGTTTTTTTATTTAAAGTGTGATGTGAATAAGAGCACTGATGGAGCTTCACAAACCATTCCAGGCAAGAATAGCAAAAAAACATAAACGAACATTCATTGTGTTTGAGAGGCAGCATCAGACAAATCTCAAATGTCTGCCCAGTTCATGAGGAAAGGAGTGATGAATGTAGTCAAAGATGCTGAAACTAATCTCTTTGTTATTTTAGTAGCCAAAGTTCGAAGAAAATAATGCACAATTTTGTGCAATCCAATTAATATAAACTTAACATGACTAAAATTCATTTTTGGATATTGCCTGTTGACTGCTGCTCCTTTTCCATTTTGTGATTACTGTCTATTACAGTACCTTGAGTACCTTACAGTACTATTTATGTGGACAGTGTTGCGCTCAGTTGCATTTAGTTGTATTTGTGCTGATGACTTTGAGCAATTTGTTTTAACTTATGAGGTTAATTGAGCATTTTTTTATTTTAATTAATGGGAAGCAAAACAGCACTTTTGTTTTAAAAGTTTTATCAATGACAACATTTATAAATAAACACGTAACTTTTTATTGTACACATTTGTTCACTTTCTACATCTATCTATCTATCTATCTATCTATCTATCTATCTATCTATCTATC
>JANRMT010027041.1:61932405-61971710 GCA_026402145.1 Polypterus bichir lapradei
ATCTATCTATCTATCTATCTATCTATCTATCTATCTATCTATCTATCTATCTATCTATCTATCTATCTAACAAAACATAATTTATATGAGATAGTAGCTAGCTATCTCATATAAATCCTGAACAGGATTGTGAGGGGCTTGAGCCTATCCCAGTAAGCATACAGCACAAAATAAAAAATATTCAATCAACCAATAATTGTGTAGTTATTTTCTGATAGATTTATGAAAGTAATTGAAAACCACTTATGTACCAATTATATTTTTGCTTCAAATTTTGTATTTATTTCAATTATATAAAGCAGCTAAAACAGTGAAGCCTTATGCAGTATTATTTGCCACTTTATAAATGGCTTTATTTTACTTGTTTTGTTGTTCATGTACTGTATATGAAAAGCAAATTTTTTTTATATTTTGTTATATGTCATCATTCTACTGAATTCTTAGTAATGCAATCATAATACAGTAAATTCCATTTTAGTTTATAACTCTGAGCATCTATTGTTTTATATATTATGTTTATAATTAATGCATGCAGCATGCAGCAGAGCATAAAGGCTGAGGGCATCAACAATCAATTCCCATGAACGTTCAGCCCATCAGAGCTAGGAGGCATTCAGAGGGTCTCTTGTAAGATTAGTATTCTTATTATCAGGTGCCTCTTGTTTCAATTACATTACAGCTTTGACTGCAATATTTTTGATAACTACTGGGTTTAAACTGCATTGTTACAGCGGGTCATACCTCTGTGTTACACTGTGTAATCAAAAATATGATAACGGATCAAGGAGCTCCAACCATTTAACAATACTCTCGATCAAAAGCAGTTAGAAATAAAAAGAATCTTTCTCTACATATGCCACCATAAAAATGAAGCTATATAAAAGTGTTGGTGATCAGAAATGCAGAACTCAAAAAATGTATTCATACAGGTGTAAGTGAGGATCCATGTGTGAGCTAATACAGTAGAAGTCTGAGCCCATCAACAAATCATTTCTCACACACATTCTGCTCAGCACAGAGTGCCAGACACTGAAACATTAAAATGTTTCTAAAGATAGACTACATACTGTATCTATGGCAGATTTCTTGCCCCTTACCTTAAATGCAATTGTGTAGCTGGCTTTTTGATGGGGAATCCTGACACTGTTGACGCAGACAATTTTAAGACATAACTTTCAGCCTCTTATCTGCCTTCTTTTTTAAATATGTACATTAATTCAATATCAAGACCATTATTAAGTATTCAACAAATTTACACACTGAAGGTTAAACAGCTACCTTCTTATAAACATTAAATGACTTATTCCACTTAAACTTTGCTGGTGATTCTGGAAGCAGAGACTCATAAGGTCAGCAAAGAGTTGAAAAAAATAACTGGACAATAAATAAATAAATAAATAGGCAATCACAAAGTCAATATTTCATTTATTTATGTTGTGAATCTTTTATTTTTGAAAAAAAGTGTAAAGGTGCTGGTCAGCATCACAAGCACCATCAACACAGAAATCGATAAGTGAACTTTATAAATGATTTTTAAAGCCAGTTATCTGGACAGTGAGTCTTTATTTACTTGTGAAAACACAGTATTGTATTAGAATAAATAAATATCAATATAATAAATAACAACAAAAACCTGTTGATGCCTTGTGAGATCGCTAGAACAATAGCCATTCCATTTATTTTTTTTAATTCCATCAACAGCATAACTAATTCAAATTAATACAACAGTGATACTGAGGTGGGCTGGTGCCCTGCCTGGGGTTTGTTTCCTGCCTTGCACCCTGTGTTGGCTGGGATTGGCTCCAGCAGACCCCCGTGACCCTGTAGTTAGGATATAGCGGGTTGGATAATGGATGGATGGATGGATGGATGGACAACAGTGATACCTGTGCTAAACAAAAGGGTGTATTTAAGGGTAATTAAAATATGGAGGTGTATCAAAGGGGAGTTTGAAAATGGCCATGCTAACACACTTTAACATACATTCAAATCAAAGTTTTGTACCAAAAAGCCATTGCCAATGAGTAATAACACAATAAACCAGATTTTCAAGATGCAGTGATCATGCCACAATAAAGAAACTTGAAGAAGCTGATGAAATGGAAAATTAAAAGCCAAAAGCCGAAAAGCTGTCTGCACTTACAAACTCTTCTATAAGAAACAGAAGCACCGTAAATCCAATGACATGCTTGATGAACATTTAACACCCAAAGTATACGTTTAGCTATGCAAAGAAGTCTTAGGCCAGGTTTATACTTCACGCACAAGTACGTGCACAAGTATAAACAGTCAAACGCTTGCGTAGCAGGAGCGTCCCCTGCAGCATGCGTCGTGTGAAGTATAAACCCGGCCTTTAAAGAAATGGTCTTGCAAGTCATGTTGTAGGTAAGAAACCAGTTTTTGCAGTGAGACAGCAAGCAGAACAAATAGTAGTACACAAAAGGCCATAAAGAAACAAATAAATACCTGTGGTAGAAAGTCTTATAGAGCAATAGGTCCAAATTTGAAATTTGGAACAAATACACAAGTCAGTCAAAAGAAGGTTTGGTGAGAAATACCGTACATTGATATTTGTCTGATGCTTTCCAGGAAACAAAGTGGCAGCCGTGTCATGATCTGGTGATGCATATTAGCCAGTGCTACAAAAGATCTGGTTAAAATCTAAGGAATGATACATGCTAAGAAATATACATAAATAGAATTTGCTTCATTAGCTGTAATTTTTTTAATTGACTTAAAGGACAAAATCATTAAAATCAATAGCAACCCCAAACACACTGTACGCTCAATTAAGACCTACTTGGAGCTGAAATCTACAGCTGTGCATTGATCAACCTTCAAAAGCTCTATCTCAACATTACTGAATCTGTGCTGCATCACTTGACAAGGAAAAGAACAAAAGTAGCCAAATTTGAAGGGAGAGATAAGAAAAATCTTGCAAGAAGCTTGGAAGAATTTACCACAGGACTGCTTAAAAAATTACACCGCAATGTACAAAAGTGAATTGCTTCACTTTTGCATTATACCAGAGGCCACACAACATACTAACCACAAAGGACATTTCTGTTACTTTATATTGTATCTGCTTTTTTTGTGTTAATTCTAATATTATACAGTATTGTCTTGAGCAAATAGGCAATTACTATCCAGAAAAATACTGTAGTTGTCAATTTACTTTCTTGGAAGCCAAAGACATTTGGAAGTACTGTACATGAGAACATAAAATTTCATAATATTAAAAAAAAAAGTTGAATTAACTTCTGAGCCACTTCTTAAATTAGGACGAAATTGTGGGATTTGTTAACAAATTGAAACACACAGTCTCCACACTGAGGTTTTAGAGGTAATGTTTTGCAAAGAAAACAGATTATTATTGTAGAAGAACAAGACCCCTTTCCAGGTAGGCTGGGCATGCAGTGGGTGTCAAAGAGAAGGGAGTCAATACAATACAATACACAGAACAGGACACAAATAATCCTCAATACAGTATAAAAATAAAAATATTATAAGTATGGAGCAGAATTTAACAGTAGATGATATCACATAATATGATAAGTACAAATGAGATTTATTGTTTATTTATTACTTAGCCACTTATAGCTTATCAGTTTCCCACCAGCTTAATTTATTCAGGGTCATGGGGTAAAGGAGCTTACCCTAAATGGAGTGCTAGTTGAACACTGAGCCCACCCTCAGCCAGTGACCTCCAAAAAGTATTACAGAAAATCACCTTTATTTTCTAAAGATTTTCAAATTTGGTTCATGGAAGCTGCTAGGGTATTTCTTGTAGTGAAGACTTAATAATTTAAACATTTATACAAATACAGTACTTTCCTAATCCATCCATTACAACAGCAGTGTAGCTTGTGTAGTACCATTATATTTTGGATTTTTTTCTTTATTGAAAACAGGAACACCACACAGACAAACATAAGTAGTTACAAGTTATTAATTAAAGAGAGCAACCCTAAATACAAATAAAATGCAGTGCATAGATTAGTGAAATAAATTGAGGTAATTTGACTTTGTGTCAAAGTAGCTTCAGCTGCAAAGGCAATGCTGATACTAAACAAATCAAGGAATATAAATAAACATTTATAAATGTAAATGTTATGCTTAGACTATATAATGCACTAGTCAGATCACATCTGGAGTATTGTGTGCAGTTCTGGTCACCATGCTACTAAAGAGACATAGCAGCACTTGAAGCAGCGCAGAGGAGAGTGACCCGGGGCATCCCAGGACTTAAGGACATGTCCCCCTCCGACAAACTCAGAAAATGAAACCTGTTTAATCTCAAACAGAGGAGATGGCATGGGGATCTAATCCAGGTCTTCAAAATCATCAAAGGCGTTAGTAAAGTAGATCTAGAAGGATTTTTCCATCTTAACAGTAAATCACATACTCGAGGTCAAATTAAGAGAAAGTGTATTTAGAAACGAAGCTAGGAAGCACTTCTTTGCATGAAGAGTTTGGGAATCTGGAAAAACAGAGTCATGTACAGTAGTTGAAGCAGAACCCTTCACAACCTTTAAGAAGTATCTGAATGAGACACTGGGACAGCTTAGCTGCTACCTAAACAAAAGAGCTTGATGGACTAGTCTCCTTTCATTTGTCAAATTTCTTACATTCTTATGTTAAAAAGAGAAAAAAATGTAGATAACCTAATTTATGCTACCTAGGTTCAAATTTACTTTATTTAGCATACTCATTTAATGATTAAGGGCCCGTCAATGAACTGGCATCCATTTAATAGTTATTTTCTGTATTGTATCCAATGCTGCTGAGAAAGGCTCCTGACCCCTGAAACTCAGTTACTGAACCATTATCTTAAATAGCAGCAGCATGATAACATCATGTGTCGAACTGTGGGACGTTTTTGTTAATAATAATGTGGCGTCAGTGTTACATAAATTCTCAAAATGGTAACACACATGGCACAAATGGCAGGTATGTTGACGCCATGAAAATAATGACAATAAATTACAACAACAAAAAACTGTTTAAGCAAAAAAATATTAACAGGAGACATGACAGAAGTGTTTAAAATTATGAAGAGAATTAGTACAGTGGATTGAGACTGTTATTTTAGAATTAGTTCATCAAGAACACAGGGACACAGATGGAAATGTGGTATGGGTAAATATTCGCACAACCATGAGAAGTTTTTCTTTACACAGAGAACCACAGACACTTGGAATAAGCTACCATGTAGTGTGGTAGACAGTAAGAATTTAGAGACTTTCAAAACTCGACAAAAACTAGATGTTTTTTTGGAAGAATTTAGCGGATAAGACTGGCAGGCTCTGTTCGTCTGAGTGGCCTATTCTTGTCTAGATTGTTCTAAGTTCTATTAATGTCAGCCTGGCTTAAAAATGCAACGAGAAAATAAGATTTGAGCCAGAAGACATAAATACTACTTCAAAATCAAAATGAGTTAATCTCTCAGAAACACAGCGTCGAAGCTAGCAGCCTGTTGATGTAAGAGCTAATGATGCTGCTGACAACATCAGTGACGGTAAAAGGCTTAAATGTTGATTATTAGGGCAAGTCTATAAGAACAATTAGGTCATCATCAAAGCCAAAAAGCTGGACGGCAATGTATTCAACAAAGTAATTTCACTGGATGCTCAGGACTCTGCTTTGTATAGTGGGTGTTGGATTTCCCAATTCGTTAATGATAACAATAAATACTAACATTCTTTACAGAAAAAAAAAGAAACAGAGATTCAAAATTCTATAAACAGTAGACATACATAAGATGGTCTCACGTGATGAAATTCACAAAACAAATTCAGGAAATGCACAAGGCTTAACGTTACTGCAGATGTGAATTTTTGTGTCTTCATTAAAGGAGCATATTTTGTGGTCATTAGCAGTAATTTTTTAGTGAAATTATAAAAAATGTCAACAAAGAAAGGTTTAAAATGTACTGTAATTTCTATGTAGAAAAGGGAAAAACTGTCTTTGGATGTCATACTCTGGCTACCTGATGGTTTTTGTGGCTTAACAACAATTAATTGTCGTGTGACGTTCAGATTCTGATTTATATAAGGAGGTGTGTCCTCTGCAGTCACTGCTCTTTTGAACACTTCCTTCTTGACATCCTCTCATTTCTCAGTAGAATTCTGTACCAGGCATTACTTCTCAATAACAATCATTGCATAGTTGTAAAATATTTTAGGTACATGTTAGTATAGCAAAATATCCTATAAGGGAAAGGATATGTCTTGTTCCAAAACAGTGTTTTAAATGTGATTTATGCAAACCTTGCTTTTGTGGAACAATAATCCATTATCACATGCATCTGAGACCTTTGTGCAATTTTAGCACTTTAGATTCAGGCAGAACTGTTGATTATTCGTAGAGGCAGGAAGCCAACACAACTTCAATATAAGTGATAGATAAAATAAAGGAAGTCTCAGGTATTATTCTTCAAAACAAAAAGTTCAAATTTTGTGCCATTCTGACATGGATAAGGCTGTGAAGAATAAGCTTATTCAACTCTTCTCGATTCATCTCTGCAGCTGCAACCTACTTCACGGTCAAACATAATTTTTCCAACAAGGAAATGTACAGAATGACGATTTTCATCACTAGTTCTGCATAATGATGTTTTCAAATTATTCCCTGTGGTGTTCATTTGCAGAAGACAGAGCTAATGGAAGAACAGAACAGAAATATCTGTACTTTCAAATATTAGCTGTTTTATATTTATCCAATACTAACAGTCAAGGAAGCAGCTATCTCTGCAATTAATAACCACTCCAGAAAAAAAAGCATGGGCCTGCTTTTCATTGTGTGCCCTCAGCCACTTTAAAGTTTAGTGATTTCACTTTTAATGTATTCAAGTTTAGGAAGGCGACAACTAATTTTGTTTTTATTTATTTATATGTTTTCCAATTACAAGAAACCATAACCCGAATAAGAAGTTACACAATTTTTCTGACCATCTCCTTGAATGCAGTCAAATATAAGAAGTTAAACAAAAATTTATTTTTAACACAGCAAAAAATATCTTATAACTTAATCATACGTTTGATCTTAAACATACAGTATGCCTGTTGTGGTCTGCTCTTAATATAGAAAAAGAGAAAAAATATTATTTTAGCTATTATTTCTATTCTTCTGTATCGTCAAGTGCCTCACTTTGCAGATGGGTTATGCCAGGCTGCTGAATGTACCAATGACCCCTCCCTTCAGTTAATTTGCATAAACACACAGGCATCTGGGTAAAACCAAAATGGTAGGCCATCTTTAACAAATGACTCAAAATATTACCCAATGTTCCAAGCACACTGAGAGCTCGATGGGAATGCCGTTGATTTAGATGATTCCCAAATCTACTCATCTGATTGGGTAGAGGATTCCTCCCTCAGAAGTAAACAGCTGAGGGTAGATCCTCAATAACAGATAAACAACTTGGGTGGTCCTTCCAGAGGGAGATAAACCCCAATAATAAAATTTAGACAAGCACATTCACTTAGGACTCAAACATGGGAATCCCTCTATAGCATCTACCTCCTCGCGTTGAGAGATGGATATTTGGCCAAATAGCAAAAAGATGCATTTTATTACTTACAATATAAACACTTTAGACAGGCTGCATATGATGAAAGAGACAAGGCCAAAAAGGGTAAAATTGCAAAACAGGGTGGACAGTGCATAAACTCACTTATTGTGGGTTACCTGGGGTGCTTCAGCATTTCCAAAGACTCCAAACCTAACACTAAAGTAGAAATTAGTCCTTTAAAGAGCACTTACCCATTGCAGTTCATACAAACACACCCACACTCAATCACAAAGCCATTTGGTTGTATGGTGCAATCACATTTAACATTTTCAGAAATGGTAAAATGCTTATGGAAATGAATATAGGAGGTTGCGTATATGCACAAATTTTTACATAATAATTTCTTTACAAATGCTCACTGTAGTATGCAAGGAATATCCTCCTTTGCATATATAAAATATACATCAGTGTCCCCCACTAATATTGGCATTCATTAGTAAATAATGGCAAAATGAGCTGTGAAAAGAATGTCTTTATTGTTTATACATTTGAATAAATACATTCAAAATATTTGCAAAAAAAAGTAATCTTGAATGAAAGTTTAATAATTGAAAGCAAAAGGAAATTTTCATCATAAAACAAATATTTTTCTCAAATATTTGTGATTTAGAAAATCTCCAAAACTACAATCAGACACCACCCACAATACATAACCGCAACAGTTTATGAAGGTTGACAGAATAAAGTCTCTGCTCTCATCAATCAACAAACTTAAGAATGCATACAGTTTGCCAAACATTACTGGACGTTTCAGTGAGACATAGTTCTGTACAACCTTCCCAAACAACTTGTGGTGTCTAATTATCACTTTGGAGATTTTCTGATCCCAAAACCCAACTAACATCTGCTGTTCTTCAACTACAACACTTGGAAATTCTTTGGCGCCTCAAACCATCCACCTCACTGTGTTAGGTCAATATAGACACATGTCCTGTTCCAAACCAATTCTTAACATCTTTAAACATATTAATTAATACCCTGTTATTTATTTATCTATTTTCTCATAGCCATTTCCCAATTTACGATTTTGTTTAGCTTTATGGTTTTGTGCAGCTACAGGTGCCGGTCATAAAATTAGAATATCATGACAAAGTTGATTTATTTCAGTAATTCCATTCAAAAAGTGAAACTTGTATATTAGATTCATTCATTACACACAGACTGGTGTATTTCAAATATTTATTTCTTTTAATTTTGATGATTATAACTGACAACTAATGAAAGTCCCAAATTCAGTATCTCGGAAAATTAGAATATCAATTAAGACCAATGCAAAAAAAGGATTTTTAGAAATGTTGGCCAACTGAAAGGTATGAACAAGAAAAGTATGAGCATGTACAGCACTCAATATTTAGTTGGCCTGGATTACTGCAGCAATGCGGCGTGGCATGGAGTCGATCAGTCTGTGGCACTGCTCAGGTGTTATGAGAGCCCATGTTGCTCTGATAGTGGCCTTCAGCTCTTCTGAATTGTTGGGTCTGGCGTATTGCATCTTCCTCTTCACAATACCCCATAGATTTTCTATGGGGTTATGGTCAGGCGAGTTTGCTGGCCAATCAAGAACAGGGATACCATGGTCCTTAAACCAGGTACTGGTAGCTTTGGCACTGTGTGCAGGTGCCAGGTCCTGTTGGAAAATGAAATCTGCATCTCAACAACAACAACAACAACAACATTTATTTATATAGCACATATTCATACAAACAGTAGCTCAAAGTGCTTTACATAATAAAGAATAGAAAAATAAAAAACACAATATGAAAACAAAATAAATCAGCATTAATTAACATCGAATAAGAGTAAGGTCCAATGGCCAGGGGGGACAGAAAAAACAAAATAAAAACTCCAGACGGCTGGAGAAAAAAAAATAAAATCTGTAGGGATTCCAGACCATGAGACCGCCCAGTACCTTATGGGCAACTCCATAAAGTTCGTCAGCAGCAGGAAGCATGAAGTGCTCTAAAACTTCCTGGTAGACAGTTGCGTTGACCTTGGACCTCAGAAAACACAATGGACCAACACCAGCAGATGACATGGCACCTCAAACCATCACTGACTGTGGAAACTTTACCCTGGACCTCAAGCAACATGGATTCTGTGCCTCTCCTCTCTTCCTCTAGACTGGGACCTTGATTTCCAAAGGAAATGCAAAATTTACTTTCATCAGAGAACATAACTTTGGACCACTCAGCAGCAGTTCAGTCCTTTTTGTCTTTAGCCCAGGCGAGACGCTTCTGACACTGTCTCTTGTTTAAGAGTGGCTTGACACAAAGAATGCGACAGCTGAAACCCATGTCTTGCATACGTCTGTGCGTGGTGGTTCTTGAAGCACTGACTCCAGCTGCAGTCCACTCTTTGTGAATCTCTCCCACAGTTTTGAATGAGTTTTGTGTCACAATCCTCTCCAGGGTGCGGTTATCCCTATTGCTTGTACACTTTTTTCTACCACATCTTGTCCTTCCCTTCGCCTCTCTATTAATGTGCTTGGACACAGCACATCTGTGAACAGGCAGCCTCTTTAGCAATGACCTTTTGTGTGTTGCCCTCCTTGTGCAAGGTGTCAATGGTCGTCTTTTGGACAACTGTCAAGTCAGCAGTCTTCCCCATGATTGTGTAGCCTACAGAACTAGACTGAGAGACCATTTAAAGGCTTTTGCAGGTGTTTTGAGTTAATTAGCTGATTAGAGTGTGGCACCAGGTGTCTTCAATATTGAACCTTTTCACAATATTCTAATTTTCCGAGATACTGAATTTGGGACTTTCAGTAGTTGTCAGTTATAATCATCAAAATTAAAAGAAATAAACATTTGAAATACATCAGTCTGTGTGTAATGAATGAATCTAATATACAAGTTTCACTTTTTGAATGGAATTACTGAAATAAATCAACTTTGTCACGATATTCTAATTTTATGACCGGCACCTGTAAACAACCTTTTGCTGCCATTCTTTACTGTGTTCTTGGATGTTCTCATTGTGATGGATGACTAAGGCACTTTGGCCTGTTTGTTACCTCATATTTTATACTCCAGTAAAAGAGGAAGTCATTGCTGGCCACTTAAGAGTTCCTACCTATGCAGATGAACTTAAAAACATAAAATATTAATGTGAATATACTTCAGTTAGATTTTGGTCAAAGCTTTCTTGTGCTGTCAAAAATTATTTTACAATTTGATGTTATTTTTCCTTTTCATCATTTCTCAATTAAAGGTTACATTTTTGTTAATATTGTGAATGAAAGATTATGAGGATAAGTAAATCAAGACATTTTTTGCTGCCTAATTTGCTTTTATTTTTTAGGAGTGCCAATATGAGTATAATTAATGACAATATTTCGCTTCCTGGGTCCTCCTTGCGTGGAGTTTGCATGTTCTCCCCGTGTCTACGTGGGTTTCCTCCGGGGACTGTGGTTTCCTTCCACAGTCCAAAGACATGCAGTTTAGGTGCTTTGGCAATCCTAAATTGTCCCTATTGTGTGCTGTGTGTGTGTGAGTGTGTGTGCGTGTGTGTGTGTGTGTGTGCCCTGCAGTGGGGTGGCGCCCTACCTGGGGTTTGTTTTCTGCCTTGTGCCCTGTGTTGGCTGGGATTGGCTCCAGCAGACCCCCGTGACCCTGTAGTTAGGATATAACAGGTTGGATAATGGATGGATGGATTAATGACAATATGGCATCAAGAAAGTGAAAGGTAAAAATGGAGTGGACTAAATAGATGTTACAAATTTTATTGTAATCAATAAACTTTATTTCACTTGATATAAAAAGAAACAAATCTGGAGGATGTAGTGACAGCAGTAAAATATTTATCACACCATCCTTTAATGAGTTATTTAACAAAGACTCTTGGGCAGGCATTGAAGGAATGGCATATTGTACAATTATTTTGATTTTTAGTACAAGCATGGCACAGCTTTCCTGCACAAATTAGGAAGAGTTGAACTGGTATATGTCAAGGTGGATTACAGCCTAAAGCTAACGGACAAGTGACTAGCAGTCTTATTTATAGGGTTGTGGAGGAGGACCTAGTCAGAACTGCAAATTCAGAAATTTTTACACTGTTCTGGACAGGAATCGAGCAATAACAAGCTCTGACAGTGCGGAAATTTGTAATGGCAATTTTTGTATGTCATGCCAGTATCTCTGAGCTACCACCACCAGCGGGCTCAGTTACCCTTAATTATGTAGGGAGATACCCCGTCATAGTTGCCAGGCTACTTGGGGAAGCTAGGAAGATAATATTTATTAAAAAAAGCAGGAGGACAACAAAAGTTTTGTTAGAGCCAAAATGAAAACAAAAAACTAAAAATCAAAAATAGAAATCATACAATGCAGGATTAAAAATCCCAAATTAGAAAACAAACAAAAAAAAAGTTTTTTTTTTAAAATTTATCTCAATACTTCAATGCACATTATACTGCTCTGATGCCTGTTACAGTAGCAGTATTATGATGTCATGCACTGGTGGTCAATGTGATAACGGTAAATAATATGTCAGCATTCGTGATTAATATATCACAAAATGGTACACAGTTTCTATCAAAATGTTGTCGTTTAAAAAACAAAATAATAAATACAATTACTAAATTACTTTAATGTAATAATGAAATAAATATAGGTCCACAACAAGGTTCATTGTCAAATGATTTATAGTTAACAGGAGTGGCAGACTTCTAAGATATCAACCAGGAGCCAACAACAAAACACATATTAGGGAAATATTGTGTGAACTTTCAAAAAGGGACAAGACAAGAACTGTGTTTGAGACAGAATTCAGATAAATCTGTTCTTTTTAATTCATGAGATAAGTTACGGGATGCATTCTGGACCCAATGGAGGTAGTAGCAAAACTAAACTGACTGCATATTCCTCTCTCTGACACACCAACACTCTGTACTTTCAGCTAACAAATTGTTCAGCAGAAGTGTGTCAAGAAATGCTACTGGGGCCCCATTATTCCAACAGCAATACGGCCAAATAAAGCCTCACTGTGACTGTATCTGCCAAGTGAAAAGTCCTTCTTTTTTATTTTCTTTCCTTTCGATCATTATGGTCCATATTCAGACTATAGTGTATATCTATTGTCATGCATGCACATCTGTAGATCACTCTCCGGGCTCATCTGAGGTATATACAACCACTCTGGGTCAAGAGAGGGTACTGATGCTAACCTCCTCTTCTCTTGTTCACTTCACAGCATGGAAAAAATGCCCAGTGAGGGCAATTGACTCCACCCCTCCCAGTTCCTGACCTATAAATCCCATTGCTGCCAAATGTGTTGTTCCATTTTCTGCTGAAACTATCACAGGATGGAGTTCCTTTGTAGCAGTTTTTCCATGTATTTAGCCTATAGGCAATCTTATTTGAAGAGTTCTTTCTATTGGTGTGCATAGCTGGCCTAATTTTCATCAAGCCACATATATATAAGTAATTTTATATATATATATTGTCACACACATGTGAATAGGAGGATGTTGTATGGACCAAGCAAAGGTAATTCCACTCCAGGCTAGCGGGTGGCAGGGTGCACTAAACCTTCTCCTGTTATCTCTGCAGACCAGCCGCAGGAAAATCTGTCTGATTCAGAGCGGATGATGTCACTTCCAGTTCCGGTGCCCAGAAGAATGTTACTTCCGGCACACAAACTGACATCAGAAGAACATCATTTCCGGTTCCCTTACATCACTTCCTGTCTGATCTCTTAAAACCGTCATCTTTGCAAACCCTCGGCAGTTCTGTTTTGGACTCCGTACTGAGAACATTTCTGTGCTATTTAAAAAGCCTTTTGCAGCCAGAAATAATATACGGGTGGCTGCCCCAAACCTTTTTAAGTGTGTCGAGTCTATTCACTTCACTATATATATTGTCACACATGTGCGCATGGGAGGCAGCTAAACGGCTTGAGTAAGGGCAGTTCTGAGTCTGGGTTCGAACCTATGGCTGAAGACCTTCATGAGCCCAGCCCCTTTGATCTCACTTTCTGTCTTCCCCTTTAAAAGCCTTCACCTTTTCCCTATTCCCTCAGTTCTGGTTTGGACTTGGTTTTGTGCACATCAGTATTGTATACCTTTTTTCAACTTTGCAGCCAGGATACCAAATTACATGGATGGCTGCCCCAAACCTTTCTATGTCTCTGTATTAAGTTTGTGACAATATATATATATATATATTGTGACAGTCTGGGGGCTCTATCGCTCCCTTGAACCCTTGTCCAATATGCCAGACACCAGATAAAAGTCCAAAAGTAGACTATATTTATTCTGCACAGTGCACAAAGCACCCTCCTCTCCACAATACTTATTAAATAAATCACAATAACCAATCCACCACTCCCAGACACGTTGCCACCCTTCCACCCAGCTCAGCTCGCCGTCTGGGAGCTGTAGAAAATAAATGCAAAATTTATCTGCCTGGCATTTGAAAGAAACTGAAGGAAAGTGACTACTGAAGAGTGGAACTACACTCTACAAGGTCTGAAAAACATCTTTGTTAAGTGTTTGCTGTGTAACAGCATTTTAAAGGGGAATTTGCAAAATAGTAGGCTCAGCCTACAGACAAATAATGATAGTTTTGTTACAAAAAGTCAGCTAGCATGAGTTTCTTTATGAAACGCCACGAACCAGCCACCTGACAGTCAATAAAATAAGAACTGCAAAATGGTGTGCCAGGGACATGAAGCAAGGTGATATTTTCTATTTTAATTAAAGCAATTAAATTATAGGATTGTAGAATACAACTGAAAGTCTGTTATTTAATCTTTACTGTAGTGATTTTTTTTATTTCTTATTTGTTTATTGCTTTTATTTTTAATTGTTGTGCAGAAGCTGTGAGCTTGTACGTCTAACAGGACACTAAAACAAATACTAAAACTAATTTACTAATTTATTCACTGGTTAAAAAATGAATAAAAGAATTCCAGGAAATGATTATATGATACCCTCACTAGAAATGTAAGTGGAGCATAGTGCAGTGCAGTGTAATTTATATCCCTAGCATCCCGGGAGGCATGTTATTTCAAGATTTAGTCTCCTTGGAAGGTCAGGCATGGAAAATTGGTCTAAGAATGTAATCTTGAGAGATAATGCACTAGGATAGATAATCAAAATAAAAACCAAAAGAACCTCAGTGAGGATGAGGATAGCAACAATCATCCTTGGACCTTGGTCTGAGGGTGGAGGTTGGAAATAAACTGCCTAATGTGAGGGAGATCAACATACAGTATATTGGTCAGGCTCATTATAAAGAAATGTTATGGAGCTGTAAAGCAGGCTTTCTTTCTTGGTGCAAGGTATGGCTCATGTTAAATGGTGATTCATAAATGGCCATATGAAGAAGAAATTGAGGTTCTCTTAGGTTCTCTCACTAGGGTCTTGTTCATGAGTTGGGATAAAAGATACCCAGAGAGGCATACAGTGTTGAGAGAACTGAGAGTGTTCTAGAAGATAGTAGGGATAATTGACCACTCCTTGGACGCAGCTCCCAATTTTGCTGGTTAGCCATGTCCAACTCCTTACATTTAATCACAGGCTTTGGGCAGTGACTGATAAAGACAGTGAGTTCTAGTGACTCAAATGATATTTTTATGTTGGTTTCTGGGTGCAGTCTCAATGACAGAGTCAGAAGCCTGACAGTCCAGGCGGCCCTTCAAGTAGACCTATTTCAGATCACAAGATGGACCGTAAGTCAGTTTATTTCTGCTCAGTTTATTGGCAGACAAGAAGTTATGCGATTGGATTCAAGTGTGACGTATAACACCTACAGAGAAACAAATGGCTCCTGGTGGCACACCAGAAAACACACTGAGCCCAAAAGCATTTTCATACAACAAATCAAATAGGAGAGCTACAGTAGAGCATTCAGATCCTAAAATATTTTGGAAATATTACATTAATAGAAATGGTACTTTTCTGGTCAAAACCATTTTTATGTTCTTTCTTCAATACACTAATCATTTAACTTTGTGGTTCTGGACAAAACTGTGTATTACATTGTAAGTACTTTATTCTTAAGATCTTCAACAAATCAATATACAGTATATACTGTAATTATCCCTGATGGGTCAAATTATTCAGTTACATTAAACTATAGTATGTTATGAATGGTAATGTATTTTGGGAAGATACTATATAATATACAGTTAAAACAGTGTAATAAGAATGTAAGTTTAATGTCACTGTGCTCTGTACAATAATTATTTTATAAATCCACTCACATGTACAGGCCAGGCCAAAGTTAGCACACAGGGGCTCTCAGCATTTAGAACTGCTAGGCAAGCATTTTAAGAGAGACGGTACAACTACGAAAATGGGCATTGTACTATTTCTGTATGTTCTGTATGAAACGGAATCCTCTCCTTCCCTTGTTTGGAACCTAAATAAGGGCCTGCACGTGGAGAAGACAGTATAAAAAGACTTGGACAGCAGCCAAATACTTTGAAGCTGACGGATGGATGGGTGATATCGTCATCCGTTCTGAAAAGCCTTCCAGTGCAGTAACGAAAATGACAAACTATACACAAAGTGTTGTCATGGCTTCCTCGTCTGTTATGCCACGTAAATCGTCATTAAACGCACTTTGAGCTACATTTTTTGTATGAAAATGTGCTATATAAATAAATATTGTTGTTGTTATTGTAAAGAAAGCTAAGTTATTTTCTCTTATGTGATTTTTACCACCCTATCACTAAGGGAGGGATATCGCCTTTTAATATCATATCTATACAGTTTTTGGTTACTTAAAACACAGCAATAATAACAGTAATAATAATAAAAATGTTTTAGTGACTCTTTTAGTTTTTAATATATAATGCCATTTCAAAATTTGCATGAGTTGTATGAAACTCTTCAATTCCACCCAGAACAGGTTATGCAAACCCACATGGAGCATTAATAATGCAAAAACCTTGACTGACAGATCGGTAGTCAAACCTGATTTTGAAAACCAAAACACTGATGATTTTCAGCATCCATATTGGCTTATCACCCGATGCTACAATATGTAAGAATCAGCTAAAAGTAAGCACTCTTTTAGAAATACCAGCACTCAGTATGGCAGAATATAAAATGACAATTGTATATATAGTTATGGATCATAGGCAATTTGTCTTGTTAAACATGTAGGCTTGTTTATTGTGAACACAGAGCATGGTTTTTGTCTCCTTGTTATTAAGTCACTTGGCCTGCCTTTTGTGCCAAGAACAACTACTCTGGCCTTACGTCTGCTCCACTCACTGAACAGTTCAATGACCAATAAATCTACAGTACATGAATACAAGACTTTTTGAATGTATAGGTTCTGTCATATTTTCACAACTTGGTTAAAAAAATTAAAAATCAGCTTTTTACCTGACTTGTGTTTCATCTGTCATGATGGAAAATGTTTTAGCCTAATAAATTTTTATATTACAATTTAACAGTTCAGTCTTTTATATAGCATTTAATTAACATATTACAGTTTATTTTTCAGAAAAACTAAATCAGAATTTCTACAAAACAAATAACATCCAGGTTCCCCATTATGAATAATTACCAAATATAACCTACAAAACCCATGTGTGTAGTGGGAAGGATGGCACCAGACTACACACTGGGTGTTTTGCAGTTTGGGACCGATCGGGATCAGAATAGAGAGGTGTTAGAAATGGAGACACAAAGACACAAAGACACAGAGAGATGGTACTGCGAAAAACAACAGTAGGTTTTATTTACAGGTGCATGGATAAACAATATCTGGTGGGATTTTTTTGCATAGCTCTCACTGTCTGTGACACACAAAACAAAAAAAACAATGTTCCAAACAAAAAGTAATGAATAATATTTATAGTGCATATTTCCCGTCCCCAAATGAAAAAGAAGCAACAATAATAATTGTTTATACACAAAAAATTGATAGTCTTCATAAATAAAAATACAATTAGGAAGAATTAAATAAAAAAAGTCCTTCCAATGATACCCAAAAATATATTTTAAAAGAGAAAAAAAATCAGAGTGCATAACAAAAAAAACAAAAAGTGCACCACAGACCCAAATCATATAAATACCAACACCAAAACTATACTATAACTAGGAGATATCTATATCTATATATTGTGGCATGTAGAGGGTGCTTCTACCATCCAGACCTTACACAGACAGATGCAGGACACAAGTTCAATACACACGCTTTTATTTTTATTTTTCTCTTTTCCATGTGGGAAATTTCTTCCCCATTTCCCACCTGTACAGCACAGTTCAGTTTCAAAAAGGTAAGTGCCTTTATTGTTCTAAATTTAAATCATTTTGCACTAGTCTTTGAACGTTTTCCAATAATATGGTAGTGCCTTGCAAGCGCATTACCACACCATGACTGTGAACCATTTTATATATGGTGTCTACTCTGGTGGCGCAGTGGGTAGCGCTGCTGCCTTGCACTTAGGAGACCCGGGTTCACTTCCCGGGTCCTCCCTGCATGGAGTTTGCATGTTCTCCCTGTGTCTGTGTGGGTTTCCTCCTGGTGGTCTGGTTTCCTCCTACAGTCCAAAGACATGCAGGTTAGGTGCATTGGCGATTCAAAATTGTCCCTTATGTGTGCCCTGCCCAGGGTTTGTTTCCAGCCTTGCGCCCTGGGATTGGCTCCAGCAGACCTCAGTGACCCTGTAGTTAGGATATAGTTGGATGGATGTCTACTCTGTTTGCATTTTTTTACCCTGCCATTGCTGAACTCTGACTCCACAAATGTGTTTTTAGGAGAAGACACAGGCTGTTGTTAATTGGCAAAAACGCAGTAATGAACTTCATAGGGTTATGTATTTTGTGTCATTTTTAATCAGAAATACAAAAAAAAGTTGCTTTGTAGGAGTACTACTCTTTTCTTTTTCTTGTTTCTTGCTTCTGTCCTATTACTATAGGTCTCCTCTATCATTGCCTTTTTCCACATCTTCCTCTTCATTATATCCTTCAATACACAGTACCACCACTTACAGCCTATTTTTCCACTCTAACCTTTTCCTTGTGATGGGCCTTCTCCAGACTCTCTGAATGTTGCCCCCTCATTTCTCCCTACTACATGCCAATATCGTGTTTGTTCTGCCAGGAGATAGAAAGTGACAGTTGAGGGAAAAAAAGATGAGAAAATGTAAAGTTGGAACAACATTCTAAAATTTCTATAACTTAGTGAGAACCAAAACCCTAACCTAAACCACAGTCAGAAATTCATAAGCAAAAGATCAAAATACAGTAATTTTGGTCTACGACGAGCTGCACATTTGTGGTTGCCTGTGCACAACAACATGGCAGAAACCCACAAACAAACCAATCTACAAAATGCAGCGTTCCATATAAAACAAAATGTCTTTGTAGAGAAATATGAAGCAACTTCAACCATAATAAAATGAAACTAAAAATTAAAAGAAACTGGGATCTCCATCACACAAAACCCAAAAACAAATATAAAATACCATTCTAAAAGGTACACAGGGAAAAAAATATCCAAAACAAATCAAATCATAACAATCTCATTTTGGTTCCTGTAATATTTTCACTGAACTTTAGCACCTGACATTCTCCTAACCTCCTCATTCCTTAATCTCTCTCTCAATGAGATATCCAAAGCCCACCACACCATTCTCATTTCAGTTGTTTCAAATGTCTCTTCCTCTTTTTTCCTGATCGTCCATGTCTTGCCTTACATTAATATTGACATTACAACTGTTAAAGGGTTCTTTAGCTTTTATTTTGCTCCACTTCTGACACCTCCCACTGTCCCTTCTACACATTTCTCATAGTGTCATAAATAAATCTGAAAATAATGTTTTTACCATACATCATTAGAATTATTTTTCCTACTGTTATTCATTTTTATTAATTTTAATGTCATAGTTCCATTTTGTGGTGTTTGTCTTGTGAATCCTGTCATTTGTGGGCTCTCTTTTCATAGATACTGCCTTATTGTTGTTAAAGACTATGTCATTTGCTGGTCACATAATTCACACTGACCATGACACCTGCATGTGATATCATGACGCCTGCATTCATTACTCACTATTATATTAACACATTGTTATACATGAATGTTTACATATTTCATTAATTTTCCCCGTTAGGATTTAATTTAATTTTGGAAGCGTCACATGAATGCAATAATTGAGCTGTCATCACGGAAGCTGCCTTCAGAAAGTATTCAGGCCCCTTCACTTTTTACACATTTTGCTTTTTTTAGCCTTTAGTAAAATCATTTAAAGTATTTTTTCCTGCATCAAACCACACTCAACACCCCAGAATTATGAAGTGAAAACAAGATTTTAGAAATTTATATAAAAAATAAAAAACTGGAATATAGTCAGGTCCATAAGTATTTGGACAGTGACACAACTTTCATAATTTTGGCTCTCTACACCACAACAATGGATTTGAAACAAAGCAATCAAGATGTGATTAAAGTGTAGACTTTCAGCTTTAATTTACACACCGTATCTGTGCATGCTCCCAACCTCTTAAGGGTTTACCAAAAATATCATATGTGCCGTTTAGGAATGGCAGCCTGTTTAGGAATGGTTATACATAGCCCCCAATTTCCAAGGGCTCAAAACTATTTGGATAGACTAACATAATCATAAATATAATGATCATTTTCAATATTTGGTTGAAAATCCATTAAAGTCAATAACCCATGGCCATCTCCAAATCTGCTGTAGGTTGTTTTTTAGTTGCAGGGACTGGGAGACTAGGGTTAAGAGAAACCTGAACAAAAGAACTTTATTTGTCTCCAGAGGGAAATTTGAATTTTTACAGAAGCGCTTAAAATAATAAATAGGTAGATAAGTAAGTATGTAAATGAATAAATATATACTCACATTTTGGTCTGAACACACACCAGAATGATGATAAAACAAGTATATTAAAAAGAAAGAAAAGTTTTGACTTGGTTATCACAATCACTGTAAAGCATTATACAGACATACTGTTGTTGGTATAAAGGAGTCCAAGTCGCTTTTCTTGACACACTTCAGCTGAATAATTTGTTGGCTGAAAGTCCACAGTTTTAGTGAGTCAGATAGAGGTTGTGCAGCATTGTTCATAATGGTACTGTTTTGTTTTAACTCTCTTCTTTGCTATGAACTCCGGTTGTCCAGAGTGTGTCCTGTAAATGACCACTAAAGAACATTCACAGAGTTGTCCCTAAGCCACTCCTGTGTTGTCTTTGGTTTGTGCTTTGGGGCACTGGAGTATTGGAAGGTGAACTTTCAGCTAAATCTGAGATCTAGAAAGCTCTTGAGAAGGTTTTCATTAAGGGTACTGTGTGTTTACTCTGGTCTGATCCTGGACTATATGAATCTTCTTGTGTTAGACCACCTGGACCCATTGCAGTTTGCCTATTACTTTGATGCAGCCAATACCTGATGATGAAATAAACTTCTCCACCTGAAATCTGTGCTCTGTCTCATCCCCTATATTAATACACCCCAAAAGTGCAGAATTATCTGAAATGTTCTTCAAGTAACATGGCCTGGTGTTATATTTAAAGTCTGAAGTGTAAAGATTGAAGAGAAAAGGAGATAGGAACATTTCTTGTGGTGCTCCATTGATGTTTACATCCTTATCAGAGATGCAGTCCTTAAGTCTCACAAACTGTGGTCTGCCTCACAGATAGTCCATTACCCAGGACACCATGGCTTCATTCAACTGCGTATCTCTGAGTTTACCCCTTAACAGGGATTGCTGGATGGTACTGAAGGCACTGGAGAAATTAAAAAACATAATCCTCACAGTGATGTCAGCTTTGTCCAGTTGAAAATAAGCCTTGTGGAGCAGACAGCTAACTGCATCCTCCACTTGTCCAAAAACAAAAAGTTTAGTGGGTACAGGTGGTCTACCACAAGAGGACTCATATAGTCCAGGACCATTCTGGAGCAAAGTCCAAAGTATCCTCAATGAAAACCTCCAGAGCTTTCGAGACCTCAGACTCAGCAGATGGTTCACCTTCCAATACTCCAGTGACCCAAAGCACAAAGCAAATACAACACAGGAGTGGCTTAGGGCCAACTCTATGAATGTTGTTTAGTGGTCCAGCCAGAGATAAGACTTAAAGTTTAATCAAGAATCTCTGGAAAGATTCAACCTAACAGACCTTGAGAGGATTTGCAGACAAGAATGTCAGAAAATCCTGAAATCCAGGTATGTGACACTTATCACATTATACTAAGAAAACTCCGGAATTTATGATAAAGATTATTTAACTAAATACTGAGTAAAGGGTATGTACACTTATGTCTATTTGATATTTCAGGTTTTTGATTTTAATAAATTTGCAGTATTTCCTACAATCCTGTTTTCACTTTGTAATTCTGAGGAATAGAGGGTTATTTGATGAGGGAAATACAGTAATGAATTTAAATGATTCTAGCATAAGGTTGCAACACAACAAAATGTGAAAAAAGTGAAGTGGTGTGAATGCTTTTTGAAGCACAGTATATAAACGCCGAAGACGCCTCAAGTATTACCTCTCGGTGGATGAAACTTTCTCTCAACATGTCCTTATTGTGATTAGTTTCCAAATTCAAGTAGGCACTAACGCTATATTTTTTTCTTTGGCTTCAACTTTTGCTTTGCTGTTGATATCTGATTAACATCTAGCCCTGTCTTTTTCTAATCATATGATTTTGACGAATTCAACCTCCTGCTTTGTCTGACAGCATCACGGTTTTTTGACCAACCATTTCCTGGTCATTTTCTCTCTGCTCCTATACTGACAACCCAAGCTTAGCATAAACTTGAAAACTAATATGGAATTGTTAGCACAGTTAGGGAAAAGACAATCTGTTATTGTTAGGACTTTTTGTCTTGTTAGTTTGGAATTAAAACTTTTTTTTTTTGGATTTATTGCTTAGATTATAGGCAGAGCGGTGGCTCTAAGACTAAGAATCTGCACCAGCAATCAGAAGGTTGCTGGTTCGAATCCCATAAATGGTAGAACTGATTCCACTCTACTGAGCCCTTGAGCAAGGCCCTTAACCTGCAATTTCTCTGTATGTCGTTAACCTGCATCCAGTCCTGCCAGCGGGTCCTCCAACGTTTAGCAAAAGCTTGGGGATGGGTGGCAGGATTGGCATTCCAGCCACTGTAAAAAAAACTCACACTGTTCCATTTGAATTAGTGTGGTTCTGAGGTATTACCTATTTCATGGCTATGCTCAGGTCCTAATTTGGAATCTTGAGGTGGTTTGTTGTGTAGGGGTTATGGCAATGCTCTGTATCAGTGATTAGATTACTGTTTCTTTTCTAAAGAAGAAGGCAAAATACCAGGAGCTGGTTGAGGTCTCTCAGTGGAGAACAAGGTGCTTATCTGCAGAGGTGGATTGCAGGGGATTCACAGGGCAATCCTTGTGGAAAGCCTAAGGAACCCTTGACATCATCAAGGCAAGTTTGGCAAGAGCCATCAGGGATAACATGAAGGCTGCAGAGAAAGCCTCCCGATGGCTCTGCTTGAAGACAGGAGAACCGTGAGGCCACTTGCATATATGCTGAGGTCTGATCAACCTCATTTGGGTCACCTGGAATAGGGTATTCTATCACTGATTATGTGTCTAAGTACTGTACATACATCAAATGATGTATCATGTAACTGTTTGGTTTCTAATCCTTGGTTAGTGTTCTCAATATTCCTTTACATTCCCCAAAAGGCTTTTCCTTTTCTGGTCAATTCCTGCTTCATTTGTGTCCTTTTGGACAAGCCATTTCCTACCTTAGCTTTAACACAATTAGCTATTGAACAAAATGAGATAAAGGACTATCCTTTCATACACCTTGAAATACAACATTCCATTTTTTTCTCAAATACAAGGTCATGGGGAAGGCTGCATATTCTGGCAGCTTTAGCCAAGACCCAACCCTGAACAAGCAGGCAGACAATCACCGCGCACAGCCCATTCATTCACACGCCCATGTGAATCAAAACACCTAACATGAATGTATTCGATGTCTGGGAGGATAACCTTAGTACCCAGAAGATTTTGCATTTTTGATCAAAGTTATGAAGAGCACGAGATTCAAGACCATTTCTTTTTTCAACCTTTGATACAGATTACATAATAATATTTACATTTATTTTACTTATTATATTTATTTATTCTACAACAACAAATAACAAAAATGAAAAGTGCTTTCATTTTGTCTTTACTATTGATAAGATTACCATTTCTGAACAACATTTTTTATTTTTGTTTTGAAGTCAAATATGTATGATCTTCTGGTGCCCTGTCCAAGGTGGATTACCAATGTTTGCCTAATGAAGTGGATCAATGGGTTTGATGGATTGATGAATGGATGGATGAGTGTCTGCAGTGGGCTGGCGCCCTGCTCGAGGTTTGTTTCCTGCCTTGCGCCCTGTGTTGGCTGGGATTGGCTCCAGCAGACCCTCATGACCCTGTAGTTAGGATATAGTGGGTTGGATAATGGATGGATGGATGGATGGGTGTATGATTGATGGATGGATATGTATGTTCTTCAAATCAACACAGCAGTGTCTTCAAAAAAGAGGAACAAGTTTAAAAGTAGCACACTGGTTAACACTGCTGGCTTGCAGCTCCAGAGCCCTGGGTTTGATTCCTAGCCAGTCGCGGTCCATGAGGAGTTTGCACATTCTTCCCATTATATCTATGGTGCTTTTCCTCCTGGTGTGGGCATAATGTCAAGTGAACTGGTGTGTCTGTATTTACTACATATGAGCGAGAAAGGGAGTGTGTCCTGTGGCTAATTTGCCATCTGAGATTTCTTCCTGCCTTGCACCCAATATGTAAGAATGGCCCTGCAGGCTCACTGTAACCTTAAATATGAATAGGAAGCTTAAATAATGGATGGATGGAATGTTTTTTTAATTTATCAGCCCTTGTCAAGGAAAGAAAAATGGTTAATTATTTATGACATGCTTGTGCTTGTTTTTACAGTAATATATGTTTGTGGTGATATTACTTTATGAGATATTTTTAAACATTTGTTGTCAATCAGCATTCTGTCAGAGTGCAAATGACTCAGAGTGGTCTTCATCATTTTTTCCTGTAATACATTTGTTCTGGTAAGTAATATAAAAATAAAATATGTTGCTTTTAGTATATGAAATATTAAACATTGTTTTCTGGCAAGTGGATGCAAGCCAGTGCAGTGGACTGTACATAAGTAAAGTAATTCTAATATATTGTCATGTTTAATATACATTCCCTAAGGATGTGATGATGTTAATATCTAATATTGAAAGAAAATGTGATCACCTTGGGAGGTGGGGGCAGTAGTTTTGGGGGGCGTTTGGGGTGGAAGGTGTCACTGCTCAGTTTGAATGCATTGTCTGATCCCACCTTGTGTTTATTGTTAATATTTATGATGTAATAAATAAAAAATCTTACAACATTACAACATATATTGAAGTTTTACCCTAAACAATCTTGAACGGATTACTGTAACTAATTGAGAATCAATAATTATATGAATGTTTACCAGTTTGGAAAAATATGATGGAACAGAAATGGAGGAAACCAAGAAAATAGTCATCAGAAAATCAGGACATAATCATGAAAAAGAGGCTGCACATAATTTTGCTCACAAAAAGTTTATAGCAGTACAATATTGACATATTATGGGGTAAAAAAAAGACCATTCTGTCCATTTTCTAAATTCACATTTTCTATTTTAGATTCATGGGGAGCCCAAGGCTATCCCTACCTCAGTATACAACACTAACTTGTCTACTGGCCTTCAAAGTAAATTTTCAGCTTATCCTGTCCAGTTTCTTGGGCAGTTTAGTTCTGTATTTGAGATTGAACAAGATACCTTATCATCTTACCAGCTCTGCCCCTATTTTTATATTCCCCATTTTGTAAAGTTTCTTCAGGATGTTAGAACAATTGTGATGAAAACTGGCCATTCAGCCTAGCTGCCTCCAAAATGACATAAAGTCAAGATCTGATGGTCCCTGAAGTCCTACTCTCTACTACTCCACCTGCTATTTTACTCAATATGTCTATTCGTTTTTCTGTGAAGAAAAACTTTCTAACATTTGTACAAAATTAAAACATTAGAACTTTAGAACAATCTAGACGAGAACAGATCATTCAGCCCAAAAAAGCTCGCCTTTCCTTTCCACTTGATTCTTCTAAAAAAACATCAAGTCTAGTTTTGAAAGTCCCTAAAGTCCTACTGTCTACCACACTACTTGGTAGCTTATTCCGAGTGTCTCTGTGTAAAGAAAAACTTCCTAATGTTTGTGCAAAATTTACCCTTAACAAGTTTCCAACTGTGCCTACGTGTTCTTGATGAACTCATTTTAAAGCAACAGTCTCAATCCACTGTATTGATTCTCTTCATAATTTTAAACACTTCAATTATGTCACCTCTTAATCTTCTTTTGCATCAACTGAAAAGGCTCAACTCTTTTAATCTTTCTTCATAATTTATCACCTGTAGCCCTGAAATCAGCCTAGTCGCTCTTCTCTGGACCTTTTCTAGTGCTGTTATGTCCTTCTTGTAGCCTGGAGACCAACACTGTATGCAGTACCCCAGCTAATGTCTCACCAGTGCATTATAAAGCTTGAGCATAACCTTCTCTGAGTTGTACTCCACACATTGTGCTATAGAACCAAGTCCCTCTATAATGTGTTAAACCTTCTAATCTAATCAGTCTTTTCTGGATTGGCATGTAGAACAGGAAGAACTTCAGAGAAAACCACTTTGCCAGTTCTACACAAGTTCTTTCACTTATGTCTGACCACGACCCACTTCTTTTTTACCTCAGTCTATTCTACAGTTTCCCCCAAACCACTATGAAGGTTTACACTTTCACTATGAAGGACACTTGGTCGTGATCTGTCAATGCTTTGCTCCAATGCACCTCATCTTCAGCTTCTATGACTATGAAGTGTATCAACTGACCTTGTCAAAGTCGGCCTCACAAAAATGTAATATTACACAAGAATAGCATTTTATTGGTTTCATGATTAGAATTTGTTTGGGTAATCATATATTTCATTTGATTTTCTAACCAAATGAATCCAGATTAATATCATGGTTGCCAGAGCCTATCCCAGTTTTACAGGGTGTAAGGCAGGAACAAACTCTAGACATGGTGCCATTCCATCACAGGGCAAATAGACACACACATCAAACACACTCTAAGGCCAACTAAGCGTTGTCAATTCAGCTAACCTGCATGTCTTTGGAAACCCACACAGATATGGGGAGAACATGCAAATTTCATGCATGAAGCACCTAGGACATGTATCTTGGGCTCTTTACTGCAAGGCAGCAGTGCTACCACTGCACCACCGTGCTACCCCTGGTAATATATATGTATTTTTAAAATTATATATAAATTAAATACAAGTTTAATTAACGACAGCACCTGTTTAACATCTACTGGCTCACTCTAAGCCCCTGTTTTCACTGGTAAAGACGATTTCACTACTAGAAGCTTTTTCCCTCTGCTACTAGTGCACTTTAAGCTGCCCACTGAATGTGTTTTTATCTCTTATTAGACTTTCCCTTGTAACTGTCTGTTTCTTTAAGAAACTATTTCTTTGCATTGCTTTCTAATCCCATGCCACTATAAATAATATAATTGCTAAAATTCTCTAGTCTTTTTTAAATGTGCTCTTTACCCCAACCTTATTCCTAGCACCAACACTTAACAGCTTGAGCGTGATGTACCTGAGTGAACTAGCATTCTTTTAACTTTGTGCCAGTGATGCATTTACTATTAACGGATATGATGCCAGCTAATTACTTACTTTCTGTCCTACTGCACCATGCCACCACTACTGCTTGCACTGCCAAAATAAACACATACTCTTCAGTCATAATGTGCAATTGCTTCTGGGCAGTTCTAAAAAACAGGAAACAAATCTTTCTAAAACCCCTTAGTGGCAACCAAAATTCTATAATTTAATCAGGTTTCAAGCACAATCAACCAATCTCTGTCAGTACAATCCACCATTCGGGATGACATCAGCATGCATTGCACATCCTATATGTCAACAAAGCTCCGATCAGTGAATGTATATTATGGTTGTCAATAGCTTTACACAGCAACTCTTGACACTTGTTTTTTACGATCTGTCCAATCCCCCGCTATGCTTTCCAGTGGCTCATTTCTCGACTTTTCTTTTTATATATGTATTCCTAATTTTCTACTGTACAATTGCTAATTTTCATAGTGTGTTATAATCTTGTTAGCTTTAAGAAATATTTGCCATTTTTCATGTGGTTAATGCTACTTTGTAAAACAAAGACAGACTGATAGGCTGATTAATTTGATCCTGGTAGAAAAAATTCTATCAGTCAATTACAGGACAGACTTACACACACATTAATGCAAAGTCACTTAAATTTTGCTGGTGAAAGTCACGTGTATCAGACGGAAAGCCAATGGGCACAGAGAAAACGTGGACGCCCCAGAGTTGGTTAGTAACAGAGCTAAAGTCCTTGTCTCTGTGAAAGATTAGCAATTACAAATACCTCACCCCAAAAATAATTTTGATGATTTTCTAAATTACAACTGTAGTGTTTCTATAGAGACTAATTATTTTTGTTAGAAGGACACAGAACATGGCACTTTTATCAATTATTGTGGAGTTACTCACTACTAGTAGTGTCACACAAGTGCGCTTGAGAGGCGGCTTATGGGCTCTGGTGATGGTAATGACCAGCTGAACAAGGGACTGGTGCTGTGTTCTAATGCCTTCTCTCTTCTGCCCTCTGCAGGATGGAAGATTTCACCTTCTGGACTATCCTCTTCCTGCCTGGAACCCATACAACCAGAATACAGACATCTTTGTTCAGTTCTGTATTAGCTTTGCGTCTGAAAAGACTGTGAAAAAAATATTGGTTAAAAAGGTCATGTATTTTTGTTTGCCTTACATGATATGAGGTTATATTCATGCCCCAAACCTTTTTTTCTGTGTCAGTTTCCTTTCTTACATTATTCACAGTAATATTGTGTCTTTCCTATTCAGGCCCTTATCTGATAAGGTAAACAACATCACTATATTAATGCATACATATCTTTTTAAATGTACATGAAAGTGTTTTTTTTTACATTTATCTAAATATTTATCTTCTAAGATATACAATATTTTATTTTTTTCACTTTTTTTTAACCATCAAAGATATAAAAGAAATATGTTGAAAGGCTCATACAGTACCATATTCCATAGATTGGTAGAAGTAAATTGATCAAATTAAATAACATTGAGTCAGGGTAGAATAAAAAGACAAGCTGTTGTGTCTCTAGAGCAAAGAAGATGTTTACCCCAAAGCCACACTAATCCTTCAGTCTGACATTTGACGATTCTGCTGTTTGGACTCAGAAACTGACACTCATAAGCTCATAAACTGATGACTGTCTTCAATAAAAACAAGCCTCACTTTTGCTTACAGCTTATTTTTCCCTCAGACTGGTTGTCATCCATCTGGTTATTATCTGCCAATTTATTTTTGAATCGTACATTGCCCAATCTCTTTCTTTCATTATTCTTTTGGCATTTGGCCTCACCTGTCTACTTATCTGAACCTCTACTTTTTGGGGAAAATGCTGTATAGTTAATTATAGGAAAGCAATGTGTGCAATGCATTTTACCACATTTAATTCTAATGATTCAAGCATAATGATAAATTCCTCATAATTAAAATTCTATTTGCACAGTGCACATTCATTTTCATTCATGGTATAGCTGAATAATGAAAACCTTAGCGTTCCCCAAAGCTTCAGTTTTCTCTCTTGTCTGACAGCAAGCAGCTGCTCTCAGTTTTTTCTCTTCCCCTCTTATAACCTTTAAATTTGTCTGTTCATGGAGAAATGAAAAAGGTGCTGTTTCACAGATTTTCATGGGTAGGAGAGAATTAGTTACATCAGCCAACTTTATAAACCTCTAAAAGGCTAGTGTTCCTTCCTTTGAAGCCCAGAAAACTACCCAAAGAGTTGGATCTGAAAATGAATGTCTAAGACAAATCAACGGCTCTCATTACAGGGGATTTTGTACAACTTGAGGGTTTTCATTGTGCGTTTTATTTTTGGCTGATGTCCAATTATTGATACATGTAAATTTTGAAGATTGTAATGTGCCTGGAAAATATTTTCTTTCCAAGAGTAAGTAAAGTTACATTTATGTTTAAAGGACATAATCATACAGGCTCCTCAAAATATACGGGCTACATCTCAGGTCATTTTCTGTCATTTGTAAACTTATCTCTGCAAGAACTTACTATCAACAGAATTAATAATTAGCATACCCCAAAATCCAAATTGTTTGTAGAAAAATAGCAAACCTCTAAATTATTTTACAAACTATGGCACAGTTCCATTGACAAAGTAGGCAAATGCATGTCACCCATAAGAAAATCTTGGCAAATAAAGACTCAGTCTGGACAATGAGCTTACAGCTTTCGAGATTCTCAAAGAAGGAGTCATCCATTAACTTTCAAAATTAGACAGAACTGGACGCATGTATTCTGTAGGGCCTACTCTGTGAGTCAAAGAGACAAAACTGATCAGTCATAGCAGGGGATACTCAAGACATATGAAATCAAAGATCCATTCCAGGATGGACTTACATAAGTTATGAGCAGCTTTGATATATCAGGAAATAGCTATGGAAATGAGTAAGACAAGCAACATTTGTTATCGTCATGCATGACCTGTCACACACGTGTGAATGGGAGACAACTACAAGGCTTGTTATCTTTACCCTGATCCTTCTCATTAGGGGTGGTGAATGTATTTGGTGGCTCCACACAGATTTTTCAGACTGAGCTTGACAGGGATATGTGGATCACTGTGGGTGATATGAGGGCTTCTTTCTCTTAATTGGTCTGGGAATGTCTTGGAATTCCTGAGCAGTTGTTGAAAGAAGTTCAACAGACAACTCAGTGTCTTGGTCAACACAGCTCTGCCTGGACCCATACAGGAACAAGGGAATGAAACTGAAGATGATGATGTTACACCTCATGCAAATTAATATGTGAAATGAACATTCATTGTAAATGTGAGTTACAATGGTAATTTGACTTTGTTTAAGCACATTTGTAGAAAGTAGAACATGTTTATAATAACTTACTACTTATGCGCTGGATTTTTTATCTATCAATACTCCATGGTTTTGTTCCTATTTTGTTCCTACTGACTCTCCATGTTAGTCATCTGTTTATCTTGAAATTTGTTTTTCCTTGCCCCGACAAAGTTGACCTTTTACAGATCTAGCCTGACTAAATTCTTTCTCATTTCAAGTCCATTTGTATTGTGTATCACGTGTTGACCAGTATTTTCTCTCATTAGTAAATGTAATGAAGTCTCATTATTGCTTACCCAAGTTCTAGAAATGTTCACTTTGCTCATTTTCCTTTCCTCATAAAGACCACCTCACCTCAGTCTTCTTTCAAAAATAATTACAGCTAGGTCCATACATATTTGGACAGAGACAACTTTTTTCTAATTTTGGCTCTGTACATTACCACAATGAATTTTAAATGAAACAACTCAGATGCAGTTGAAGTACAGACTTTCAGCTTTAATTCATTGGGTTGAACAAAAAAATTGCATAAAAATGTGAGGCGACTAAAGCATTTTTTTTAACACAATCCCTTTATTTCAGGGGCTCAAAATAATTGGACAAATTAAATAATTGGAAATAAAATGTTCATTTCTAACACTTGGTTGAAACCCCTTTGCTGGCAATGACAGCCTGAAGTCTTGAACTCATGGACATCACCAGATGCTGGGTTTCCTCCATTTTAATGCTCTGCCGGGCCTTTACTGCAGCAGCTTTCAGTTGCTGTTTGTTTGTGGGCCTTTCTGTCCGAAGTTTAGTCTTCAACAAGTGAAATGCATGCTTAATTGGGTTAAGATCAGGTGACTGACTTGGCCATTCAAGAATTTTCCACTTCTTTGCTTTAATAAACTCCTGGGTTGCTTTGGCTGTATGTTTTGGGTCATTGTCCATCTGTATCATGAAACCCCGCCCAATCAATTTAACTGCATTTAGCTGGATTTGAGCAGACAGTATGTCTCTGAACACCTCAGAATTCATTCAGCTGCTTCTGTCCTGTGTCACATCATCAATAAACACTAGTGTCCCAGTGCCACTGGCAGCCATGCACACGCAAGCCATCCCACTGCCTCCACCGTGTTTTACAGATGATGTGGTATGCTTTGGATAATGAGCTGTTCCACGCCTTCTCCATACATTTTTCTTGCTATCATTCTGGTAGAGGTTGATCTTGGTTTCATCTGTCCAAGGTATGTTTTTCCAGAACTGTGCTGGTGTTTTTAGATGTTCTTTAGCAAAGTGCAATCTAGCCTTTCTATTCTTGAGGCTTATGAGTGGCTTGCACCTTGCGGTGCACCCTCTGTATTTACTTTCATGCAGTCTTCTCTTTATGGTAGATTTGGATATCGATACGCCTACCCCCTGGAGAGTGTTGTTCACTTGGTTGGCTGTTGTGAAGGGGTTTCTTTTCACCATGGAAATGATTCTGCGATCATCCACTACTGTTGTCTTCCATGGACGTCCAGGTCTTTTTGCGTTGCTGAGTTCACCAGTGCTTGTTTTCTTTCTCAGGATGTACCAAACTGTAGATTTTGCCACTCGTAATATTGTAGCAATTTCTCGGATGGGTTTTTTCTGTTTTCGCAGCTTAAGGATGGCTTCTTTCACCTACATGAAGAGCTCCTTTGACCGCATGTTGTCTGTTCACAGCAAAATCTTCCACATGCAAGCACCACACCTCAAATCAAGTCCAGGCCTTTTATCTGCTTAATTGATAATGATATAACGACGGACTTGCCCACACCTGCCCATGAAATAGCCTTTCAGTCAATTGTCCAATTACTTTTGAGCCCCTGAAATGAAGGGATTGTGTTAAAAAAATGATTTAGTTGCCTCACATTTTTATGCAATCGTTTTGTTCACCCCACTGAATTAAAGCTGAAAGTCTGCACTTCAACTGCATCTGAGTTGTTTCATTTAAAATTCATTGTGGTAATGTACAGAACCAAAATTAGAAAAAAAGTCCAAATATTTATGGACCTAACTGTATGTGAAGCTTTCAAACAGGAAAGCCTCTTCCTCTAATTCTCTTTTTCTTTAGTCTGCAAGCTGTACATAATGTTTAGAGAATAACAAAAAACAAAACAAAAAAAGATATGGCTTATAATATACAGTGCTTACATGCAATGGACCTTGAGTTAATATAACATGAACAGTAGATTTGTACTTTACAATTTCATGTGCCACAAATCTGCCCACAATCATATTTAATAGCCTAAGTTTACAGACTTGGAGGACTGTTTGAGAATAACATCAATAATTGAGTTATATGAAAAGTATATGAAAAAGTACCTAAAATACTCACCCTCTTGGACGTTTTCACATTTTATAATTATATAGCATTTAATCACAGTGGATTTAATTTGTCTTTTTTGTCACTGATTAACATGAAACGACTCTTTAAAGTCAAAGTGATAGCAGATCTCTGCAAAGTAGTCTAAATTAATAACACATTTAAAACACAAATGAAATTGATTGTATAGGGTGGTTCAGATCTAATTATGCAATTTTCATTACACTATAACTTATTAAGTTTATTACATAGAAAATCACCCAGAAAATCTGGGACCATCGAGAAGTGTGCGAACTGACGACATGAGGAATCGTCTTTGCGCCGAACTGGAATCTTCCCCACATAAATCAAAGTCATCGAGATGATCTGGATCTGCATAATTAGATCTGGACCACCCTGTATAAGCCTTAATCTCTTTTAATTTGACACCTATAAATCATCATAGGTGCATTCAATTGGTCTTAGAAGTCACAGAATGAATTCAGTGGAGATGAATTCAATTGACTGTGGTATAAATTCACTTTATGTGGTAGGCCTAATTTGTGGTGAGTCAGTATGGTGGCCTAACCTACACAATGAAGACAAAGGAACACTCTTAGAAAAAGGGGAAAAGGTGATTGAAAGCACAAGTCAAGGAATGGAGACAAGAAAACATCCAAGTCACTGAATATCCCTTGAGTTGTTGTGCAAAAAGAAGACTAGTGAGGGAGGTCATGAAGAGATCTATAACAGCTCTGAAGGAGTTACATGCCTACAGTGACATAGATTGGAGAAAATGGTCATACAACAACTGTTGGCCTCGTGCTCCACCAGTCACCCGCTTTATGAGAAAGTGGCAAACAGAAAGCCACTTCTAAAAAAATGCATATGACATCTTGGCTTAGAGTTTGTAAGAAGACACATGGGAGACTTTGATATCAGCTAAAAGAAGGTTCTGTGGACAGATGAGATCAAAACTGAGATTTTTGGTCATCATTCTAAACTTTATATTTAAACCCTATGCATTATCAAAAACAAACTTCACCACAGTGAAGTGGGATGGTGGCAGTATCATGCTGTGAAGATCCTTCTCTGTAGTAAGTCCTGGAAGGTTTGTGAGGGTAAAACAGTAAAATGAATACAGAAAAATACAGGGAAGTCCATGAAGAAAACATGCATCTTGGGAAAAGATTGATTTCCTGCAAGACAATGACACCAAGTGTAAAGCTAAAGCCACACACACATGGCTTAAAAACAACAATGTTAACACCCTGGAGTGGTCTAATCAGAGTCCAAATCTCATTCCAATTGAGAATTTGTGCCTGGTCTTGGAAGAATCTGTTCACTCACAATCCCCATACGGTCTGACAGAGCTTCAGTAGTTTTGCAAAGAATAATGGAGACAAACTGTGGTGTCCAGATGTGCAAAGCTGATACAGACCTGTGCACACAGTCTCAGGGCTGTCATGGCTGCCAAAGTTGCATCTACTAAATACTTACTTGAAGAGTGTAAATTAGTTATGTAATCACATTATTTTTGTTTTATATTTCTAATTAAATTAGATCACTTTCTAGTGATCTGCTTTCACTTCGACATTAAAGAATCTTTTTATGTTGGTCAGTGTCAAAAAAGACAAATTAAATCTAATGTTGCATAACAGTAAAATGTGAAAACCTCCAAGGGGTTGGATATTTTATAGACTTGACGATCAGCAGTCTTCTGCGGTCTACATTCTTCAACAAAAAAAGTCTTTTTATTATGTTTATATGTAAGCTTTAGGCACGTCTTCATAATAAATAGACTAAAATAGCAGGCTAGCTTGTAGAGCATGGGACAGGAAATGCAAAATTCTTAAGAAAAAGGCGAACAAGCAATTTAATTTAAGTTTCTTTTCCAAACTCCATTTGAAATGGTATTTTCAATATAACAGACCAGCAGGGGTGGCTGGGCCTATTCAAAATTGAAACATCTATATTTATTTGAAGTAGCAGTAGCTGCCTACCCTGCGATCAGTAGCATACAGTTTGGCATTTAATTAAAATTAAATTAATAAGTACGTTTTGTGTTCACAGAATTAAATACAATGTAACTTTAAAAAATCTGTTTCATATGATTTTCATGTAAAAGAGACAGACTGTGCTTTGTTATGAGTGTACCGACATGGTTCAGTTTTTAGGTTTATAATAATTCATATTTATTCAACTTACATTTGAATAAAAGTCTGAAGCTGGATATACCAATTGAGAATTTGGGCCAGATTGGGACTGGAACTGCAGTAAGTGTAAGATGCCACAGAGGAAAATGCACTGGACAATTCAACTCTTAGTTGTGCCAGAATAACTGAGGTGCCATCAATTAGTTACTTAAGGTGCCTTAATATGAGAAGGAGACATGGAAGTAGGTTTTCCAGGCGCATGAAAAGAATGGAAGGAGTGCAACCTGGTGGAAGAAGTAACACATTCCTCCAGGATACCAGAGGGCAGTTGACCAGGAGTTTAGCAGTGGTGGATGACCCTGAACAGGCAGTGATATTGACTGAAAGTGACAGTTGGAGCCCAGGAAGACATAACTTTAGGAGCTTGGAGTTAAGTAAAGAACATTAGGGAACTGGTAGAGTTGTGAAAGAAACCCCGCACTCTGGTCGAGGCCCAAGACACTTTGCATGGTTCCTTGCTATATGCTGTATTGAACAATCATCTGCAGAGATGACTGGCTCTTCAAATGTAAATTGGGGATCAAAAATGCTGAGTCACCTCAGGTGGATGGCCCAGGTGTTCCAGAGGGCATACCTGACTCTAGAAGCGATCTTAGTAGTCAACCTACAAGTAATTGTGGTGTAAAAGATGGTGTTAGTCTCAACTGACTGAAACAAAAACTGAAAATTGTGGAGAAAGGAGGCATGGGAGATAATTAAAAGTAACATTTAGACAATACTTTGGTGGGTAGATGTTCTAGGCACCCTATGACCAATCCTGTCAAGGTAGGTCTTTGTTGATTTTGTGTTGTGTTTATTTTTTATTTTTAAGCCTCCCATTTGTGTAATAAAAGGAAATTTTTTGTTTCATTTGTTTTTATCGGATTCTGAGACAACTCTTAAATGCTTCTTTTTAACACAATATACTTTGACCTAAGATTCAGTTACTAGATCAGATGACGTCTTTATACTAAATTAGCACATTTTTTGTTAAATTAAAATTCTTCTTATGCTAATTTAGCTTTTCTCATGTAAAGTCTCATCTAAAATCTTGATGTCAGACTGTTAGACACCTTTGAATTATGTACCTGTATATGGGGTGGGTTTAAAAAATCATATAACCCATTCACATGTATGGACTCTAAAATGTATCCAAACCAAACCCCTAATTGTAAGAGTTGTTGACAGGCAGGATCGTAGGTTTACTGGGAAAATATCTTTGCCTACTGATAAAACATTGAAACCAGTATCACTCTTAACCCACTAAGAACAGTTACATAGATTGCTCATAGAATTTTTCACCCGAGGAACTTTCTGAAGCTTCTTTGGAATTTGTCAAGCGTTTATTAATGTTGTCTTTAAGTAAGCATGACAGGTCTTTGTTAACCATTTAGTAATTCAGTAATTTTAAATGACAACTACATATTGGGTTACCCGATATCATAGTTTTCCAGCTGGGTTTGTGATGTTAAACTTGATATGATTGTGCTATTGCTTATTGTGTGCTTAATTTTTCTTTATCATTCTTTTTTATTGTAACTTTATAAGGCTAATACAAAAACATGCACAACAAGACTATTTTTTGTGTGACCTGCAAAGCAAAAGCACCTGATCCATAGATTATTCATATCTTGTACTCAGTGATGCTCAGGTCTAGCTCTGACTCACCATTTACAAATTATGAGATATGCAGTTTGCATGTTTAGGATTATAACCAGAAGGTCTTTAATATAAATCTACATCTGACAATACCATCTGTTGAGAAGCAGTTTAAACAGTTTTTTAGCAGTGCCAGGAACATGATCTTGGAGAGAAAACTAAGCTTAAAAGTGGTAAAAAAGTAACAAACACCAACAGATGCAAAATGCAGGCTCATTTTCCAAATTGAAATACTCTGATTATTCAATTTATCATGCAGTCAATAACATTTCTAGTTAAAATGAAATGTGATCCCTGAACTTCTAGAACATTAGGTACTGTTTTTGTTTTAGATGGCCTGGGTACCACAATATATTATTCACATTCAAATGCCACAGTGTACGATTCGAGGACATCAAGGGTGAAGAGTTTACATGCTGCCATGTTGTGAATGTGAATCAGCATGAATTAGGTTACCACATGAGAAGTATAGATTGTAAACATGAGGAGGTGCTCTTATAGTGTATCTCCAACCCAAAACAGCAACAAACATAATATGAAAATAGTTTTTTTATTAACAACATAAGTATTGCAAGGGGATACACAAATGGGAGTAGTGCTTTTTCATGGATACTGCTAGTGCATGCTCCCTATTTTTTCATACGTTCTTGCTGAGCAATTCTTGTCCCCTGTATCCTGTGGCATAGCAGTTCTAGAAGCTGTGGAGAGAAGAGCAATTAAGAGCATCAACATACTGAATGACATCCAACTCTAATAGACTAAAGGGAATTAAATCTCTTTGGTCTTAAGTTGAAAAGACCGTGCAAGGACATAACTCAGGGTTTCAATATTCACAAAGGCATTGATACATTTGATTCACCAGGATTCTGCCTACATTTTGTCATTTACTACTAAAATATGAAAAATGTTTCTGTTTTAAAAATGTGTTTACACAGATTACTGTAGAAATGGAACACAAATGAAATGCATGTGTTCCAAATAATGATCTATTATTTCCACTCTAAAACTCCACTTAACACCCAGATAATCAATCAAGACATGAGCTGGGAGAAGTTCATGCACGTTCTAAGTCGGTGGGGGGATAAAATAGCCGGCAGCTTGCAGCTTGTCTTTATCGCCACATTTATAGCACAAAAGTCGCTGGCGGAGAGGTGCGAATTGATTTAAGGTGGGCCGGATCTTTGGGTTTTTTCATAGGCTCTGATAATTCTAGTGTTAAGTAGGGAAATATTGAAAACCAAGGTGCACTTCTTCACATAAACAGTCATAATAGTAACTAGATGCATAGTAATTCATTTGCTTAACATGTACTGTTAAATGGTGCAAGTATAATCAATTTTGCTAGTATTTCATGAAGTTTGAGAAAGTTGTGAAATCTGAATTCCGCTTTTCATTAGTCTAGATTGTGCATGTGACAATGACCCTTTATTGATTTGTAAATTATTCCTTAATTAGTTGCTGTCTAAGAGTTGTATGCAATGTTTTTTTTTAAAGTATCCAAAGACTATGGTATATTTTTATTTTTTTAATTAAAATTTTATTTGTTCCAAATTAAACATAATTGTTATATATTGTTCCTCACGGGCGCTTAGGTGGCAGTCAACAAGCCCAGATGTGATTGAAACATCCCGAGACAAGGGGTTGATACACGGTAGTAACGCCTCTCTCTCTCTCATCTGACAAAAAGAAGAAATATAACATACCTTTCATACTGATCCCGCCACTTCTGGCGCCCTCACCATGAAGTCACTTCCGACTCCACCTCAATAATGTCACCTCCAGTATCACGTCACTTCCGGCACCCAATGAAGACGTCACATCCGTCTGACAGCTATGCATTAACTCCTGCCAACTCATTTCCGTTAGCCATTTTTTCTCAGTGTAAAATGCCATCTTGTCTAATGTATCTTTGTCAATTGGTGTAAAAGTATTTTGATACGAATTATTACCTTTTTTGCATTTATTGTCCATTGGACATTATACGACGATGGTCCCCATCTCTTTTCCGTTGTTGTGGAGTTCTACTTATATCACAATATTTAAAAACCAGAGACACAGTTTAAGGGTGACCTAAAGTTATAGAATAGGGCTGTGTAGAAATGCATCTCCAAAAGAAAAAAAAGGTCAAAAGAAATTGCCTCTCAAAAATAAATAAATCAAAACAAGTAAAGACTGTATTAGTCCCTTAATCTGCAGTGAATGAAGAATGAAGAGAATACTGAGGTGAAAATGTGAAAAGGGAGAAGAAAACCCAGGGAAAGAAAAATCTAAATATCGGAAGGGCCAAGTGCATGCTAAAGTTAGCCATTTTCAGAAGAAAGGAGAGGGACATTAAAATATTAGTTGCTTCTTAAGTACTGCCATGAAGTGTAAGCAACCAAACATACAGTAACTTTCAGCAAAACAAAACAAGATTTTAAGGAATTCACACAATTGATCCTGTATATCACAGAAACCATGCTAAATCCTCTAAACTCATCCACAAGAGACAGATAGATAGATAGATAGATAGATAGATAGATAGATAGATAGATAGATAGATAGATAGATAGATA
>JANRMT010027041.1:61983901-62019304 GCA_026402145.1 Polypterus bichir lapradei
TAGATAGATAGATAGATAGATAGATAGATAGATAGATAGATAGATAGATAGATAGATAGATAGATAGATAGATAGATAGATTGTCTCTGTTTGGTTTTAATTGTTGCTACCTTACCTTATTGACTCCTGGGGGTCCAGAGTGTATCCTATAACTGAACTTGTCCATTTAATTAGCCTGTTGATTCGGTGGACCTCTCTTCAAGTGATATTGCTAGGCCAGCACACCACAGGGTAGAAAATCGCAATGGCCATTGCAGAGTAGTGGAAGATGTAAAGACTGTCAGTCTCTTAAGGAAAAATAGCCTGCTCTGCCCTTTTTATGTTGGTTGTAATGTTTTACATTGCAGATAAATAACAGGCTAAAAAAACTTTACCGAGCTCACCTCATCCAATACAGGATCATGAGGTAGGGGATCCTACCCTAGTAGTGTTGAAGAAATCAACTTTAGACAAGCCAGTAGTCTTACTGAGATGGTTTAGAATTGCAAATTAATATCTTTGGCTTAATGGAGGAAACCAGATTCCTTGACAGAAGCAAATTATTATACATTTATGTTGATAAGAACACCATTGTAATGAATATTGTAGTGAATATTAAAAACCGCATAAGCAACCAAAACAAAGTTATTATTCAGCACACACTACAGTAAAACCTCGGTTAACAAAGTAGATGCATTCTAGGACTTTAGTTTGATAAGAAACTTCATTATCAGAGGTAGAGGTACAACAGGACGAATATTTAAACATATTATAATAATCTGCCAGGCAGACAGGTTGGTTTTTGGGGGGATTGGGACTTATTGCTACCAATGCCACTGCCACCACCCTCATATTCCACAGCTCCTTCCATGTGGCCTTGAGCCAAGCCAAGTCATGATCCTTAAGGAGACTTGTTTGTGGCCATGCACCCTGGCCATTGAACTTTAGCGCTGCTTTCTATCCATATCCCCTCTTCCATGCTCTGCGCAGGCTCTTTTTAAGGCATGGTTTGCTGCCAACCCCAATTATTTTGCTATCTGGTGTTTATTTTCTCCAGCTTCTACCACCTTTATATTTTATTTTTTAAAGAATTTCTTTATGTTTTTGTGACATACTGAGCAAATAATATTTATTTATAAAAAGAGCTTGATGGCACGGTGGTAGCACAACTGCCTCAGAGTATGGAAACCAAGGTTTGCATCTTGGGTTCTCCCTGTGTCGAGTTTGCATTTTCTTCCTGTGTCTGCATGGGTTTCCTCCGGGTGCTCTGGTTTCCTTCCACTGTCCAAAGACATGCAGGTTAAGTGAATTGGCGACACTAAATTGACCCCACTGTGGGTTTGGGGTGTGTGTTTTCTCCTTGTGCAGGGTTTACTTCTGCTTTGTGCCCTATGCTAGCTGGGATAGACTCCAACCCCATCCCCATGACCCTGGTCTTTATTTAGTGGGTTAGAAAATGAGATGACAACTAATAGTTGGACCTATAGTAATAAAATAAAGTTCAAATAAGAAGCAAGTTAAAGCCATTGACACTTTTTGTGTTTTCTAAATAGTTACTTTTTTCAGTTCCTCTGGAAGTCATTTACAATTACTTTTTGCTTTTCAATATGCTTCAGCATCTTATCTATTTATTCTTTCTTGTCACTTAATTGCCTTCTCTGATATCCTTGGCATTTAGTAGATGTGGCCGATTTCCTTTATCTTTCTGCCATTATGGTTTCTTAATCAATTTGTCATAAACACACGACCACAGGCCATTTTTGCGGTCCTTTATGGCCACCAGGTTGCTGCCATCTAAAATTTTATATTCAGCATTACTTCTTGCTTGTCTATGTGTTTCAAGTTTTGTCTTCTTACTCTATGCATTCTTCATCACTTAATCACCTACTGCCATGTGCTTTGACGTCAGCAGATGTTGCTTCTCTTCTTTTTCTTTGTGCCTTTTTGAGGGTTATCACTTAGTTTCTCCATCACTTTGCTGTAAGCACACAACCACAGGTCATAGCCACCAAATTGCTGCTATCTAAATTTTTCTATTTCTTTCAGCTCACTGTTGGCCTTGCATTCTTGTATCCCACACTTGACATTCAGCTGATGTTTTTTTCTTTCTGCTATGTCACTTGGTTTTGCAATTACTTTGCTGTAACAAACACATGACCACAGATCACTTTGCTGAGGTTTTCGTTTCCTAAAATTGTTGAATTTCCAGAGTGTATCAGGTCATAACCTAAGACCAAGAAAAAGGTCTGGGCCCCAGTAATTCGCAAATAATCATGTGACAGATGGACAGACCTTAGCAGTTTATATATAAAACAAGTCTAAATACCTCAGCACTCAAGTATAATAACTTTACATTAATACAGTACACACAATATCAATGACAAACAATTCTTCTATTTAGGGAGGCTGAACAATGACTTCCACAGCACTCTAGTAGACAGGGACTTGAAGTAGTGCATTTTATGCCAACTTCTTCATAAAGGAGCTTCACTCTCAGAGGATTTGTCAATCAAGGCATGACTGTATTTACTTTAACAAAATGTTAATGTACAATTATTATTATTATTTTCTGATCTTACTGTAATGATTTTTTAGTCCATGACCTGGGTCATCCAACTGACTCATCTCGTTTTAAATGAACGACTCATCATAGTGAACGTTTTGAAGAACTTAAAAGATGAGGTCACCAAGTTGACATTCATTCATTCATTTGGGAGTCCCAGTTCTCTGTAGTTTGACAAAATCCTTTAGATTGTGTTTTCAAAAGATTCATCCATTCATTATTCCATTTGTAAGTTATAAGGAGCAGGTGTCTATCCCAGGAGGTTTTTTGTGCAATGAGGGGAACATCTGTGCCAACTCGGAATATTCATCTTTCTTTTGCATATTATCAGGTGAGAGAATAACTTTAAAACATCATAGTAACTATGGGAAGATTTCACAAATTTCACACATATATTGATTGGCCTGGCAATTGAAATGCGGTTTTACATCTGTGATGTAATAGTGATAGCCACTGAAGCACCAGCAAAAAAAAAAACACTAAACAAAAAATATTGTAATATGTAGAAAAGAAATACTCGTAGAAGTAGAACATGAGATAATGTTCAATCTTTGTCCTGCCTGAACATTATAACAATTATAAAACTGTTCAGATAACTAATTAAACTAAGGTTTAATACTTTTAACTGAGACTAGCAGGTAAAACTTAACAAAATATATAACGGATGATAAATAAAAATCTTGTATATCAGATAATTCCTTTAAATTGTGTATTTCCATTGACAACCCACCATGCCAGGTTATCAGAATAATTAGGAGATTGGGGCTTTATTTTGTTACATGCTTGTCTGCTAATTTAATTATCCCATCATTTTCTGTTGCTGCTGTCCAGTAGGGGTCGCGTACCAGTCGTGTACATTGGTTTCACGTGTGGGCTATTTCATGGATCGCCTGGGGGACCACCGTGGCTGCAGGTTTTCATACAAACCCTTTTTTTAATGAGTGACTTATTTTTGCTTCTAATTAACTTCTTTTGAACTAATTTTAATTGACTTGCTCTTGAAGACTCAGACCCCCTTAATTGTTTCTTTTTCCTTAATTAGCAGCCAAACAATAATGAGATACAAAATGAGCAAAACAACTGGGGGATGTTTTTCGTACGTGGATTACTCGTTTAGCCAGATGTAATTGTTGACGATTTGGCATGATCCTGGATCTGTCGGTTTTTCGAAACCCTTGCTGGATGTGTTGTCATAGCAGCACATCCAAATCCTCAAACCTGCTCAGAGTAGGTTTGTTCTATGTAAACAAGGATTAGCTCACACACTTAATCAGTGTCTGTGCATGGAATTCATTCAGTCATGGCTTTGCCGTTCATGAAAGAGCATCCAATTGATATCGGTGTGCAAATTATAAGAAGAGAATTTCATATAGAGAGGGTTTTGTGCGATCGGCAAGATCCTTTATTGCTCCCGGAGGAAATTCTTTTTGAAAGATACTGCTTTAGCCGAGGGGGAATATTGTACCTCAAAGATTTATTAGCACCTTATATTCGAAGTCAAACTAGGCGAAGTCGGGCTCTCACAACCACACCGACAGTATGCACTGCTTTGAGGTTTTTTGCAAGTGGCACTTTTTTTTATATACTGTAGGCGATGCGGAAAATCTATCTAAAAGTGCAGTTTGCCAGGCAATTTGGAAAGTCTGTTTTGCTCTGAAATATTTTCTTCGGGTTTTCACAGTGTTTCCTGGACACCTGCATGTGCAGACAATAAAAGAGGCGTTTGATGCCATTGCAGGTAGGTAATGCACTGGCGAAAACACCCACAGTTCCATAAAGAATCTCACGATCAGCCTAATATTCTCATTACCCAGGATTTCCAAATGTGATTGGGGCACATGGGACTGATCAGAGTGGAGTTTGATCAAACATTATTTGGAAAATGTACCTCTCCTCCTGATGAATAATCAGACACAGTGTCTTCATCAAATATTTGACCTTCTTCAATATCTCCTTGGTCAGACACAGGTTCTTAGGGATATGACATTCCCTGCAACTGACCCCCAAAAAAAAGAGGGCTATATGGAACATACAAGTGGCACACATTGAGGACAAATATATGCAATGACCATCCTTTACCAAAAATGAAGTGACCACTGCATCCTGCCACTGGTTCTGAGGAGGCTTCACCCTGGAAATGCCCTTAGAAATGTGGCGATGGGCATTTTGCTGGAGAGCCAACTCTTCTGCAGGAGTTAGGCCTGGACCACGTGGACCTCCACCTGTTTTTTGCTTGTCTGCCTTCTGATTAGCTTTAAAATTCATGTTTTTTATATTATATATGATTCTTTATGTCAACAATTCTTTAAATGGTTATATACCAATATTTACCAGTTTGAAGTATATTCATGTACTTCACTTTAACTGTTCCCATGTTCTCCTTGTGCTCACGTTTTGATCTGGAATTATGACATATTAAATAATGATTAATCTGACACATAGGAAATGAAATGCTGCATTCAGTAAGTACAATACAAACTACTTAGCGTTTAATTTGTCGGCCACTTTTTGCCAGCCGTCTTTTCTGGTTTGGGCTGCTTTTGCAGTGTTATCCCTTGTGCATATTAAATCTTGAAATTCTTCATATCCTTCGAATAAAAGGTCCTGCTCCACTTGTGTGAGAAAAAAAAATGTGCCTGTTCTTTCGTCATTTTGTTACAGCCTATCAAAGACTTGCTGATCATGTTTTTTAGGCTCAATATATATAGGCTTTTCAATCAGCGTGGGCGTGCGCATTCATCTCGAATGATTAGATCCAACTAGACTAATCTACTACATGGCTGCGTTTCACCGGCATTAACTCATCCAAGATGAGGCATCTGATCTCGGATGATTTAAGCAACGTACAGAAAATACCCCCCTGGTGTCCATCATACAATATCTGAAAATAAAGAAAGATGAAGGTATCAGGAATCTGCTCAGGTACACAAAACATTTTCACAGTGCTCTTAGAAAGAGAAAAATCAACAGTTTCAGAAATGTTTGCTAATGCACCACAAGAGCAGCAACAAGGCACAGAATTAAAGAACAGGTTTAATTAACAACAAGAATCGGCACCTAATTAAGCAACTGGTTGGAGTGAAATTGGTTGGAGTATGAGGCCCAGACTTAGCTGGTCTTCTCTTGGCTCACTCACTTCACATTTCATTTTTCTTTGGGTGCCATTTAAGGAAACAAATGAAGCAATTCAGAGGAACGATAAAGAAATTCAGGGGAACAAATATTAAAAGAGAAGTCAATTAAATGAATTAGCAAGAAGTTAATTAGCAGCAGAAACAGGGCACTCATTAAAAAAAGGGTTAGAATGAAAACCTGCAGCCACGGTGGTCCTCCAGGACTGGAGTTAGCAACCCCTGGGCTATTTGACAGTGGTTTTTCATTTTCATCAGATTTAAACTATTTGCTTTATCAAAGTTGTTAATACATTGCATACTTCCACTATAAGAATGTTTGACAGATACATTTCAAGAATTTTCTCTTTAAAAATCATTGCCAGATTAACTAGAAGTAGTACAGATATCCATGGAGTATAAAGTGTCTTTTATGCTTCTTCTGCCTCTGAGTAATGCTGTGTCTGTTTTGTCAGAGCACAGTTTTTATGCAAACCGCAGATGTACTGTTTATGAAAGCAGCAAAGAAAGGCTTTCATTTCAAGAATGTGAATCAGCTGCTATTTATGACTGGAAAAAATGAGATCTAAAGTTAGAGTAGAAAAGTCATTTCCTCTCTGCAAGAAACAAGAAGAGGTCTTAACTTACAAAACAGGCCGCGTACTATTTATAAAGTAGGCTGTTTTCATAACCTGTACTACTGGGCCAAAACTCTTGTCTCCTAAGTGCCCAACAATAGCAGTTAACTTGAGAACACTGCTTTAAAGATGTCAGGAGACTGTGAAGATTTCCAGGGTTCTAACTTTTCTATTATATTATTATTTTTGAAATGACTGATTGTGCCAAGGACAGCGAGTTAGCACAGTAAGCAGCAATGCTGCCTCACATTCCAAGACTTCTATGTCTAAATCGGGGCCTGAAAACTGCCTGTGTGGAGATTACAGTATGTGTTCTCCCCATGTCTGTGTGAGTATTTTTCTGCAGTTGTTCTTGTTTTAACTCCTGCATCCCAACGAAAGCTCCTGTGACTGGATTCAATGATGGATGAATGATTGCTTCACACTTAAGCAACTCACAAATAATTTGTTTTATCTAGTAAGAAGAAAGAAGCAAGTTCACTTAAGAAGATTAAGAACATAAAAATTTGACAAACAAAAGACAATTCAGTCCATCAAGCTTGTTATTTTAGCTGATAGCTAAGATGTCCCACTATCTCATCCGGATATGCCTCGAGCATGGGAAAGGCGCTATATAAATAAAATGTATTATTATTACTTCTTAAAGGTTGTCAAAGTTTCTGCTTCAACTGCATGTCTCAGTAGATTGTTCAAGATTTCCACAACTCTTTGAGTAAAGAAGTGCTTCCAGGCTTCAGTCCTGAATGCAGTTCCCCTTAACTTCCATTGGTGTCCTCAAGTACCTGATTCACCGTTAAACTGCTGGATCTTTTTTCTCAACAAAAAAGGCAGTCCTAAACAAAGAGTGGTTGGGAGCACCCACCACATGACAAACCACCCCAGGATCCCAAATTAGGACCTGAGTGCATTTCTGCAACGGGTGACACCTCAGCACCACACTAGTTTGAATGGAAAGGTATAGTGTGAGGTTTTTTTTTTTTTTTGCAGAGGCAGGAATGCCAGTCCTGCCACCAACCTCCGAGTTTTCCCTGTAAGTTGGAGGAACGGCTTGCAGGGCTGGATGCAGGTTAACATCATACTCAGGATGGAGCAACTGCAGGTTAAGGGCCTTGCTGAAAGGCCCAACAGAGTGGAATCACTTCTGACATTTACGGGATTCAAACCTCAGAGCCACCTCACCAAACAAGTCTTCAAAATGAAATCCAATGAACAGAATCCTTAAGACAGCACTAGAATAATCAGAAAAACAGAAAATCCTACCACAATAAATAGTAATACTCACAAACTTCTCAGTAAATAAATGATCTCCTGCTCCTGAGCCCTCTCAGTTCAATTATATAGCCAGAGGGATGGCTCAGGAGCAGTGATGTCCTGGGACGCCACATAAAAAGAACAAGGTACAGCAGAACATTTAAAGAGGCACAACATAATTATAGAATTACATATGAAACTGATAGAAAAAACAAAAATACATGAAAAATAATAACCCACAATTAACAATAAAACATAAAATACACATACATTTGAGGTGATAATAAACAGCTAAGAGGAGATGTTTTTATATACTGTAGTTAAATCCCGTATCCTAGAACAACATTCACCACACTAAGTTTAGGTCATGGATTTTTATGAAAGCACGGTCCTCATATTTACACAGTGGTCAAGAAGACAGTGGTTATTGAGATTTTGAGAGTCCCTACATATTGTCACGAGTCTGTTTCCTACCCATTAAGCAGAAACCTGGTTCTGTAGAGAGGCAGGTTGGGAGTCCAGTTCTGTGTATGTACAGTATGTGTGTTTTGCTGTTTCAATTTATTTCTGAAGACTAGGAGCACAAAATCACCAAACGTGTGACACTTGATTTAGGAAGTGACCCCATGAAAGAGTATAATCACAAGCACAGACTCAAAATCACAAACACCCCTTATTTAGAAGACTTTGAATCTGGAGCTGGAAGTGACTTGAATTAAAATGTAACAGACCTTGCCTTCAGCTGAAGTACTTGCAAATTCTTTAATGTCTTATCTTCTCCCCTGCGGTGGGCTGGCGCCCTGCCCGGGTTTGTTCCTGCTTTGCACCCTGTGTTGGCTGGTATTGGCTCCAGCAGACCCCCGTAACCCTGTAGTTAGGATATAGCGGGTTAGATAATGGATGGATGGATGGATCTTCTCCCTATAGAAAGGAGATCTCATCAGGCCTGTCCACTCTCTACACTTCTATTAACATTATGCCCCTGGGCTACAGTAGTTTGCAGTTGTGTTGAAATCTCTCCTATTTACATGGAGAAGATATTCTTTTATTCTTGAATGATACTCCAGCAGATATTACTAATGTAAAAATGTATTTAATAATTTTGGGAAAATTCCTGGATATAAGATCAATTGGAATAAATCAGCATTGTGCTCACACAATGGTAAATTCCCTATCAATAATATTCTTGTTAACATTCTCGTATCTAATCAATTCAGATATTTTGTGGATAAATAAATATCCATCACTGAACAAAAAATCTCTCTTCTCCTGGCCCCTTACTTTTTCTATCCCGTCCTGCTCGAATTGCTGAAATCAAAATGAATATTGCTCCCCGTCTGAATTTTGTTAGTGCCATGATTCCAGTCTCACCTTCTTTACATTACTGGAGCAATATTGTCTCTTCTTTGCAAATATATTTTGGAAGGGTAGGAAACAGCGTTTGAAATATGCAATTCTAACTTGTGCCAAAGACGCTGCTGGCCTGTCTTTGGCAGACTTTGAATTATATCATTTGGCTTTTATAGTTCGTTCCTTGTTGGCTTCGCTACATGTCCTTAGGTGTTCTTCCCCTTGGTTACCACTCGAGTCCTGTATAGCTGGCCCTTACAATATAAGTAATATTTTACTTTGTAAACTTCCCATATGGTCTTGTAGACTCCATTTTGACCCTGTTATGACTCATGCAATTCAGTGCTGGCTTTCAGTCGAGAAAATATTTATATCCAGGTGAAATGGGCAAACACGTACAGTATATTTAATAATTCAGCTATTCTAATTGGATGTGACCTTGCACATTCCCTCCTTGGTCCCATTGGGGTATTGTGACACTAAGGGATATTTTAACTGATTCTGGACTGTGCTCATTTCAGGAACTGCTTACATGCTTCAATCTGCCCTCCATCTCTTTTTACTTTTTATCACCAGCTCAGGTCAGCTCTTAAGACCAATGGTGTCAATTTACAGTCTAATCTTCCTTCCCATTCTCTATGTATATCTCTATCTAACTACTATCCCTACTAGTAAAGGCTCTGCATCAGCTATTTACTCTTTATTTTCCAAAGCCTCTTATAAACCTGTTTCTGTCACTTATGTGTGGGCTAAAGACGTATCCCATTACAAAAGAGACATATGCTGGAACACTGAGTTTAAGAATGTATGTTTATCTTTCAAAAACCCAAACTATCAGTTTCCACAACTTCAAATCATTCATAGAACGTTTCTTATTTCACAATATGGGCTTGGTATCGGGTTTGTTATGTCATTCCTTCTCTCTCTAGATCTCCTTGGTACTTCCCTTCATGTTTTTCCTTGAGTGTCCAGATGTCTTTGCCCGTTGCTCCGCAGCTGCCCATTTGCTATTAAAGTGTAACATTCCCTTTTTTTTTCAATTTTTCTCCTTGCTGACGGTTCTTCCCTTTCCTTCAATTATTATCAAAAGAGAGGGTTTATATTACTGTAGGTACCGTAGCTGTTAAAATCATTAAATTGCATCTAGATGGAAATCCCCAGAACTGATGACCGCTCATCACCGAGTAGTTTCATTTTTTATTTTAATCCTTTTAGAAATGTCCACTGCTAGAATTAATAATCCTTCATCTAACTCTATCAACCTGTGGAGGTCGGCCGCTGATGCACTGAAAGCCTATATATAGCTTCTTTTTTCTTTTTGCACCTTTGCTATCAAATATCTCTTGTGGTCTTATATATTTATAGTTGGAGGGTCTGGGGTAATGATTTTGTTAAAATGGTTTTTTACTTTGTAATTTTCATGTTGGGATTGGGTGGGTGGAGGGTGTGGTTATTACAAGTATGTAGTGGTTGGAATTTAGTTTTTTTACTACACAGCTATCACATTTATTATTTGAAACTTTTGAGTTTTTATTTTTATTGATGGTGTCACACATGTGCACATGGGAGATAGCTAAAGGGTCTAAACTAAATGAGAATAATTCCACGCCAGACCAGAGGGTGGGAGAGTGCACTGACCTTTTTTCTCACTTTCCTGCAGACCGTTCACGAGAAATTCCGCTGGGCCCTGATAATGTCACTTTCGTTTCCGGCCCTCCTGATGACGTCACTTTCATTTCCGGCCCTCCTGATGACGTCACTTTCATTTCCAGCCCTCCTGATGATGTCACTTCCGGTGTAGAACCTATGAACGAAGAGCCTTCTGGTTCCGGACCTTTTGATGACGTCACGTCCGGGTCCAAGCCTATGGAACAGGACCCTTCCAATTCTGCCCTGGATGACCTCACTTCCCTTGCTGGCCTTTAAAGCTGCTGTATTTACCCTAACTCATCAGTTATGTTTTGGACTCTGTTCTGAGCACATCAGTGTGAAGAATTTATCATTTTGTGGCCAGGAAAAATCATACAGGTGGCTACCCCAAACCTTTTAATGACTCTTGTGCCTGCTTTTTGTGACAATGGAAATTAAATAAAAATAAATAAAAATGTGATCACAAAAAAAATATAACTCAGTAGCCTACTGACTAATAGCTAAACTCAGTTATGAAAAATGACCACAGCCAAAGACAACAGTGTACCATTCTAAAATAACAAGTCTTCAGTTTTGATTGATATGCTTGGACCACACGACCATAGCTGATATTTGCACTAAGATCATAAAACAGCATGAGGGACACACTGATAAAAGACCATACAGTGAATATGGGCTGAGTTTTAACTTTCTCAGTGGTTTAAAGCCCACTTCCGTTGACAGTAGTGTTCCACTTTGGAGTTTTATTACATTGTAAGCGATACCTACATTTGTTTTGATAAAAAAGTGTAGTGAGAAGTCAAGCAAAATGATGTAAACATCTTGCCTGAAGAAGGGGCCTGAGTTGCTATTTAGTTAACCAATAAAAGGTGTCATTTTGCTTGACTTCTCACTACTTTCATAATGGCTAACACAGTACAACACCCTAGTACTGCAGAGATAAGAAAGTGGAAATGTAGACATCAGACTTTCTATGGAGTTAGAATTGATTCTCCAGGTTGTTATTCTGGAAAAAGTGTGGAATGAAAAAAAAAAAAAAAAAACAAAAACAAATGAACGACTGCATCAAAATTCTGAAAGATAGCATTCAGTGTAAAGTGGAGGACACTTCAGAGTTTTTATTACCCAGATCATTGTTTTCAATTGATAAATAAACCTACTAATTTATTTAATGAATGCCAGATTTTTTTTTTCCAACTTAACTTTTCAAACTCAGCAATCAAACATTTTCATCAGTGCCACCGCTCTGGTTTACGTTTTTTCCTTTCCTCACACATGGTTCAGATTATCCAGATGGTAGCTCTGCATTCTTGTGTTTGCATTATTTTATGGCAAGCCACAAGCTATAAATAGAATATGTTCTATTCAACATTCCTTTGTATTAAATAGGCTTTTGGCCAAATAAATAGCAATATTTACAGACTGCAGGCTTTCTCATTTGAGAATCCTTCTAACTAATGCTGTCTTAATCGAAATGGCAGTTTAACATTTTTGAATTCTTCATTATCTCAATCTGCACTAAATGGAAGGAGAGATGACTAAATTTTACTCAGAAGTCAAAATTCTCAGTGCAGTGCCCCATTTAAGTCATGTTCTAACTCTGAAATGTAAGAATTGAACTTCCAGTGCTTAATAATTTCTTTTCAGTTATAAGCACTGTTTTTTCAGGTACCAGTCTGGTCATTCTCCATGTGCACACTCTCTTGTATTTATGTGGGTTTTCCCCCAGTTTCCAAACTCAGCTTTGGACAGTTTTTCTCCTTTTACACACTATTGTGGTGTGATGTGTTCTGTCCTAGGCCCTGGACTGTATTAAGTTATCAGTAAATATAAAAGAACTGATGAGCTCTGGTTGTTCTGGTCTTTGTGATAATGTGGCTTGTTGTTTTTACATTTGAAAATTAGATTTCGGCTGTCAATACGACAGTTTCACTCTTTTAGTTCAAGTATCCAGGATGTCTCAATCTTATAACGCCTGTAAGATTTAGGGTACCTGTTTGCATTTCCGTTATTTATTGTGTAAACCAGGGGTGTTGAGCTCCAGTCCTGGAGGGACACATTGGCTGCAGGTTTTCATTCTAACCATCATCTTAATTAATGACCAGTTTTTGATGCTAATTAACTTCTTTAGCCTTAGCTTTAATTAGCTTGTTGTTTTTTTTCCTTAATTAGCAACCAGACAGTAATGAGACATAAAACAAGCAGGACATAGCCAGCTCACCTGTACCCATCAAACAAAATCTGAAAATAAAGATGAAGGTCTCAGTAAGTTTGATCCCTCAAGTTACCAAAACATTTTAGGAGTTCTTAGAAAAAAACCAGAATATCAACAGTTTTGGAAATGTCTACTCTGGAGAGCAGCAACAAGCCATGGAATTGAATAACGAGTTTAATTAACAGCAAGAATCGGCTTCTCATTAAGGAACTGGTTGGAGTTTGAAGCTCCAGTTTAGCTGGTCATCTGTTGGCTCGTTTCATGACTCATTTCTGTTTGGCTGTCATTTAATGAAGAAAACAATCAATTCAGAAAACTTAATCCTTAAAAACAGGGCTACTAAAATAGAGGGAAAAGAAGTTAATTAGCAGTAAAAACAGGACACTGATTAGGAAAAGGGTTAGAAAGAAAACCTGCACCCACTGCGGCCCTCCAGGCCTGGAGTTTGACACCCATGGTGTAAACAGTGAAACTCCAGAGGCCACTCTTTTATACCCAGAATTAGGCCATATAAATGGCATTAGAGATCTCTTTGCACTTCAGGTACCATTCTACCACTGTTCACCCTAATTAAAGATCAGCATCTCTATCTGCACTCCTTAATATTCCTGATGCTATCTATACTGGAAATAAACAGATGATGCCCAGAAGCCTTGTACCCCTCTCCCTGGGCCTAGAACTAAAGAATAAGTTAATTTGGGTGACACTCAGACTAAATAGATACACATCTTGACATGTCATGTTTGAAAACACTCAACCATTTGGAGTGATTATAGATGCATTTCAGGATCTGAGCAAATTTCAGCAGTTTTCTTATTATTTTATATTGGTGCACTTAAATGCTGGTACAGCAGGTGTTAGTAATTCATTCTATTCCATCATCACAAAAAATGACTCCTCTTTGCTTACAGCCACAGCAGACAGGAGGAAATGGCAAGTCTATGGAGCAATTCCAGCAGAGCAGCCTTTCACTGACACCACAATGATCTGAGTAAATTGCTAGGCCAGTTCTGACCTGACATTGTACATTGCCCTGGCACAAGCAGATTGCCAGTGGGACTGTTTGTAACACATATGACTTGCACTTTTCGCTAAAAATATAGGCTTATGTATTTTTATTTTTGATTTTAACCATATTCAGCATGTGGACTAAGGGCATACTGCATGTAAAATTTTAATTGGAACAGACCATTCAGTGCTAAATAACTTGGCAATCCACGTTCCTTTACCCTTTTTATAATCAAGATTTGAAGGTCCTTAAGATACTGCTATCAACTCGCTGGTGTAGCAGATGCTCCCATAGACCCTGCAAAGCGCTGGTGGGGGTCTCTAGGCCCAAAGGATGCCCTCAGGAGACCATCACATAGTCAGCCACAGAAAAATATTACATTTTTGCAAAAAGAAAAAGACATTTTGTGCATTTTTATGTTGAACGAAAGACTAAAAAAGTGGTGGCATAATGTTACAGACAACAGACAGGGGAACACGAGAAAATATGCATAAGTTATGTAGTAGACATCAGAGACCCATTATGAAAAGAAAAAGAAAATAACTAAGTGCTGCCTAAATCGAGTAACTGGCAAAACACACCATTACCAAACTGCCAAAGATAGCATCTGTGCTTAAAGTATCAGCGGAGGAGGGAATTGACAAAATGGTGCCTGTGCCATAAACAGAGCAAATTATTATTCTGTATGTTAGATGAATTCAGCATCACTGCAAGCATGACAGAAAATGCTTCTTCTGCTTTTCCTTCTTGCTCAACTCTGCCCATTGCAGACGGCCACACGCTTACAGTTGTTTTATCATAGTTAATTAAAATAGAGCTGTTGGTAAAATGAGATACAAAATATGTTAAAAATGTTTTGCCTGTTGAACAACAATAAAACAGCATTAATGGAAACCTAATAAATAAGATAGAAATATATGAATATATGAAATGCTTGGGGGCAACTAGTTTTTCCATTAGTTTGGATTATAGTAGTCAGTCTGTTAGTCCCTCACATGGGGTAGGTGGAGCTAGACTTCTGTTATTTATCTATTGATTACTAGTGTGATGTGTTGATGATGTCACTAAGTCAAGCTTCTGGAATGAGACTCCGCCCAACAAGCTTATCGTATATACTCACGTATAAGTCGGGTCTTGAAACCCGAAAAACTGATCATAAAATCAGACCAGGACTTGTACGGCTGTTCAAAAATACGACACTTAGATTTTTTTTTTACATCTTCTTGCTTCTTCCAATCTTGGACCAGTTTCTCAGATACATCTAATTTTGTTATAACAGTGCAGTTACCAATTTCTTTCCCCACTTCAAAGACTTTTAATTTAAAACCAGCTTCATATTTTCTTCTGATCGAACACTCCATCGTAGATATGGGATGCTCTTATGATAAAGGTGTATGAGGGTGTGCGATACAAAAAACGTCGCTTTGGAATAGTTTGGGTATTACCGTGTGGTCACGTAAGCACACTACATAGAAAAAAAAGGCAGTGTGCTCCGTGGTTACTCTCTCAGGTGGGCATTAGCATATCATAATCTTTTGGACCAATACCGTGAGTTTTCTACATTTGACTTATACAACCGACCTTATAAAAATACCAGAAATTATACGGGAAAATCAAGCCCAGACTTATCCGTGGGAAAACTTAGACACAAGTATATACGGTATTTATAACAATGTGCTGAGCAACCTGACAGCCCCAGGCCCAGGTAGGAAGAAGGATATACAGTATTTGAAAAGAAAAAACTTGAATGTGAGCATCAGTAGGGTTTGTGCCCTAGGAACCAAGTTATTTTACCCTTTGATGCTGATCTTTCTGATCATAAAATAGGTCATCACGATAGCAATTGAGGAGAAGAATTCATAATTAATTGCAGAATTACAGCATTTGACGCTTTCTCTAGAGTGCCTCTTTCTCTTGGAAACTGTGACACAAAGAAACACACACACACACAAACAGACAGCAACACACCCATCATCAAGATGTTTTGGTATCATGAACCGTTGCAAATCGGAGATCGAAATTTTTGATGAATCTAAAGCTTTCACTCTTCCCCCATAGACAACAGATTATGGTGGGAGAGGGTGTAAAGCAATAAATAACAAATAAAATTGGGGTTTTAAAATGTTTTGTTATTATATGTTAATACCAGGGCAGGTTATCTCCAAACTGTGAAAAAAATTGACTACGCACTAAGGTTTAATTTAGACTTTAAAAGTTTCTGACTTCAGTGGAGAGGCTGACGAGTTTGAAAAACAGCAGAACACCTGTGTAGGAAAAAAAGAGTTAAATGCAGGAAATTGCCAATCTAACTGTTTTAAAGAACTATGATTAGCAAAAAATGTCATAGAATCAGAACTTTTCAGAAATTATTCACAGAACTCTCGCAATGACAGTTTTGCATTTAAACCATTCACATCACTCTCCCCGGTCCATTCTCCTGTCCTTTTGGCCCCTCGTTTCTAGATACAGAATACTGGCAGGGACAACTGTGCTCAAACCAATGGCTCTGATCTTTCGTTTCTTGATTCTTTTCCTTGCTATTTTGTACTGAAATGATGTGAATATTTTATTCATTAGTTTGCTGAAAAAATGTATCTGGGAAAAAAACACAAATGAGGCAAAAAGTAGGATAAAGAAAAGTCAGGATCTAGACTCATTCAGCTAGCTACCATGTGAAAGCAGCCTGAAAGGACTTGCGCTTCTTCAGACAAAAGGTTTTTTTTTTTCAAAAGCATCTGAAAAACATTAAAATGTGTTCTATTGTACTTGCTTTTTTCAGAGAGGGGCCCTCACCTCCGTTACTGCTACACTACACCACTTAGTAACTTATTTCATATTGTTTATGGCTCTCTGTGTGTAGAAATGCTTTCCAACATTTGTGTGAAATTTACCAGATTCCATCTGTGCTCCCATGGTCTCCCTGAACAACTTGCTTCACAGTAACAGCCCACCTAGAGTACTAATTCCATTCATAGCCTTAAACATGTACTTCATACCATGTTATAATCTTTTTACCTAAACCTTTATATATATGATTTGTGCTTTATTATTTACTCATGTACTGGACAATCTACACCTCATTCTGTGCCAACCTACTTGCTCTGAGACTCAATGGTTCTGCACGTTACAATTTTTTCTGAAGTAATCACAGTAATTATGAAAGGGCTGTCACATTCACATTTAGGTATGAAATATAGTCTAATGCAGATTGAATATCTGAGTGACAGTGTGGTGATTATTATTGGTACTTTAACCCAGCCAAGTCACTGTCCACCTGGGTTTCTCTACGCCTGGGGGGTTTTTATGAGTTGATTAGGATTTTAAGCAGTTATTAGTGTGTAAATGCCCCATCTTACGTTTGGCGGTTTTCCTTAAAGTGTAAGAGGTCCATAAAGGATTTGTGCTCAGGTCTTCGTAGGTTTCCCAGTATTGGACAAAGAGGCTTGAAAGATAGGTACATGGATTAAGTGTTTGAAACTGAATAGAAACTTTGAATTCTCTCTACTCAGCCTTACGTTACTAAGAACATTGCACTTGTGATTTTGCATAATTATTTCATATTGCCATCAAAGGTCAGTGTATTCCCACTTTTAAGAGCAATCTGTTCACCATTTTGTTTTAATAGCTTCTATTGTCATCAGTGAAATGGAATGAAAGTGTGTGTCCTGTGAGAAAGAACAGCCATTTCCTTCAGTAATGTGAAATATCATGCTGCCACTCTCCCCTGAAACTGGAGGAGGCGATCATCTGCCAAGGTGTGTGATCTTCTAACTCAATTCCTCACGATGCTAATAAACTGTCAGGAGAAGTGAAAAATCATAGACAACGAAGTTGTTTTATCATAGTTAGTTAAAATAGAGCTGTTGGTAGAATGAGATGCATACTATATTCAAAATGTTTTGCCTATTGAACAACATTAAAATAGCATTAATGGAAACCTAATAAACAACAAATGTAAAAATGAGGAAATGCTTTGGGGGCAACCAGTTTTTCCGTTAGCTTGTACAGTAATAGTTAACACGTCAGCAGATACTTTTTTTTTAATTAAACTGTCAGCATAGGTGGAGTTTGAGTCCTGTTATTCATCTCATTGGTATTTTGTGTGACGTGTCAATGATGTCACTAAGTCAGGCTTCTGGAATGAGACTCCATTCCTTCATATTCATCTTCGCTCAAAGCAGTAGGTGATCACACATATGACAACTCTTTATTGCAAAATTAGCAGTTTCTTCAACAGTGTCACTGCCATTATTTGGAAATGTATATGTACCGATGAGAATTCTAGTATTTCTAATTAAAAACATTTCAGTTACAAATATTGGGTCGGAAGATAATCCTAATGGACAGTAAGAGATACAGGATAATAATTCCACTTTTAAGATTATGGAAGAACCAGGAACATCAATCAAAAACTTGCCAAATTAGAAAACAATTTGCTTCATTAAGAATTAAGTTATCATTCAATCCATTCTTTCTATCGATATTAATTTCTTGAGGAGTTGGAGCCTGTCTGAACACAACACTTTGCCAAATGTCACGCCACTGTAAAAGTGTAAAAGCACTATTATAGTGAGCCTTGAGTTTGAGATTTGTGGAATAAGAATACTGCGGAACTCTAGACGCACTCATAAAGACTGGTAATTTTCTTTAAAAGCAGGAGTTTACCCCATTTTAAATCTACACAAGTTTATTATTTTGCTGCAACCAACTGCCACATTGATATAATTTGTTTTTGAAAAAAATACATTTTTGGAAACTGTCAGCATTGTTGTTCTGTACTGGGGCTGTTTCACAATACAATGTATTCTCTGTGTCTGAAAAAAATCTGTCGCTCTTAAAAAAAGCAAAAGAAAAAAAATGTGTTATTTCTTTTCCATATATTCATGAGGACGTTTTCTACCAGTAATTTGTTAGGAACAAGCTTTTTTCTATTATCTTGAAGAAATTGCTTTTAAATGAGTTTCTGCATTTGAGAGGCAGGACATAAGAAAAAAAAAGAAAGCTCTCAATGAGAGGGGTCAGAAGACTGGAGTCCTGTTAAAACCTTTCTGATAAACATGCATGTCTCAACAAAAGAATCATATTTCATGGCAGGAAGCCCAGTTATGAATCATGTTTTTTGGGGGGTGGAGGGGGGAGGGCTTTGTTAGGGTCTCATTTGTGCTCAGTCCTGCCTGTTATACCAACTGCGGTGAATAACTGATATCCTGAGTGGAAAATATTATGGCAATATATTTTTGAGAGCTTGATATGTGTATGACAAAATTATATATTCTTTAATAAAAGAAGAAAAAACTTATCATTCTCTGATTATGTGCTGCATGACAACAATTTATATCATATATCGAATAATTTAAACTTGAGGAAAAAATTCAACTGAAACATAGAACTCATGAAAATCATTTTAAAGCAGTTGTCTGTAATATTATGAAGGTTTACAGAACACATTTCAATTCATTAATTTAAATAAGAAAAGAAAAATACTAAGGCAAGGGACAAGATAAGGTCATAATAAAAACAAATCAGCAAGAAAGAATACATCAGTAATTGCCGGGTAAATGAGAAAACTCTCCTTGTGTCTCAACCCTTAGTTTCATGGCATTCTCTGAATTTTGCTCTGACTGTTTGTCCAAAGCCAGCTCCTCTACTGAGTGAATTCTCATGCAATACCTTTGTGCCTTTCAGCCCATTGGAACAAGTTTGCTATGTCATAACTAAACAAATAAAATCTGAGAGTTAGTATTGGAAATTATTCTCTCCTGGAGTCCATGGAAGGCAGCACATAAAGACTTTGTGATATGCATAGATACCAAATGTTATCGATAATTGGCTGACGACTCCTTTTTATGTGCGTTCATATATGATGCAGGGAGCACCTATTGCGAAAGCTCATATCTCTCTGCCTGTCTGTCCGCATGAAACAATCTGACTGCCCTGTGGACCCTTTTTGTTGAGATGTGGCAGACTTATTCATCAAAGAAAATTGGCCAGACAGTTACCTTTTTATTCAGGTATGACAAACAGATCGTGCTGCAAGACGTTTTACAATTTCTAAGCTTCCCATTGAAAAGCATTGACAAATCTTAAGACAGAGAAACATTCTATGCGACTTCAACTAGGAATTCATTTACTGTTTCAATATTACCTTGAGAGCAGTTGCCTTGTATATTTTGTACATTTTCCTCTTTTACTCATGTGACAGCCGTTCGGATGCCCGGTGCAAGTGAGTCAGTTGCCAAGAAGAGTGCATGTGCACATGCAAACAGCTCAAACAGCAGCACCCTTCTCCTACCACTTTAGGTAAGTTAACTAACAGAGTACAACAAAAAAGTCACTTCTCTGGAAATAAATGGAAAGGAAATCAAATATGTAAGCATATATAAAGTTGAATTAATTGAATGCTGCGGTGGGTTGGCGCCCTGCCCGGGATTGGTTCCTGCCTTGCGCCCTGTGTTGGCTGGGATTGGCTCCAGCAGACCCCCGTGACCCTGTGTTCGGATTCAACGGGTTGGAAAATGGATGGATGGATGGATTAATTGAATGATATTATCTGCAGATTACCATTGTAAAGAGCCAACATTATCAACTTGCAACTAAATGGTTTTTAAACTAACTAATAACACAGAATAGGTGCCACTATTCTTAACTGAGATAAAGACAGGATGGGTTTAGAAATGGACAGCCACACCCTTGAGCTCTGCCGCCCAGCCATTGATCTTTCAGTTCCAGATATACATAAACAATTGCGACAAACCCCTGATCTTCTTGCCCAATGTGCACCCTTCCCATTACACAACATGTCAGTCAGTCATTTCCCAACCCGCTATATCCTAACACAGGGTCACGAGGGTCTGGGGGCCAACCCACCGCAGGGCACACACAAGCACACACCCACACACCAAGCACAATTTAGGATCGCCAGTACACCTAATCTGCATGTCTTTGAACAGCTCCTTTCCAATTTTTTACTTATTTATATAATTGTAACAAAATTACTGTGTTTTAACTAATAATAGCTAAATCAGGAGCTTATTTCAATTCCTTTTCACCTTTCACAGTCTAATATTGATACTTATATTGCGCTAGTATTGGTCATTTTGAATTAATCAATGTTTTTCATTTGATATTTACTGGATACTTCTTCATTGGGTATATTTTCACAAATGTTATGTTTAAAAAAACTGAATAACAATTAGTTACAGACCCTCCACCACTATCACACATCAATCAACACCATTTTCGGATCACATGAACTGCATTGTGTTGTGTATGAAATCTATTGAGCCACAACAAGCCAATTACTGCTCCCTTTTAAACTCCATTGTAAAGTGCTGTTAAAAACCAAGTATTTAATAAAGTCTACAAATGCATGTAATTGCATTCTATTATCGCTATTACTTTTGAATATGACTCATTGTTACAAAACGATTTAATAAACAATTATGTATGAATTGGCTCTTGGATGAAGTAAATAAAAATATGAAATGCTCCATCTTTCATATCAGTTAACTTAGTTGCCAAATACACATGAATGTTATGCCATGTGTACATCATCTAACTTGTTTTTTGTGATCAAGTTTTTATTAAAAAAACAAAATAACAGGACATAAACTATGAACAATGATAATGTAGGAAACTAACCCAGTATGAGCCAAGGGGTAAACATTCTGGAAAAATCCAATGGTTAACAGAAAAGGCAATCCATTGTAGCAAACCAGAGAGTGTCCACTCTTTAAAGCCAGACTTAAGGCATTAGTGTAATTTGAGTCTTGGGCTGATCAGTGGAAGCACCCTTTTCAATCATATGATGAAGAAAGTTTTTTGACCAGTGTCAGAATGGGGTCTGTCTTTTGTCTTTGGCCTTTCTTTTCAAATGCTTTTTGCCCTGATTTCACTCATCTAAATTTCTGATTTCTGGGAGTCAAGAGCAGAGGAGATATAATGGAGGAGATATAATGGAGTGTCTTTTTTTGACTGTTTTTCTAAACTCGGCTTTTCATCTTAGTGTTTTCGGAAATCCTTGCTAATGCTTTTCCCATGTTATGCTTTCTTTACCTATAAATGTTTCTGACCTTATTCTCAAATGTAGATATTAATACCATTTTGTATGTTTTAATCACACGTTTCCTCATGTTAGCTTAGAATAATGACTTACTGTATTGTACCTCTGCACTTTGCCCTTGTGGCTTGACGTTTGCATCACAGAAAGTAACAACACCTGAAGAATTCTCAAAAATCTCGATAAAAGTAATCAATCCAATTTTTTTAAATTTGCCAGTGAAACACATACTCAAAAACACTGGTAGAAATGAATGAAAAGTACATTTAACACTTGAGCCAAAAAACACATCTTCACACAAGCAATCAGAAATGTTTACAATTTTAAAAACTCAGAATGAAGTATTGGGACAACTTAAGGAATCAAACAAGATTGATGGAATGAATGGTGTATTCTTACTTGTAAAACGTCTTCTGCTCCTGAGGATCATCCAGTCAGTTTACACCAGATGAGATGTAGCTCAATGGCTACCATAGCAATGCCCAGTGGTAAATGGGTGTCCATGTATAAAGTGTGAAAAGACAGGAGGCACAAATGAGCCACCATTTGGTGCAGTTCTGGTGGAGAATCTCTGGGTCAGCCTCTTATCTCTTTGGCATGATATTTTGTATATGTGATTTGAATTTAAATTGGATTTAAAGCAATAGAAAAGTAATAAACAGATTTTTATCATTAAAAATAACAAGTGAATGTATGAATGGATTATAACATGATTATTCTACATTTACTTTTTACAACTGTACTTAAAAATTAATAAGTATGAGGGTGAATCAATAATCATCTGCAATTATGTGATAATTTTGTTTGGGTTGACTGTAAAGCTATCTTAGTGCACATGTAGAAAGGAGATGTACCCGTAGTCACAGAGGTAAAGTTTCAAGGTTAATGAATCAGTTTCTCCTGTTGTTTTTCAGAAGTAAACACAGCCGCTACCGCTCTCTGTTTGCATCAAAGAAGTGTAACAAGCGGTGAACCAGCTGAAGTGTACTCGAAGTCGAAATCCATTGAAGGCTTTCTGCATTTTACTGATGGACATTTTACTGATGGTCACACGTGTGCATGGGAGGCAGCTAAAGGGCTCAAATGAGGGTAATTCTATGCCAGGCCAGGGGGTGGCAGAGTGTGCTAATCCTTTCTTTCTTTCCACTGCAGACCAGTTATGGGAAATTCCACCTGGCCCAGATGACATCACTTTCCAGTCACGGCCCTGATGATGTCACTTCCGGTCCTGAGGATGCCACTTCTGGTCCTGAGGACACCCTTTCTGGTCACGACCCTGATGACGTCAATTCCAGTCCTGAGGTCATCACTTTCAGTTTCAGTCCCGAACACTATGACATCACTTCCTCTACCTTGATTTTAAACCACCATCTCAGCCTCACCATCACTCACAGATCAGTTCTGTTTTAGACTCCAGTCTGTACACTACTGTACAATTAATTTACCAATTTTGCAGCTGGGTTCAAGTACATGGGAGGTTGCCCCAAACCTTTTTGTGGCTCTTTTGTCATTCTTTTGAACAAGTGTTAAGCATGAAGAAGGAGTGGGGGCTCATCCAAGTCCACTATGAATGACATAATTAACCAAGCCCGTGCCATTATCTTACAAATTCATGAGGAAAATCCAAAGGTCAAAATAAAACTGAAACTACAGGCACTAAACATTAGTCAAAATTACATGAAATAATGCCATAGTTCTAAAGTTCTTTTAAAAACTCCTAATACCATGACAATTGTTTTTTAATGAATCCAAAATTTTGATAACTTGTCATGTCTCAACTTGGAAGGTACTTAACATGACATGCAACTTCCTGGTATCACCATAAAATGGCCACTTATATGAAACAAAAACAAAATAGTGATCAAAAATATGAACAAAATAATAAAATAATATAATAATAACTAGAAAACCGAACATTAAAATACCCAGAATAGTTACAGACTGGTTTACTAGACCATTCTCAATAATATTTTTCATATTAATAGAAATAAAAGGTTAAGGCAGGTAAAAAAGGTTAATCAAGACATGGATTTAATGAAATTCTTTTCCTTTGACAGAAACTTAATTAAAAGTTGGCCTTATTTATTTCAGTATGGCAGTGCTGAGCACAGTGAAGACAGTGTAAATAATCATAGGCCTTTTTTGTTTATGCTGACAACCAGAATGCGTTGAAGTCAACGGGGAAAGAGAAACTGAATTATGTTTGAGTGGATTATAATGGTGCAATGTTTATTTTAAAAGAAGGTTTTAACCTAGCAGCAGTAGTTCTACGTTGAAAAGGTAGAAGTGTAGTGCAGGAATAATGTCTTAAGTACAATGCAACCACATTCTTTCAATATTTTGAGTTATGATTAAATAGAGATGTCTTATGTGTAGCACAAATGATTTTATTTTATTATTTCAAGCTATTCTACTAAGAAAAGATTTAAGTTGTTCGAAAAGTAAGAAAAAAGATTTAAATGTAAGTTAAATTAAATTACTTTGTATAATATCCAACAAATTAAAAATGTAAAGGTTAGTAAATAAGATTTACCAATACCAGCAGCCTCAAAATACAGCTGCAGGTTTTCTTTTCAAAATGTTTTTCAATTAGAGGCAAATTCCTCCTGTTTGTGTGATATCTCACGAGCTTCTACAAGTAACACAGCCACACACAACAATCTCTGAAATTAACAATGCGGCTGGCTTACTTTCTTTTTCCCAGCACCCCATGATGGTTAATCCCAACTGAGGACACAAGGGCCTGGGTCTACGCGATCTTACTGGTCACAATGGTTGAAACAGTCACAGACAGACCACTGGTCCAGCACTGTGCACACCCTCGTAGTCATACTGGGCCAATGTAGACTAACCTGTACATCTTTGGCAATATGGTAAGACCTTCACGAAGATAATTACAGCAAATACAACTTTTCATTCAATTCCTGCATTTTTTTTTCATTTTGTTCCCTTGCTTAAGATTCTGAGTTATTAATTGTTTGTTTCTTCCTTGACCTAGCTATAACATTAGTGTCAGGCCTATTTATATGTTAAGTAGTATGTTTAACTGCAATATTTACTTACAGCTGGGAAACCTTTTGTTGATTTTTACAGAAAACACAAAATCTACAAGCTTGTAGGCCAAAATGTAAGCACAGGTAAAATTATTTCCACAAATATTTATTACTAATTAAGACAGTGGTTTACATAAAAATCTTTGACTCTCAAGGAATTGAGTTTTCAGACTCCAAATCTGTGCACACCTTCAATGAACTCAACTCTCTATGAATCTAAAGACATTTCAGTTATGTTAGTGTATATTAGTGTTGATTGGAGAAACTGCCAAAGCATTTTTTATAGTGAATATGCTCTTCACAAGTAGCAATGACCAATGAATTTTTGCTTGAAATTCACCACACAATAGACTTAGATTAACCTTTTTCCCAGCATCTCATGATGCTTTGCTAAAGTTGGAGTCGACAGACCCCTGAATATATAATCTTGATCCTAGTAGAAAAAGTTAGAAGAATATCTGCATAAACACATATAATTACAAAACACTTATTCAGAAGGAAACTGGAAATGTAATGGTGTGCTTGTGTGTTAAACATAATGTTGTCTTGTATGTACTTGTATGTGACATGTGCGTAACGCATGAATCTACCCCTTTAATAGTGCTACCCAGTGTGCTGGGCAGTTGATACAAAGAGCAAGGAGTAAAGAATCTCTGTGCTGTGTTTCAGTCACCTCAGAAGTTGAATATTGGAGCAAGAAATGACGTTACATCTGAATTGACTATGTTCCAGTAAAACATTCAGAAAAATGATATGGACGCCTACAGAAAAACATTTGTTGTGCTTGCTGTTTCGAAATAAAGACAACTACAGAACAATGCATTATGTGGTATTTTGTGCAGCCAAATACCGTAACAAATGTCCACTGATAGAAGTACTGTAGTACAGTGTGTACAACTAATTTAATGAGACATAAACAGAAGTGCTATTAAACAGTATAAAACTACAGCTTTTATCAAGGTTCATGAACAAACTTGGACATGAGAGACCAGTAGGTAATCTGACTTGTGGGAGCGTTCAGTTAAAAATTCTGACTAGAAACTCTGAAATTCCAGCTTCCCAGTTCAAATGGCAATCAGCATTATTGTTAAACTTATTTGGTAAGAGCAGCAGTGAACAAAAGTATCAGTGGAAAATAACTGTACTTTTCATTTCAAGAGAGGTGAGTACATGCTATTGAATCCATGGGAGACAAGCTTTACTGAAGTCATGCTTCCTGCCTGCAACTGTCTGCAAGAAATATTACTGTTCTGATATTTAATTCTATTACTTTTATCTCAGGGAATCACTGTAGTACATCGGTTAGCACTTCTGCCTCACAGCGTAGGTCACACTTATGGCCACAATAATTAGGCCAGCATAGTTGGAAGGTGTTTCCCCTACAGTCACGGACTCTTAAAAGAACATTTCACAATCATAATCCGCTTAAAACTAGTTCAGTCTCATTGACTTCAATGCATTTCAATGCGTTTGATGAAATTCCTGAAAATAAACAAGATAAAATTAAATGTTAAAATTGACAATTTTGTCAAACTCGAGTGAATTCAGCAGGGTTTGCTCATGACTATTGTATTTCCACATGGGAGACAATTAAATGAGAGCCTGAAAAAATCTAGAATCCCTGAAGCCTTCGAAAAAACTCCTGGCCCACCTTAAATTCCACACACCTCTCCTTCAGTGTCTTTTATTTTCTAAATGCGTCGATCAGCACAAGCAGCTCTCCCTACCCCATCCCCCCACCCTTGATGGAGCTCAACTCGGGCAAAAAGTTCTCCCAGTTCAAACCAAGGCTCCTTATCTGCATGTGATGTGCCTAGAGTTGTATAGGACAAATAATACAGTATATCGTTATTTCGAATACACGTATTTCTTGTGTGTTCCGTGTCTACAAAGATCTGGGTAAGTGTAGGATGAAACGTTTTCCATGTTATACTAATAATGACTAGAAGTGTTTAATGTGTGAAGACTTTAGTCCAAATATTAAATAAACACATGCACTTTTATTCAAGAATATAACCAAAGTAAAAAAAAAAATCATTCAATTTACATGCTGCTGTCAATGAGTTACAAACCCCAGCTCAAATGTCAATCGACATAAAGCTAATACATATTCCTGGATGGTATAGAGCAGGGGTGCCCAATGCGTCGATCGTGATCGACCAGTAGATCGCAAAGGTAGTGCAGGTAGGTCACATTGCATTCAAAACGTTAGTCTATCATATGTCCTCCTTATGGCATTTGCCACTTGATTGACATACAGGGCGGCCAGTCTGAGATCTCTTTTCTTCTAACACGCTGGTCATCCTGCACGCACGATTAAACGCGCATGCTACTGCAAAACTCCAGCTGTGATCTACAGTAGTTAACCTTCCAATTTATATCGGCTAAAGAAGGGATTAAAAAAAAAAATGTTTGGGGAGGGTATGGGCTGGATATGGAATTGGAAGAGGATTTTTTTTCTCACAATGTCACAGTCGAATTACGTTTGTCAGATCTGTCAATCTATCATTGCTATTCCAAAGAAGGAAAATGTGGAAAGGCCCTTTCGAACTGTTCATAAAAACTACGAAACTGACTTTCTTCTGAAAAGCGATCCGAGAAAGAGAAAGGAGAGGGAACTAAAATCGCACTTAATCGGACAGCCGTCATTTTTCAGCGCCTTGATTTGGGAAACATTCAAAACCTGGCATCAGAGCTGGAGACGCAATGGAAGGCATGTGTGCAACTTGACAGCATACGCTGCACATAGCAGATTGAAAATTGTCTGTCAGACTTTGACAGAAGGGTTTCAAGACTCAGCCTTACTTGAGCCAATCGCTACATTTAAGTGCTATCCATTTAGGTAAGATGTTGAGGGTGATTCACTCGCATCAGAAATTGCAACACTGTTTCACCTAAAAGTCGTCTACAGCGGAGGATGAGATTTTGACACTACAGGATGACATTCAACTGAAGTATGGGGATCATGGACAGTTTTGGAATTTACTCACAGAGGAAAAGTACCCAAACATGAGGAAATGTGCTACCTCCTTGACTGCATTATTTGGCTCTACTTATTTATGCGAGTCAGCCTTTTCCCACATGAAGATTATTAAATCCAAATACTGTAGTGACCATAAATGTATTGTTATTGTGCCATAAGGGTTATTCAGTTATGCAAGGTACGAGAACATATATTTATATATTTTATGTATAAAGTATACTCAGTGTGTATATATATATATATATATATATATATATATATATATATATATATATAATTATTAATGTATGTACATGTAGGTAGATCATTTTGACCTGACATTTTAAAAGTATCTCGCAAGCTGAAAAAATGTTGGCATCCCTGGTATAGAGGTATGAGCTGCTGCCTTATAACCTGACATACATTTGATTTGAGTCTGTAACACCAGTGTAAATTTTGGCTACTTGTAAAAGTTAGCTTTTTTTTTATTTATTTAGTTTTATTCTCTCAGTGACGTTCATGTGGTACAACAAACTTGCCTCTCCCTCTCTGAGTTTATCTCTATTCTTTTGACAAGAGCAGCGATGACCACTTGGTCCTGTGATTGATGCCTGCTCAAAACTATTTGTTGTACTGACAATCAAAGATACAATGTCCACTATCAGACTGGACAATGGCAGGATCGAAATAACAGACAAATTCTTCACAGCGCTTTCACTGGCTAATAGACTGCTGCACTCTGCTTGGCACCATAAAGTAAAATGGGACTTCCACCTTCAGGTAAAGTCACTTTAGTACACACGCAATTCGCCAAGCTACTGTTGTGATATGACAGTGTCATGCTGACAGTTTATGTGCCCAAAAAGGAGAAGCCTTTGATTTGAGTCTGTAACAGCCGGTGTAAAATTTTGCTACCTGTAAAAGATATCGCTGAAGGGATGTAAGCAGACACACAAAAGCTGGTGAATCATGTCTGCTTGGTATCTTGTTGTCACTTATGTTTTTTGTTATTCAGTTTCATTCCTAAATAAAAGCACACTTGTTTCATTATACCTTTGCGAAAGTGTTTATTTTATATTCCAGTAACCACTTGAATGGGATTGAATCTGTCTCTGCCTCTCTCGCCATGCACGCACACATTCATACATGAAAACATCACTATTTGAAAACGCTATGCCATTTGAACATGAGTTGTCATATGAACATTTTTTTTTTATTGTTTTGCTTTGAATTTTCACTAAACCTTTTTAAAATTAAACTTATTGGACTGAGAATTTTTTTTGTTATAGTTGACTCATGCTGGATCCTACCTTACCAACTCAGTAGCTGCTTGATTTTAGGGACCCGGGAAAGATATAGCTACACTTCTGTTTTGTCCTGCAGAATGACATCTTAGCCGAGAGGTTTAATAAGGTGCTGGAGCCCATCGTGCAGGAGTTACAAACAGTTTATTGAACACTGGAGGTGAAAACCATTAAACCATTTATTATTATACCTTTAAATCTTTACAATGCATTATTTTGAAAGACAGTAAAGGTATTTAGTATTGTGCAATTTAACAAACATCTCACATCCTCAGAAATAAACTTTATACCATTTTTAAGTGACTCATCTATACAGATAAATAAAAGTAAACAAATGTGAGGCGGTGATGTGCTGCTGTTTTGATTTCAGTGATACAACAAATAAGAGACTAACAGTCAAAACAGGCTGTTATTTGGATTGTAGCAATCCCAATATGATTTTTTTTTTCATTATACATTTTTTTACAGCTTTGCTTTTCATTTTTTCTTGAACTCTTTGGTTCAGTTGGGGATTTTGAAAGTTGTTGAATCTTACTATGATAACAGTTTTTGAAGAAAAAAATATTTAAAGACGTTAAATATTTAAATTTTTTTTTAAATGTTATTTTGTTTTTGTAGTGTGCTACCATTTTTGTTTGGTTATGTATCACTGCTGCTCAGAACAACCAGTGATACCCTGAATTAGAGGGTGCATACAGCGGATTACGATCTGTCCACTTTCTGCATACTATATTGTGTTTTAGATTTAAGTGTAAATCGTTAAATTGACTATTTTTGCTCTTTAATTTACATTCAACAACCCATAATGACAAAGTGGAAACATGTTTTACAAAAGGTCTGAAAATTTATTAAAAATAATTAAGTGAAATTTCTCATTCACGTAAGTACTCAGACCCCTAATTCAGTTGTTTGTTTTAGCCTCTTTGGCAACAATTATTGCTTTGAGTTTCCTTGATAAGTCTCTACAGGCTCTTTACACTTTTATTTGGGCTGTTTGTCTCATTCTTCCTGGCACATCTTGTCATGCTGTGTAGGCTGAATGTGAGGCATCTGTACACTGACTTCTTCAGGTCTCTCCTCAGATGTTCTATGGGGTTTAAGTCTGGGATTTGGCTGGGCCAATGAAGGACTGTCAGAAACTGTCTGCTGTATGCTTTAGGTCATTGACGTGCTAATAGGTGAACCATTTGCACTCTTTGAATATAAAATAATCATTCAACCCTAAGAACCAGGCAGGAGGAAGCTTATTTATGTGACTTTAATTTCCCTTTGTGAAGAAGGAGAACCCTGTTACAGCAATCTACTAAGGGACAGTGCCCTGAGCAAAGGTTGTCAGCAAATAGTCATGGAGCAAAGGCAGAGACTCATATTTATAGACAAGTGAGTCTGCATAGGAGAGCTGATTTAATGCTTACATAACATCCGACATTTGCTCTGATTGGTTCATTAGCTGGCACACCAAAAATAAAGGTCTCATTTCACTACATTTCTTTCCTTTACAATACTTTCCAATACATCTTGAGTTTAACTCCTATTCTTTTATGGAGTTTCTAGGTATGTGATAACTGCCAAGTCTCACTGGGTACATGACAGTCAGCCACTTCTTCAAAGCATCCCCTAGAACTTCTTGTTCCTTGCGCTTCATATAGATATACTTGAACAAGCTAAGACTCAATTCATTAATTACTTCTAAAATAGATTATGTGTTTTAAAGTGGAAAGCATACCAAAATACATTATATGCAATAACAATATTACCGCTGAATGACTATGTGACCCTATAATCTAATTTTTCTTCCACAGCCATCACCCGAGTCTGAGGTCGAATGCACTCTGAAGCAGATTTTCTCCAAGGAGCTCTCTGTTTTTGGATGCATTTTTGTCCTGACAATTCTGTCTCCCTGTCCCTGCTACTACTCATAGTGTGATGCTACCATCACCATGCTTCACCATAAGATAGGAAATAGGCAGGTTGTAAGCAGTGCCTTGTCTTCGCCAGACATAATGGTTGGTGGTCTGCCCAAAGTGTTCAATTTTTGTCTTATCAGACCAGACATTCTTGTTTTATTCAAGAATGGCTTCTTTCCAGCCACTCTACCATGAACTCCTCATTGATGGACTGTCGATGTGTTGAGATGGTCATCCTTCAGACAGGTTCTACCATCTCAACAGAGGACCTTTGTTACAGTGGCTATTGGGTTCTAGGTCACCACACTGTCCAAGGTCCTTCTTGCCCAACTACTTAGTTTGGCTAGTCAGCCAACTCTAGGAAGAGTCCTGATGGTTCCAAATTTCTTCAATTTCACAGTTATTGAGGCCACTGTACTCCTGGGAATACTCAAAGCTTTAGAAATGGTTTGATGAAGTTTTACATATTTACTAAAGTATGAATGTTATTGCATGGCTCATCAACTTCCACCTTTATTCTTGAATGATTAATAATTTTTACTAACTGGAAAGACTATTTGAATTAATCTTATTTATATGTATGATCATTTTTAATCCATCTATTTTTCCAGAAAAGGTGGTCCAAGAAGAATTTGGGGGATAATAGATCCCCCCTGAAAGGGGAGACACCGCCTACGATAGAGCAAAGTTGTGTATGCACTCACCCTCCTGACCAATGTAAAGTCACTCACTAAATGAATGTGCATATTTTTGAGAAGTGGGGGCAAAAAAGGGGAGATCCTAGAAAAGAAAACCCTGTAAAAAAAGGGTGATTCAGTATCACTGAGTACTGTGCCTTTAAACTTGATGTGTAATATTGTAAACTATTTGTTATACAGTACCTATAATAACAATTACACTGTTCCATCATGGAACACACAGACAGGACTACATTTGTATAGGAAAGGTCCCCAATTAGACTAACACACATCTTGGAGATCAGGAAGGAAACTGCAGCATCTGGAAAAAAGCCTATAAAAACACAGAGAGGATTTCAAAAATCCAGGAAGAGGGTGTTAGGACTGTATAAAGTAGCTGAGAGGCAGCAGCACTAACAATTGCATCAATTTTCTACTTGACCTCAGCATCCCATCACTTTATTAATGCTTATGTAACCAAGTTCTTAAAACACAGGCAGCACTCCTGTCATCAACTATCCCAATTTGGCTCCAGGACTGAAAACATGGAAATATGGAAAACAACTGCCTTAACTACTGGAGCCAAGGCAGAATTTCCTCAGACCATGTGACTAATCCGGCTTTTGACTGCGATGGTGTCTTTTTTCTTTCAAGCTCTTTCCATTTAAGCTCTCTTACAATTACAAAGAAGTTTCAACCAGAGAATCCACCTTGTTGAATCAATTTATTACTATATTAAAACAATTACTACTACTACTTAATTGAAAATACAAAACTGGGAGGGACAGAATCATATGTTCTACTATCATACACACTGGAAACATTTCTAGCACTCAGGGTGGCTTGCCTGCTTTTCGCCTATTTCTCACATTGTGTCTTTCTCGTTTCTGTCTTTACTGTCTTGGCTTGGCAGTCAAATGCTTACATCTGGTTTCCAGTCAAGATTTTTTAAAAAACTCTGGCCGGGCTGGTCCTTTAAATTCCTCCAGCTTCAGTCCCAAAGTCACTGTCGGGGTTATCGACTTATCCAGTCCCTGGTGTCTTTGCACCCATTTTCTCCCTAATACACATTTAAAGTGATACACACTTAACACTTTTTCTGGGCTGCTTGCCATTCCAATAATCAGTAAGAAAAAAAAAAACAGCTTCTTCAAATGCTCCAGCTGGCAGTGGTACAGTAAGTACCACTCTGTTCTACTCAAGTACATTCCAAAGGAATGTAAACTAACATAATGTGACAGGAGTTTCCAAATTTATGTTGCTGATGCTGAGGCTAGGGATCTGCACTGGCAATCGGAAGGCTGCCGGTTCAAATCCCGTAAATGCCTATAGGGACTCGGCTCTTTTGGGCCCTTGAGCAAAACCCTTAACCTGCAATTGCTGAGCGCTTTGAGTAGTGAGAAAAGCGCTATATAAATGCAAAGAATTCCATCCATCCCTTTTCCAACCAGCTGAATCCAAACACAGGGTCATGGGGGTCTGCTGGAGCCAATCCCAGTGCACAAGGCAGGAACCAATCCTGGGCAGTGTGCCAACCCACCACAGGACACACACAAACACACCAAGCACACACTAGGGCCAATTTAGAATCGTCCATCCTCCTAACCTGCATGTCTTTGGACTGTGGGAGGAAACCCATGCAGACATGGGGAGAACATACAAACTCCACGCAGGGAGGACCTGGGAAGCGAACCCAGGTCTCCTAACTGTGAGGCAGCAGCGCTACCACTGCACCACTGTGCCGCCCATGCAAAGAATTATGTATTATTATTATATAAATCTAGATTGTATGATTTGAAAATTTTAAACATTTGAAATCTGTAAGACATTTGACTGCAAAGTTACAATGTAAACCTGAATTAGAAAGATTTTTTTTGAGAACATACAATGTTCCTTTTTGTTAATCCTGAAGCAAGCGTTTAATCCTATAGGTCTTTATATAACCAATGTTGTGAACACTCATAGGTTTCATGCTTTCCATGGTGCAGGCAATCATCAAAAATCAGTTAGATGAGCAAACAATTTCAAGGAAAACGAGCATCTTACTTCTTTTAACTTGCTTGTTTTTCCATTTTTGGTGAAATGTACTTATTTGTTTATTTAAATCTACAAGTTCACAAACAGTAGATAGAAAGCTAGAATGTTGTAAAATGCACATAGTGAGGAAAAAAATTAAAACTGTAAAGGCTTTGAAATTATGAGAGTATTAATTGTAAGGTAATTAACAGAGGTGTGAAAATGGTATTTTTGAAATTCTTTTATATGTACAAAACACTGCTGTTATATACAACACAAAACAAACTCTTTATAGAATATCTGTCTATAATGATAATATAATATAATTAATTTATATATGATGCTAAGCGTTATCTGTCCATAATGCAAAAACTTGAAAAAATGAACGACTGGGCCTTCAACTTTGATCCTAGTCTTAATCTTAGAGGGGTCCTTTCATCAGATTGGCTGGCCCAGCACTGTTTCAGCTGTGGAATGGCCAAATGGGGGAGGCAGCTTGATGACTGAGGTCTCCAGGACTCTAAACAAATCCAAATCATATTATATGATATCGTCTACTGTTAAATTCTGGTCTGTACATGTAAAATTATTATTTTTATACTGTATTGAGGATTTGTTCTGATCTCTGTATTGTATTGTATTGACCCCCTTCTTTTTGACACCCACTGCACGCCCAACCTACCTGGAAAGGGGTCTCTCTTTGAACTACCTTACCCAAGGTTTGCTCCATTTTTTCCCTACAAGGGTTTTTTTTGGGAGTTTTTCCTTGTCTTCTTAAAGAGTCAAGACTGGGGGACTGTCAAGAGGCAAGGCCTGTTAAAGCCCATTGTGGCACTACTTGTGTGATTTTGGGCTATACAAAAATAAATTGTATTGTATTGTATTGTAATCGAGAGCTTATAAAGCGAACCACATAACACAACCCAAGAATTGGAGGAGCAGGCTACCTCTCCGATGTAATTGGGCTTTACGTCCTACTCACTTCAAGTACCAATCTGGCCATGCACACCAGGTGACAGGAAAAGCCAGGCTGTGTAAGCATGCTTTATTTTTGCCTGGGCACATTTCTGACAGGAGAAGAACTGTGGCAACCTCTGCTTATAGCGAAACACATTGCATTAATGTTGGTCTTAATTTGACAGGCAAGAATTGGAGCAATGTGGGCTACATCCTAAACCTGTCAATTTATGTGTCGATTCACACCTCATTCTCACCTATGGTCACGAGCACTGGGTAGTGACTGATGAGACTGTGAATACAAGTGGCTTTCTGTAAATGAGGTTTCTGCACAGAGCTACTGAACTTACTCTCTCTGACAGGTTGTGGAGCTTAGCAATAGCGGAGGACCTCAGAGAAGAACCACTGCTCAGAAGAACTAGTTGAGGTTGTTTGGACTTGTAGTCAGGATGCCCCCCTGCTACTCCGAAATAAGGTGTACAAGGCACAGCCCACTGGGAGGAGACCAAAGGGCAGATTTAGGTGAATCTGGTAGAGGAATTAATGTATGTCTCTGGGAGCACCTAGGTAATTGCCAGGAAGTACTTGAAAAATTACTTGGGATCAGGAGGCCTAGTCAGTAAAGTTCAGAGTGTTGCTACCACAATCCTCACCATATATAATATAATATAATATAATATAATATAATATAATATAATATAAT
>JANRMT010027041.1:62019314-62099150 GCA_026402145.1 Polypterus bichir lapradei
ATATAATATAATATAATATAATATAATATAATATAATATAATATAATATAATATCTTCTTCTTCTTTCTGCTGCTCCCGTTAGGGGTTGCCATAGCGGATTATCTTCTTCCATAATAATACACTCACCTAAAGGATTATTAGGAACACCTGTTCAATTTCTCATTAATGCAATTATCTAATCAACCAATCACATGGCAGTTGCTTCAATGCATTTAGGGGTGTGGTCCTGGTCAAGACAATCTCCTGAACTCCAAACTGAATGTCAGAATGGGAAAGAAAGGTGATTTAAGCAATTTTGAGCGTGGCATGGTTGTTGGTGCCAGACGGGCCGGTCTGAGTATTTCACAATCTGCTCAGTTACTGGGATTTTCACGCACAACCATTTCTAGGGTTTACAAAGAATGGTGTGAAAAGGGAAAAACAACCAGTATGCGGCAGTCCTGTGGGCGAAAATGCCTTGTTGATGCTAGAGGTCAGAGGAGAATGGGCCGACTGATTCAAGCTGATAGAAGAGCAACTTTGACTGAAATAACCACTCGTTACAACCGAGGTATGCAGCAAAGCATTTGTGAAGCCACAACACGCACAACCTTGAGGCGGATGGGCTACAACAGCAGAAGACCCCACCGGGTACCACTCATCTCCACTACAAATAGGAAAAAGAGGCTACAATTTGCACGAGCTCACCAAAATTGGACAGTTGAAGACTGGAAAAATGTTGCCTGGTCTGATGAGTCTCGATTTCTGTTGAGACATTCAAATGGTAGAGTCAGAATTTGGCGTAAACAGAATGAGAACATGGATCCATCATGCCTTGTTACCACTGTGCAGGCTGGTGGTGGTGGTGTAATGGTGTGGGGGATGTTTTCTTGGCACACTTTAGGCCCCTTAGTGCCAATTGGGCATCGTTTAAATGCCACGGGCTACCTGAGCATTGTTTCTGACCATGTCCATCCCTTCATGACCACCATGTACCCATCCTCTGATGGCTACTTCCAGCAGGATAATGCACCACGTCACAAAGCTCGAATCATTTCAAATTGGTTTCTTGAACATGACAATGAGTTCACTGTACTAAAATGGCCCCCACAGTCACCAGATCTCAACCCAATAGAGCATCTTTGGGATGTGGTGAAACGGGAGCTTCGTGCCCTGGATGTGCATCCCACAAATCTCCATCAACTGCAAGATGCTATCCTATCAATATGGGCCAACATTTCTAAAGAATGCTTTCAGCACCTTGTTGAATCAATGCCACGTAGAATTAAGGCAGTTCTGAAGGCGAAAGGGGGTCAAACACCGTATTAGTATGGTGTTCCTAATAATCCTTTAGATGAGTGTATAATATAATATAATATAATGTGAAAAGTTCTAGCCATTGCCAGTGTATATTTGTAGAATGGGTTAAGGAAAGAAATCAAAGGTTTATGTGTTTTTTTCCAAATTGTGACCCTGCTGTTATTGCTAGCTGCCCTATCTGTCATCCACTCCGCCTCACTATCAGTATCTCTGGTCTCATGAGTTGAGAAATTGTTTTTTTTAGGTCGGATTGGATGCTAGATTTGCACTAACTCCTTACTGGGTTGTGACCATGAACCATAAACACCGTCATGTCTGACTCGTCCTCTTAGTTGAACAAGGACAGTTCGTAGTACTTAAATTATGCAAAAAAGCCAACAAAGCAGGAGTTAAACAACGACCCTTTAATTCACTTTTGTGTTGCACTGAACTTTCACTCACAAGCAAGCCTTATCCAACATTCCCCTGCGAAGGTGCACGATACTCCTTTTGATTTTACAGTAGATAGAAGCATCATGTCCAGGTAATTAATATCAAGATCTTGTCATTGTGTCTACTAGTCTGGCTTCAGTCTGTTAGGATGTTTCACTTGCTCTGAGCCAGTAGGTGGCCCTAGTGTCCAAACCGTAGCACAAAGGAAAAAGCCACTGAGACCCCCGAGATCAAAATGTTGGGTTACAGAGTAGCCTTGTTTGACCATATGGCGCGAGACAGCAAATATGTAAAATCTGATTCAGAGCAGTCAAAGGGTGTGGGATTGTACAGGGAACAGACAGACATTCTATTTTTATATATAATATAATTCTTAAGGATCCAGTGTCCATGGTTTGAGTCTGTCATAGTGAGTTTTGCTCATACTCCTTATATAATATTTACATTGCTTTTTCTGTCCTAGTATTCTGGTTTTCCTCCCATACTCCAAGCACACATGTGTTAGGTTAATGTGCAACCATGTGAGTGTGGATGCATAGGTGGGTATGTGAAATGTGTCTTGGAATTTTCTGGTGCTCCATTCAGTTTTGGCTCCTGTCTTAAGTGAATAAAGAGTATGTTACATTACATTATATTATACTATACTATACTGGCACCCTGTTTAGGGATTGTTCCTACTTTGTGCCCTATGTTTGCTGGGATAGGCTCCAGCTTTCCTGTAACCATGCTCAAGATAAAGCGGGTTTGGAAAATGGATGGAAGAAAATTATATTAAATTATTCATATGTTTATAGTTCAGGTCTTTCATATAATATAAAAGGACGGCATGAAACTTGCTTTTGAAATATTAAGACTGTAAGACATTAGATGAGATTCACCTGACTGTCCCCAGGTCCATTGACAATGCTTTTTTTTATTGATAAACCGTTATCAGAATGCATCTCTTAAGCTCTAGAAAAACAGGCTAACTTAATCTAAACTAAGTAATATTATTTACTATGCATCAATACAGCTAAAGACAACCTGAATTTGATTGTGTGGAAAATTATTTAATTTTCTAATAGGAGTGGGATGGGAGGAACTCTCTGTAACATAATTATAGTGGTGGTAAATTTCTCCTGGGGAACTTAGCTTGTTAAGAAAGAGGAAAAATGGCTACTGCAGTTCTTGTCAACAGGAAAAAACATCCCCTAGTTAAAAAAAGAACTCCCTTGGAAAGTGCTGCATTCATTTTCACGTCATCTAATGCTTTGTCCCACTCACTGAGTATATTCTGCATGTTCAGAGTAGCAAAAGTAGGATTTATGCATTTAAATTTATTATTGGGTGTATTATTTTATCATTATTGACTGAAGTGTGAACAAACAACGTTAGGTCACCATAGATTCTGATTATAACAGATATGCCCTTTAGACTTTAATAGAGTATTTACTGGTTGCTATTTTCTTTCAGGATGAAAAAGCAAATGAAATACACTGTTTAACACTTTAAATGATTTAGACATATCTTTAAATGAATTCAAGATATCTTTAAAATTTTTAAAGATATCTCTAAATGATCATTTGGCTTGCAGTTTAGTTTTCTGGTATGTAAATATGCATGAAAATGAGATATCCTTACCAAGTGGCTGTCTTTCTTGACTAGCAAAGCTTAAGATTTTGAACAGGATACATAATGCTTTTATTAATTTTGTTAAAAATATTTAAATGGCTCCCTAAACATTTATTTAGCCAGACTATTTCTAAAAAGAGCATCTGTCTTTTAGCATTGATACTTTCTTTGCCTGTGAGACAAAAACATTTTTTACACAAAGAACCTATATATTTTCCAGAGTGTATTATCATCAGGGTGCCACACTGCAATAGTTTTCTTTAAAATTCATCTATAGGCAAAAATCCATCAATCTACTGTCAAATTGTCTAAATTCAGTTGCATGAGGTACAAGACACCAACTTTGAACATGGGCACTAGTCCATTTCAAAGGATACTCAATTAACCAGTGTAGGCTCACCAGTTAATCCATGTCTTTGTGATATGAGAGGAAAAAATCAGAGGGCACTTGGAAATACATAGAGAAACTTCACCCAAACAGACAGGATGCTACAGCTATGAGGCAGCAGCAGCAATACCACTGTGAGAGCAAAAAAGAAGTCTTACATAAAACCAAAAGTTTAATTTTGTATGGAAAAAAAAAGTGAATATATTGACTGCTGTGTGAGCATGACTCACCGGAAAGTACAGAATAACATCACTCAGCGTTTGTTCAATTTGAGATCATTCAATCAATCAATCCTTGCTATATATACCGTAGTACTAATTACAACATGCATCATCACAGGGTGCTTCGGGGCAATGCATTTGCAAATTCAGTGTGGTAGAAACCAGCAGTAAAAAGTGAAATGTTTTGGTGTACCTGCTGAGTTCCCCATTTACTTCTTGAGTAATTGTACTGATTAGAACATGTAAGGGAATTGCTGGTAGCTACTGCCACAACTTCTCTAGCCATTCTTCTACTTTACATCATCTCATTTCAGTCTCTCCCTCACTTTAGCAACCTCTGTCCCTGCTGGTGTGGGATTTTTGCTAAAGGCTTCTATTGTAACATCAATGAACAGGATGTGATCCTAATTACAATTCTTCCACATCGTGACAAAGTGGCTCTAAAGGTCATACAGTGAGTGCTGAAGAAAAAGCTGAGTGAAGGGAAGGAAACTTACAGAGCTACAAGAGAAAACAACACAATCAGAATAACATGAAAGATGTTTGGAGTCGACTGGGCATAGTTTCTGGACATAGCTAACACCTTAATCCACTTTTTTAATAGAATTTTCCCTCCTTCCAGTTTCACCATCTTATTCCAATTACTGCTTTTCCCGCACCTTCCGTACTCCATCAACATCTCCCACCTCTTCAACTGGTATGGCCAGTGATAAGTTCTACTCTGATAGTTTATATGGGTTATCCATCACTGATGGCCAAGTGAAAAGACAACTGAGGAGGCTAAACATAAGAACATCTGTGGGAACAAATGGAGTCAGTCCTCGAGTACTTAAGGCCTGTGTTGACCAACTTTATGGCCTCATCTGTCACCTGTTCAGTCTGTCACTAAAGCTGAAGAAAGTGCTGCTGCTGTGGAAACCATCCTGTAATATTCCAGTTCCAAAGAAAGCAGGTACCACTTCACCTAATGACCACAGAGCAGCAGCCCTTACATTCCACATCATGAAGAGCTTCAAGATGGCAATCCTGGACTATTTGAGTGGTTGACCACCTGGATCCACTGCAGTTTGCCTATTGGACAAAGATTGGAGTGGAGGATGCAATTTTCTATCTGCACCACAAGGCTTATTCTCACCTGGATAAAGATGGCAGCACTGTGAGGATTACATTTTTTGATTTGTCTTCAATACCATCTAGTCATATTTGTTAAGGGGCAACTTCAGGGATATGCAGGTGGGTGAGCTTATGGTACCATTGCTAATGGACTATCTATCACACAGACTACAGTTTGTGACACTCAAATACTGTATCTATGATTGGATGTGTGCCACACTGGTGCACCACAAGGAACTGTCCTGTTTTTCTTTTCTCTTCACATTAACTCTTTTTGAGCGAATGTCGAGTTTTGTTGACACAAGGGGTTGATGCAGAGTAAATACCAAGAAAACTCACCATTGTGTTATAGGTGGACCGTCTTTACTTGGAGAACTGTTAAACTCGTTGACTTGACGTCATGTGCATGAGTAGCGCAGACTAAACAATATCTAGAATGGCAGCGACATCGGGCAAGAGAGCAAAAGAGAGTGTGCAATGCAAAATACTCTGATTATTATTATTTTTTTTTTTGCATATTATTGCTGAATTGGACTTATTGAACTCAGATTTAGTTGCAAGTGATCTGGGGATCGAAAATGAAAGACAGGTGACTGCATCAGCTGATTGGTACCAAGCTGATTGTAGTGCTGATCACAAACTTGCATAGCTGATGCACCTATGACAACATTTGCCCTGGGAAAACTACACACTAGCTACAAGACTTCATCAAATGACACAGCATGCTAGCCGACACTACAAATCAGCAGCCACTCAACTACTTCAAGCTGTCTTTTTCCAGAAAGTGCCTTTTAGCTTATGAATGATGAGACAAGCAGGCATGTAATAGGTATGTGAATTTACATACTTTAGTGGCTCATGAAACGTAAAACAGATTGACATTTGTCATCAATACGTATTTTATGTTGTTGTCCACATGTTGAGGATCTTGATGGAGAAGTATAGAGAAGGCCAGAAGGAGTTATATTGTGTCTTTGTGGACCTGGAGAAAGTATATGACAGGGGGCCTTGAGAGGAGCTGTGGTATTGTATGAGGAAGTCGGGAGTGGCAAAGAAGTATTTAAGAGTTGTACAGGATATGTACGAAGGAAGTGTAACAGTGGGCTACAGTCTGTGGTAGAAGTTGAGGGATGCATTCAAAGTGGAGGTGGGATTTCATCAGGGATCAGCTCTGAGGTCTTTCTTATTTGCAATGGTGATAGACAGGTTGACAGATGAGATTAGACAGTAGTTCCTGTGGATTATGATGTTTGTTTATGACATTGTGATCTGTAACGAGAGTAGGGAGCAGGTTGAGGAGACCCTGGAGAGGTGGAGATATGCTCTAGAGAGGACAGGAATGAAGGTCAGTAGGACCAAGAAAGAATACATGTGTGTGAATTAGAGGAAGGTCAGTGGAATGGTGAGGACGCAGGGAGTAGAGTTGCAAAGGTGGAGGAGTTTAAATACTTGGGATCAACAGTATAGAGTAATGGGGATTGTGGAAGAGAGGTGAAAAAGAGAGTGCAGGCAGGGTGGAATGGGTGGAGAAGAGTGTCAGGAGTAATTTGTGACAGACTGGTATCAGCAAGAGTGAAAGGGAAGGTCTATAGGATGGTAGTGAGACCAGCTATGTTATATATATATATTTTTTTACTTTGTATGTAACGCGACCTTGGGTTTGTGAAAAGCACTCTGTAAATGCAACTTATTATTATATGGTGTGATATTTGGCCGGCTTATCATCCCGGCCAATACCCCCAGGCCACCAGATGGAGCCCTCCCTGCAGTATGGAGGTGCCCCAAAGACCAGCAGGGAATCATGGACGATGTAGTTTTTATCCTCAGTTTTTATTTTATTTCCTCAGCCCTGCTGGATACCTCAGGGGCCGCAAGAGGGTGCTGCAGGGAGGACCGAAGACTCATTTGTGCCCTATGACCCGGAAGTTCGTCATAGGAAGAGTGACGGGCTTCCGGGGTGAAGAAAAGAACTTTTACCTGACCCGGAAGTGATTGATTGTCACATGGACTGGGGATTGAGAACACTTCCGGGTCCGGGAATATAAAAGGACTGTGGGAGCTCCCAGACGGGGAGCTGAGCTGGGTGGAAGGGTGGCAACGCATCTGGGAGCTGGAGGATTGTATTATTGTTAGTATTAGTGATTTATATGAGTATTGTGGAGGAGAGTGTGCTTTGTACACTGTGGCAATTGAATAAAGTCGATTTGAGGACTTTTACCTGGTGTTTGGAGTCGTGGACAGGGGTTCAAGGGAGCGAGAGTGCCCCCTATGTACCACAATGGGTTGGAGACGGTGGTACTGACCAGAAAGGAGAATGAGCTGGAGGTGGCAAAGTTAAAGATGCTAAGATTTGCATTGGGTGTGATGAGGATGGACAGGATTAGGAATAAGTACATTAGAGGGTCAGCTCAGGTTGGATGGTTTGGAGACAAAATCAGAGAGGTGAGATTGTGCTGGTTTGGATACGTGCAGAGGAGAGATGCTGTGTATATTGGGAAAAGGATGCTAAGGATAGAGCTGCCAGGCAAGAAGAAAAGAGGAAGGCCTAAGAGAAGGTTTATGGATGTGGTGAGAGAGGATATGCAGGTGATGGGTGTAACAGAGCAAGATGTAGAGGACAGGATCCGCTATGGCAACCCCTAATGGGAGCAGCCGAAAGAAGAACAATTGCTTTGTGTGCATTGCAGAAAACATAGTTTTTTTGGAAAAATATTCAGCCCAGGAACAAAAGGAAAAAAAAAATCAGTCCTAAAAGAGTTAATGAGGTGTACTGACAAAGGGACTGAGACTGAGTATAGGAGTCAGGGGGAAAACTTTATTTCTTGGTCCAATTAGGACTGTCTACAACTTAGCAGGGGCTATATAAGAAAGGGAAGAGAAAATTCTTTTTTCTTAGAGGATTTGGGTAGAGACATCTTTTATATGTTCTATAACTCATGAACAGGTAATGTGATTTTCTATCACTGCAGTGAGCGGAGCCAGTAACATCATTCCAAGAGAAGCCCACTAAATCAATAAGCTCATTAAAAAGGCAGGCTCAGTTGTGAGATGTACTCTTGACCCGGTGGAGGTAGTAGCAAAGGAGTGAGATAACACAAAACTGCTGGCTATTATTTATAAAGCTGCACATCCCCTCTGTGACACATTAACATTGAGCATCTTCAGCCAATGAATTATTCTTCAGACGATGTGCGTCAAGAAATACTACTACGGCTCCTTCATACCACTGTTCCTCTCACATTCCAAAGACATGCAGGTTAGTTAGGTGCATTGGCGATTCTAAGTTGTCCCTAGTGTGTGCGTGCCCTGCCCAGGGTTTGTTTCCTGCCTTGCACCCTGTGTTGGCTGGGATTGGCTCCAGCAGACCCTTGTACCCCTGTAGTTAGGATATAGCAGGTTGGATAATGGATGGATGGATGGATATTGCTCATTGTGACTCTTCATTGTGACTGCAAAGAGACTGTTCTTTTATTTTTAACCAAGTCAGACATTTTCTTTTTTTTTAGTAATTCTGGTGTTTATTTTTTTTGTAATATTTATTGATTTACTATGCAAAGTATAAAAAGATAACTTTTCCCCTTGGGACAAATAAAGTACTATCTATCTGTGATGTCTTTGCTATTGAGAGAGCAGACAAATAAACTGTCATTGTAGTATGGGGCTGCAAACCTTTCGGTGTACTTGTAAAACCTTCCCTTGAAACAGCATCGCTATGATGACATTCTTTATGTAGATAAACAGTACTAGCTACTGAGACACTTTTCTAATAAAATTGAAATTCATCCAAATCTTACTTTGTGTGGTTCTTAGCTGTTATTTCCATATTTTGTAACACATTTTCAACATTAAAACAAACTTAGGCACAGAGGTAACAAAGCAAAACATTTCACACTGTTTGAGGAAGCAAAGACAAAGTGATATTGTTGATGGTTGGTGTAAATGTCAGACACTCCATTAACTTCATTAGCAGTCTTGGGAGAGGTGATGCAGGCAGATATGTGAAATGAAAAAATATTCATTTACTCTTGCAAAAAAGACTTTTGTGAGGTCTAAAAGTAGGCATGAGAATGAATATACTTTAGTTGTAAAGAGTTAAGGGCTTTTGAATGTATCATAATGTATGGAGAGCCATTTATTTTGGCAAATGTCATACATCAGTGTGACACTAAAATTGTAAAACATTTCAGCAGGTTCTTCAGGAAATAGAAACATGATAAATGCTGAAGTAATGAATCTTTCAGATCAGACATGGTCAAAGACAAATTAGAGCTACGCATTGGGGTATTACACTCTTGTAGGATAGACTGGCATTACCCATTTTGCTATGCTTTGGTTTCCAAGAACTTTGCTGAAAAGCAAACTGCCACACACTCTTAAATCCAGCAAGAGTGTCCGTTTTCTCTCCAAAGGAACTCTTTGGAATGCAGTCTCTGAGCCTTATCCGACAAAATGATCTATCACCAAGTGACAACACAGGGATGTCTTCTTGTTGGAACAGTTAAACATTTGGCTTGAACAAAGACCAAGAAAATGATTATTAATTTCAACCTTGATATACAAAACTTTACACCAAAAGTCAACCAAAAAATGAGCGAATGTACACTTAAGAAGGAGGACATCTACTTGACTCAATTGCATGTCCCAGGGGTCGCATGTATAAACGGTGCGTACGCACAAAAATGTTGTGTACACCTGTTTCCATGCTAAAATCGCGATGTATAAAACCTAAACTTGCCGTAAAGCCAGGCACATTTTCACGGTAGCTCAAACCCTGGCATATGCAAATTCTCCTCTTGGTTTTGCAAACTGGCAGCACCCAGCATCAAAAAAGTGCTTTTGTTCCAGTGTGGTTTCCCTTTCTTTCTTAGATCCACATCACTGACACGGCTTTATCAAATACACTGAAATTAACTGCATATTGTTTATCAGTTTAAGGCATCTGATTGTAATTAACCTGTAACAATATAATGATCCACAGAATAGCCATACTATTCCAAATACCATAGCTGCTTTAGCGTTGTTACTCTCATTGCACCTTCTTCTTTCAGCTGCTCCTGTTAGGGGTTGACACAGCGGATCATCTTTTTCCGTATTACTCTCACTGCACCACTCAAAGTATTTATATCACTGTATCTGAGTGGGGAATCACAGCTCTACAGCAGCTGATCGGAAAGAGAATTAACAGGATACAGCATCAAGCACACGCTACCTCAGCCATGTGTCTGCTGAACAGCTCTCATGCGACAAACGCTTCAGAGCCTTTCCTGTATGGACTTCGCGGTTCAGAAACAGTTTCATTCCAGGAACTATAAACACAATCAATCAGTCCATCAAGTGCTCCTTGTAGAACTGTTTGTACTTTTACTATTAGTACAATCATCTCACTGTAAACTTGCGATACAGTTATGATATTGCACAACCTGAGCCACTTTAGCGCGTATTTACATATGACGATGATATCATTTTTAAGATGAAATGCAGCAAAATATGTTTATTATATTATACAGATAAAACTTTAACTTCATTTAAATAATCTATATTGTTAATAATTAAACATGTGAGGACACTGTAGCTCAGCGCTAGCGACGATCTACCACCCATTCAGGGATTGTTCCTGTCTCGTGCTGTATTCTTGCTGGGGCTGGTGCGATACTGGAAGAATTGATGGATAGAATAATTAAACATGTACTACAAAGATATTTCAATGTTCCTTAAAAGTTTTGAAGAATTGGCGTACTAAGCTTACAGATGGCTTAACATCTATTACAGAGATGATTGTGTGGTGATTGGTTACTTGGAGAACGAATAGGAAGGACAGGAATTGGGGGTTAGTACATTTGAAAGGGACAGTACTGCTGCAAAAAATTATGTCATCGAAGGTCACACACGGTGCAGCAAGCATCTTGCATGAGACAAGAAACAATCTCTGGATGGGGCACCAGTTTATCACTATCACTGCATCACCGTGTTCCCATGTTTAATAACATGCTTTAATTCCTATCATCATGAAAATGATATCAAGTATACATTTCATTATTTAAATTATTCAGAGAGCTATAATATCATGAATGTAATGGATTCTGTGTCCTGTCGGAGGAAGAGAAAGCCCATTTAAAAAGCATGTAGTGATTCACACACATAGAGCACATAGAAGAACACATAAAAAACAAAGCATTTAACGTGCTACTGTAGTTACGATGGGATTTGAGAAACTAGTAAATTAAACAATTTTAAGATGAAGTTTATGATGTTCTTTTTTAATGACAAAATAAACTACGTGATTAAAGCAGAAATTTCGAGATTAAAGTTGATATTTCAAGCTTTTTTCCCCACTGTGTCCCTATTTTTTTTTTCTTTTCTCTGTACCCTAATAAGCTTTCATATGACACTCAGACGGTGGGCTATGACTCGCCTTTTCACTGCGACTTTGATATCTGACAACTTCTTTTTTATTTTGGACACTGTGCAACTTTATGAACTTGAGCTTTCAAATTTCTCCATTGCTCTATGTCACTCAATCAACTTCCTTTTGTTGTTTATACCACTGCTTAAACCAGCAAATAGTACGTTTTTCCTTGCCTCCACTTGGTATTCGCTGAAATTCTTCTATTTCCCCAGTGCTTTTGCCATTGCCTTTTCACAGAACGCTGAGCTTAAGGGCTATTTATATTGATTTGCATATTGAAGAGGCATAATTCTGGAAGGAGTTTAGGGTGGGGCAGCCGGTGCATGCACGTGCATTACTTTTCACACTGACCAGGATTTATGGAGCAGAAAAACGTGGAAGCTGGCATTTGCGCAGATTTATGCATCTGGATTTTTTTGTGTGTACGCACATTTCCGCTTTTGTCCTTACGCCATGTTTTAGTGTGAATTGTACACACGCCGTTATGCATGAAGCCCAAGATCTGGGCTCTTTCTAAATGCTTACTGCTAAGCCTGCCCACGATTTCTACTATCTGTATCAGGAATCATAAGTTCACCTACTTTGATGACAAAAACTATTAATTGTAACTTAGTATTTAGGATTAAACCCGCTAATGTAATGTAATGCATTGGTGTTACTATTACTGAAAAGTAATAATGTTTCTGAAGAAAAGGCCTCCAGTTATGTTTCTTCCTATATTTAGTAAGAAAGTATAGAGCAGCATCTCACACACACACACACACACACACACTCACAGAACAGTGTGTGTGTGATTAACCTACTGTAGCCTGTGAACAAATGAACACAGCGGCACAGGCACTAGAAGCTTTAAAACTAGCTAAAGATCAGAATTCATAAGTAATGTGCTGTTTTCTGTAACAGAAGAAATGTTCAACTTATGATCATTGTATGTATTGTGTTGTTTGTTACAGTTCTTTGTCTATACAGTGGAACCTCGGTTCACGACCATAATTCGTTCCAAAACTCTGGTCATAAACCGAGTTGGTCGTGAACCGAAGCAATTTCTCCCATAGGATTGTATGCAAGTACAATTAATCCGTTCCAGACCGTACAAACTGTATGTAAATATATTTTTTTAAAGATTAAGCACAAATATAGTTAATTACATCATAGAATGTACAGTGTAATAGTAAAATAATGTAAAAACATTGAATAACACTGACACAAAACACCCAGGCTCCCTGCTTAGCTGCAGGAGCAGGCTCACTCTCTCTCTCCTACAGCAGCATGCACCCTCCCCCTCTCTCTCAGCAGCACGCGCTCGCTTGCTCTCTCTCTCTCAGCAGCACGCGCTTGCTCACTCTCTCTCAGCAGCACGCACACGCTTGCTCTCTCTCTCTCTCTCTCTCTCACGTGCAGGCAAGCAGGCAGGCACGTGTGACTGTAAGCAATGCAACACGTGTGGAAATCATTGGCGTGCACAAACCGAAAGGGAAACTGGCTTGTTCACACTCGTATACCGAGTGTGTGGTCGTGAACCGAGGCAAAAGTTTGGCGAACTTTTTGGTCATGAACCAAATTGTACGTGTACCGAGACATTCGTGAACCGAGGTTCCACTGTATATCTATATACATATACATACTTGCATATATCCATCTTCAGTTAGCCTTATGTTATGAATAAATTGTGCTATTTGGTTTATTGCTTATTTGTTGAAAACTAGTGTATCACCACATTTGAATAACAAGACAGAATATAAAACTAATTATACTTTAATTTATTCATGATTCATAAATTGCATAGATCTCTTCACATTTCTGGTGTCTGGGATGGAAGGTGAAACAGAGATCCTTGGATAGGCAGAAGTTAAAATCCTCACACACATTAAATTAGTTTGGCATCCCTCGGTGTGTGCCTTAGTTCATATTTAATTAAGCGATTGATTAATACATTTTCTACTCACACCACTCATATTTCCCTCACGTTCCCAGATTCTCCAAAATTTGGAAAAAAAGCTGCCATGCCTTGTCTTTCAATTATTACCAGCATATTAGGGAGCGTTTCATACTTAGGTAACATTTAAACTTCAGTTTTACTTGCATTCTATTTTTTCTTATCCACAAACTGTTCTTTGATATTCTGGATTAGTTTCTTTGTTTATTGATATGACTATTGGTTTCTGTTACAATTTGCTACCTCTCAAGCTCAAAAAGAGGACTGATATGAATAGTAGACACAACATCAGCCTGGCCCCAAACTCCCTTTTCTTGGCCTGAACACGCTAAAATAAAGCGAAATCTGAAAAGGGGAAAGGCAAACCATAAAAAAACCCTGACCTAAAAGAGAAAAAACAAATTTATTTTATATGTAAAGATTTTATTAATAAAATATTCAAAAGCAAGAAGAAAGCAGAAGAAAATAAGTCTTTCAGAAATATTCCAGTAAAAGGATGTTATTGCTCTGGCATTTTTATTAATAACTGCCCTGCTCATGTTATAAATTATAATATGAACTTGCTGACAAATCATTGGACTTTCAAAGGCATTTAGAGCAGATTTTAATAAAGTAGTTGGCTTTTTCCTGGACATGATCCAGGCTTCAACTGTGCTTTATCCTCATCCTCAGTGTACTGCATTGGTAAAACTTACATGGTGGACTACCAAGTAATATATGGGCAAATAATTTTCCTAATGTTTACAAGTTTGTCACAACAGTAAAGAAACTTTTCAAACATTGTGCCTGCCACAAAGTAAAATACACAAAATATCTAAGAAAGGCTTTCATGCTGGGAGACTGTACTCTGTCATTAAGGCAGGCACTTGAGTCCCGTAATACTAAAAGGTACTCTGCAGCAGATCACCCTGAGGATAAATAGTCAACATTAACTACAACACAATGATCTTCTTCCTTTCTTTTTCTATCTTTCACTCCTTTTGAATATACAAAAAGTGACAATTAACATTTCAGGTTATTTTATTATTTAAAAAAACAGGTTTTTATTTCTATTAATACACAATGAATTTTAATTGCATTGACAGTATGACTTAAAAAATAAATATATCTATAACAAATTACTATCGACTAAATTCATTTTTAAAAAGGACTGACAAATACTTTAGGAAATTACAGATTTCAGTTGTAGGCAGTTTCACACTGCCTACAAAGAATAAAAAATCCATAAATCCTCAATTGCCATTTTAATCTTCTATAAAAAAAATAATCCCATTGCTCCTCCAGAAGCATGAAAGAAAAATGACCTTCATAGTGATAACTAACTATACTTAAATTATTTCCACTATAAAGAATATTACTAAATTGTTATGCTCTAGTTCAAGTTTTTTTTGCATGAGCAGCATATAAGAGTTACATAACAGATTGATAGTTCCATAATATGTTTACAGCCATATGTGACACATGGTTAATTCCAATGTAAATATGTACAAGCAGACTGAAGTGGAGGTTGTGCACTGTAATGAAGTTTGAAAGTTTCCCATTTATTATTACAATTTCAATAGTTTATCTCAAGCAGGGGCGGCACGGTGACGCAGTTAGGAGACTCAGGTTCGCTTCCCGGGTCCCGGCATGGAGTTTGCATGTTCTCCCCATGTCTGCATGGGTTTCCTCCGGGTACTCCGATTTCCTCCTACAGACCAAAGACATGCAGGTTAGGTGCATTGGTGATTCTAAATTGTCCCTAGTGTGTGTTTGTATGTGTGTGTGCTCCCTGAGGTGGGCTGGCGCCCTGCCCAATGTTTGTTTCCTGCCTTGTGCACTGTGTTGGCTGGAATAGCTCCAGCAGACCCCCCGTGACCCTGTAGATAGGATATAGCGGGTCGGATAATGGATGGATGGAAAATTTAAATTAAAAAGGGGAAAACAAAGAATCTTTATAAATTAAAGATTATGAATTATTAATTAAAATAGAAAAAAGATTGAAGACTGTAAAGTGGTGGCAGGGGAAAGTGTAGTTAAGCAGCATAGGATGGTGGTCTGTAGGATGATGTTGGAGATCAAGAAGAGGAAGAGAGTGAGGGCAGAGCCATGGATCAAATGGTGGAATTTGAAAAAGAAAGACCGCAAGGTTGAGTTTAGGGAGAAGGTGAGACAGGCACTGGGTGGACGTGAAGAGTTACCAGACAGCTGGGAAACTACAGCAGATGTAGTAAGGGTGACAACAAGAAGGGTGCTTGGCATGACATCTGGACTGAGGAAAAGAAAACCTGGTGGTGGAATGGGGAAGTACAGGAGAGTATACATAGGAAGAGGATGGCAATGAAGAAGTGGGATAGTCAGAGAGATGCAGAAAGTAGACAAGAGTACAAGGAGATAAGGCGCAAGGTGAAGAGAGAGGTGGCGAAGGCTAAAGAAAAAGTGTATGATGAGTTCTATGAGGTGTTGGACAATAAGGAGGGAGAAAAGGACCTGTACCAATTGGCTAGACAGACGGATCGAGCTGGGAAAGATGTGCAGCAGGTTAGGGTAATAAAGGATAAAGATGGAAGCATACTCACAAGCGAGAAGAGTATGTTGTGCAGATGGAAAGAGTACTTTGAGAGGCTTATGAATGAGGATAACGAGAGAGAGAAGGGGTTGGATGATGTGGAGATAGTGAAGCAGGAAGTGCAACGGATTAACAAGGAGGAAGTAAGGACAGCTATAAAGAGGATGAAAAATGGAAAAGCTGTTGGTCCAAATAACATACCTGTGGAAGCATGGAGGTGTTTAGGAGAGATGGCAGTGGAGTTTTTAACCAGATTGTTTAATGGAATCTTGGAAAGTGAGAGGATGCCTGAGGAGTGGAGAAGAAGTGTACTGGTGTCGCTATTTAAGAATAAGGGGGATGTGCAGGACTGCAGTATCTACAGGGGAATAAAATTGATGAGCCACAGCATGAAGTTATGGGAAAGAGTAGTGGAAGCTAGGTTAAGAAGTGAGGTGATGATTAGTGAGCAACAGTATGGTTTCATGCCAAGAAAGAGCACCACAGATGCGATGTTTGCTCTGAGGATGTTGATGGAGAAATATAGAGAAGGCCAGAAGGAGTTGCATTGCATCTTTATGGACCTGGAGAAAGAATATGACAGGGTGCCTCGAGAGGAGCTGTGGTATTGTATGAGGAAGTCGGGACTGGCAGAGAAGTATGTAAGAGTTATACAGGATATGTACGAGGGAAGTGTGACAGTGGTGAGGTCTGCAGTAGGAGTGATTTGTGACAGACGGGTATCAGCAAGAGTGAAAGGGAAAGTATGTTATATGGGTTGGAGACGGTGGCACTGATCAGAAAGCAGGAGACAGAGCTGGAGGTGGCAGAGTTAAAGATGCTAAGATTTGCACTGGGTGTGACGAGGATGGATAGGATTAGAAATGAGTACATTAGAGGGTCAGCTCAAGTTGGACAGTTGGGAGACAAAGTCAGAGAGGTGTGATTGCATTGGTTTGGACATGTGCAGAGGACAGATGCTGGGTATATTGGGAGAAGGATGCTAAGGATAGAGCTGCCAGGTAAGAGGAAAAGAGGAAGGCCTAAGAGAAGGTTTATGGATGTGGTGAGAGAGGACATGCAGGTGATAGGTGTAACAGAACAAGATGCAGAGGACAGAAAGATATGGAAGAATATGATCCGCTGTTGCAACCTCTAACAGGAGCAGCCGAAAGAAGAAGAAGAATTAAAAAAGAAAAAATACAAAGTTGATCTACTTAGCAAAAAGAGACAAAAGTTTCTTCCTAAAAAGTCCAATAACACAATTCAGAATCCTTAAAAAAAAGCAAGAAAGTAATAAAAACAGTTAAAGCCAATGAAATTAACAATACTTACAGACCTTATTTAAAAGAAATGATGCTCAACTCTTGAGGCTTCCTAGCAAACTTATATAGCCAGAGGAGTAGCTCAAGAGTCATGACATCAGGGTGGCTCCGCCTCCTGCAGCTCCACCTACAGAGCACAAGGAGCACACATATTTAAAGGCACAGTACACAATTAAAGAATTAAAAGTGAAACCTGCAGACATAACATAAAGATATGAAAAATAATAATTCAAAAAACACATAAATTCACACTGGTTAGTCATGGCAGCTCACAACTTTTGTCTGAACAACAAAATCATTCCTCTCACCTTGATCTCTTGACTTTTTACTGGCCAAATTAAACTTCTAGCTGAAAGCATTGAAAGGTGAGTAGTGATTTTTGTGACTGGTTTTTTTTTTTGAGGAGAGCAAGAACCACAAGAAAAAAAATGTTTTTTGGACTTGTTATTAATAACAAATATCCAATCTGTTCTGATACCAGAGTGTCCAACTAAGAAAGTAGATGTTATTAAAGTAAATCGCATTTAACTGGGTACTCAAGTATATTTATTTTTTGTATAAACATAGAAATGGTACAACACCATAATTAGAAGGAAAGCAAGTTGGTGGCATATGTATGATGGTTGGTGATGATGTTGATGAATGTTGGTGACATATGAATGGTGCAAAGAACCATGGTTGACTATTTGCTGATAAGGAAGGATATTTGAGGACTTGAAAATGTGAAGGAGATTGTGTAGGACAACATTGCTTAGTTGTTGGAAATACTGTAGTGAGAGGTATGAAGAAAAATAAGAGGAGGTATGCAGCAAGGCTAAAGTTTTGGAAATTGAAGGGGGAGAGTGTAAAAAGTAAACTTTCGGGAAATTGGTAGCAAGAGTGAATGAGGTTTTAGGTGTGAATGACAAGTCGGAAGTGAAAGCAAAAAAAGAAATCTGCCATTGGACAAAAGGACTGCCAAGAGACAAGCAACAATGGTGGTGGATTGTTGAGATGGAAATGGTTATTGAGGAAAAGTGGAAATACTATAAGAAGTGGCAGAAAACAAAGACAGAAGGCAACTGAATTATTTATAAGGAAGGAAAGCAAAATGTTTGAAAGCACTTGAAAGGTCTCAAAAAGCTAACAATTGTTACTTTGCCAATGAGCTACAGAATGAGGAAGCAATCCTTGAAAATCGAAACTACAAAGCTGACTTTCTCTGGTTAACTTTCCTCACCTGTCATTTTGTTCACACACCCATAAAACCCAGTTTATTATAGGGATAGCCCACACGTGTGAAAGAGGCTTGTGGGTTGGCCTCAGGCTCACTTTAATACTAGGGTGCCTGATGTGGCGAGTTTGCCTGTGATTGCCCTGGTCTGTTTCAGTAACTTTCTGCTTCATAAATCTATCTAATATATAATAAAACATTATCGTCTGATTTGTGTGTGTATGTCTGTGTCTGGTACCTACAGGCAATCTGATTTGTTCATTTGGCTTTGGTCTGATTGGTCAGTTTGACTATGGTGGCTCACTGGTAGGGATGATGACATGGTATTTTAGGGGTGAAAAGTTCGATTCCTGATTGTGACTAGTTGTTTTTTTATTCGTACAAAAAAAGTTAAAATGGACCATTTCAACAACAACAAAAAGAATAACTTACTAAACACTAACCAAACACAACTCAAGTTGCCTTCAAAGATGGGAAGAATTTGTAAAAATTATGTCTTGGCAGCAAGTAATTAGGGGCCCATCTACCATTGGTAGTAGTCAAAAAGTGGACAGGAGGTGAGCAACGCACCTGGAAATGAGTCTGAGACGCAGGCTTTACAGAAAAGCAATCAAGAGAGGAAGAGAAGGGCAAGAGACGTTCAGACACACATGGATACTGAGGAAAGACATATGAGAGGGTACATGTACGGCAGGAGATATCAAATATTTAACATTTTTTTTCTATTACTTGTCTTTGACAGGTAAGAGGGTCTAGTTACAAACAAAGGATGAGTACACTCTGTAATTCAAAAAATGAAAGAAGACACAGCACAACATTTAACATGTTACTGGCATGTAAGGGCTACTCTGTAATTAGTATACCATAATTTAAAGCCACCTCCTTCATTTCCTGATACTTGGAAAAAAATATTTTGCAGAGCCGAGGTCTGTTTTTGAATTAAGTGAAAAATAATGAACAAATTATTGAGGGACTGAGATTTTCTTTCTAATCCTTTTCACCATTTATTTCTCATTTTTAATTTCCTTATCTATTTACAGTATAAGCTGAATAGAATGAATGAAACTCATTCAGAAGAAAATAATGAGTACAACCCCATTGTCCTGAGGCCAGTGCAACAGTTAAGTGAAGTAAAAGGCAACATTCAAATTATTTCCAGCAAACATTAAAATAATGAATAGCTTTCTTTTGGAACTCTTGCTAACTTCTCGCTTTCGGGAGTAAAGATAATGTTTGTAATTTATCTATTGAAAGATATAAATAATTGTAGTCGTTTTTAGGCATAGAAAGTACTTGTTAGAAAGTGTATTGTGGTAGACATTTGGAGCCCAGGAAAGGTTTCAAGAAATAATCTGGAGTAAAGGCATCTAATTGACTTGGAAAAATGATGGCTGTAGAGTTAATTAGAAAGCAATACAATCACTTACAAAAATGGGTAACCCAAAATACATTATACATGCAAGGGGGTTTAATAATGTATAGTTTTATGACAAGCAAAAAAAGAGACAAATGTATTGTGAATAAATCCAGATGAGACAAAAGAAGAGTTGGGCCTCCAAGGAACAGACCATTCAATGTCCTGGTTGAAAAATGAAAGAAACATAGGTAATAATGAGTAATTGTCATCATAGATGTGAGGATGGCTTTTCCAGTTTTTGAACAGGGTTGAAGTCCATCCACTTCCAGACAAAGCAGAAGGGGAGAGGCTGTTGATGTTCAGATTGAAAGTGACATCAGAAACCTTCTGGGGCATTCTCCACCGCTCTACATGGAACGGAACCTGTGTTAGTGGTAGTGTCACTCCAAAACGCTTGTCTTTATTCTTACCCAAACCAACACCTGCAAGACACTCCCAATGATCACGGTTGGGACAATAAAAAAAAAAAAACCATAACAAAATACCAAAATAGAAACATAAAAATTAAATCAGCACTCAGAAGAGGAGCTCAATGTCTTAAGTGTCTTTCCAAAAACCTCCCTCTTATACGTCCACTGACCTAAATTATGTATAGGTAATTTCAAAATGCTGAGAAGATTTTTATATTAACATTCAATGTCAGAATCGATGGTTGCATATGTTTCTCTTGCCTCAAAGCTTTCAACTTTTTCACATCCAGGTACAAGTCATCATTTTGCTAAGCACTCTCAGGTTTGTGTTTGTCTGTGTTTACCTTATAAAAGATTACCTTAAATGAAAAATCAAAAATGGTTGCCCATCTGTGTTAAGCTTGTAGTAATTTTAGAAAAACATGTTTACATGGAGAATGGAGAGCACACATTTCCTGCTACAATTGGCATCAAAGAACAATGACAAAGAAAATAAAAATATCCATGAAAAAATCCCAGATTACTTGTTTTGTAAAAAACAAATGACAGGTGTCCAGTCGTGTATTCACAATACCCCCAGACACATGTATTTTGGCTAAATATTATTAATTAAACCACTTCTGGAAAATTCTCTATTTCAGAAACCTGGCAGAGTTTCTGCTCACACTGCTTTGCCACATTTGCCTTAATGGAGTTCACAATGGAAACTCTGAGTACAGCTTCAAGATTAGCATCAGTAAACCTACACCTGTACTTGCATTTATTAAAGTTCATATTTGAGAAAAGTTTCTCACACAGATATGTGCTTCTAAAAAGGCACATTACCTGATTGAACACTTTGGACAGCTCTGGAAAGGATGGAGGTAATTCTCTCAGAAACTGTCCACTCAAGTCTGCCTTTCCTTGTGCCTCTCTGAACTGGATATGTTCAAATTTTAAGCATTTGCTGCACAGTGCTTGGTGATGAATAATGCAATGTAAAACTACTGCAGGATCAGCTTTTTCCTCTTTTAATTTTTTTTTAACCCACGCTACCAGTCCATTATGTTAGCCTTTCATAGATGGAGCTCCATCTGTGGTGATGCCTACCAGTTTGTTCCATGGCAAACCAGCATGCTCAATTGCGTCACACAGAATCTGATATATATCATTGCCTGTGGTACAGCCATGCATCGGACATAAACTTAGCAATTCTTCAGTCACATCAAAGTGGGAATTAACGCCTCTAATGAAAATCACTAGTTGAGCAGTGTCAATTTTGTCGGTGAAGACAAGTGCCATGGAGTACGCAGTAAAAACTTTAACTTTTTTCTCATAACTGATCATAAATGTCTTTTGATAACCCGCCTATTCACTCTGCCAGAGTTTGCTGATAAGGAGATATGTTTGAACAAGCCATCTTTTCTGGACACAATATTTCAGCAACTTTTAACATATGATTCTTAAGAAATTACCCTTCGGTGAATGGCTTTCCTGCCTTAGCGATTAACTCACTCAGCACATAACTTGCTTCCACCGAACCACCAGCATCCTTCTTTGCTTTGTGAAAAAGACTTTGCTGTAATTTTAGGCCTTTGTGTAGCTGCATAGCTCATTTTTCCCTCTTTTCTCCCTGATACTTATCATACTGTTCTCCACGTTTAGTCAAGTAATGATGTGTGAGATTATATTCTTTCAAAACAGTGTCTTTGCATATAAGACAATTGCCATTTCCACTGAATTCCACAAAAAATACTGTAATGTCTATCTTTCTTGAAAGATTTATGTTAATTTGAAATAATTTTACAATTTAAAATTATTATTTTTAAACTAGTTTGGACTTCAACAAGTTAAAAGAGGAAGTACGTAAAAATAGTTAAATAAATTTACCATTCGCTGGCTGGATTGCATTACTTTGTTGACGTCATATACAGGCCGGTGGGAAGGGGAGGGGGGGCCGGAAATGGCCCACAGGCCGGGAGTTTGAGACCCCTGGTCTACCACATTTCTGTTTTTTTCATTGGATGTTTTGAAAATTGTACTGGGAAATTAATCTTTGTGTTAAAATACCTTGGATATGCACAAATATGATGTCTACTTTCCATCACCATGTTTACGATCACTTTTCTTTACATTTTTATCTAGTTGTACATGTTTCCTGGATGTACTCTGAAATGTTGTTATCGCTTGAAGAACCATGGCTGCAAATAAATAAGCTATTACTGGGTAAGACTGATGAATCAACTATTAAATCTAATTTTATTAAAACACAGCAGTGGCAAAAAAGGCCAGCCAAATGGGTGATCGCCCACGAATTCTGCAACAAGTACAGGAACTTGTGGAGTGGTAGAAACAGTACTTCATATCAACAGGCTTGTTTGTTCACTTTTTTGTCTAAAATAATGTCATAAGATAATTTGTTAGAACTTATCCAAAAAACACTAAAGTGGACTCTACAATCAATGATCAAGGTGCAACAAAGGACAGAACAGGACTGCAAACAGGTAGGGCTTAAACGCAAAATGACATTGATTCAGTGAAGCACAATATGTTTTAGATTTCCTCACACTGAAATATAGTGAGAGTAAGTCTTACATGGCTTTTCAACTGGCAGTGGGAACAAAGAAAAAATAAGCAAAGTCCATTTTTTTTACCTTTTTTAGCGTTTCTATTTTTGTGAAAGTCACCTAGACCACCTGTAAAATTTTGTAGCAGACTTTGTTCTTGAACATATGTGGAACCCACATCAATAGTTGCAATTTCAACACAATGACATGGTTACTGATTGGTTTCAGCAAATGTTCTCATACAGACAACAAAGCTGCAGTCAAGACCTTACTCTTGTTTTTTAGATTGTTTTAATTTGTGGTAAACTACTTTCTATGCAATACATAGGAAGACATGAGGCAATCTGGTATAACTGCACTGTTCAGCAAAATTTGGAAGCTTTGATTTGCAATGAAAATGTATATAATTTAATAGAAAATAAACTGCAAGACGTGACCATAGTACTCAGCATAAAAGAGTAACGTAGAAAAGCATTCTCATACGGGTTTCATTCAGTTCCGAGTTTTGACGGGCTACAGTTTACCCTGCTACTATTAGATTCAAGAAAGAGGAACCCAAAGTGTGACTGTCTAGTTAATCTAACATACATCTCTTTAGTATTTTTGTATACACCTCCTTATTTTAACAGATGGCGCACAAAGCGAGACTGTGATAGAGATGCTGACCAGGGAAGCCACTTCAACACCTAAAGTTGCATCAACATAAGCCAGTTAATGGAGGTGTGCTTCAGCTGTCTGTTAGAAAAGGTAGCTTTTAATCCCAAAAGGTGGGACATGGGAAGAAAAGTAAAGTAGCTGTTGAAACATCCATTCAGATACTGGGGGAAGAAACCACAAACTTCACATGGACAGCAAAGGCATGGTGAATTTAAATCCAGGACTCTGTATCCATAAGGTAGCAGCATTAACCACTGCATTACTGTTATTGTCATAAAACAGTACCAAGAAAAAAAGAAAAATACATACACCAATATATAAAACAATAACTGCAACAATTATCATGGCATTCATTTATTCCAAATGTTTTATATTGCTATATAAACAAATCTCTATCCCTTCATTTGGATGAAATCAATATAAAAGTAGCACCTCTTCCTGTTAAAAGTGGAAAAACGGCAGGAATGAGGATGTTGGCAAAATCCTAGTTCTATTATTCCAAAAGATATGCAAAGTGCATGTCAAAATGGACTCCATAACAGCTCACAGTGTTTGAGAAACTGAAGAACTGTAATTATCTCACACAACTGCCATTTGAAAGATGACAATAAAATCCATCTCCATGAAAATTAAAGGAAGAGCAATATGGGAAGCAGAGATTCAGCCTTAGATGACTACAAATGTTCTGTCATCGGGGCACATTACAAATAAATACATAGCGTTTATGCAAATAAATATGATGTATGTAGTGCCCTCTAGTGGCTAAACAAAGGCCACAACAAACACATGGTAAGAGTAGGAAGGACTGAAGATAACTTTCACTCTTACTAGCACTCCAGCCGCCCAAGTGAATAGGGTGAATTGCTATCCAAGTGCATGACATGCAGTACATCTTAATATTGCTATTAGATAAACACTTGGCTCAGAGACGGAATCCTTTCCTGTAAGCAGTTCAGCTGTTTGTCTGTGGCTGGCAATGAGGCATATTGAAGATTGTGAAGTGGCCTGAGTGTAAAACGTTCCTCTCTCTCACTCTCTATACGGTGTATTTTATATATGTATAGTATAACAAGATGACGATAATGCTATGTGCATAAGTGGCAAGGTAAAATAGGAAAAAGAAAGTAATGCCAATGTAAAAAAACAAAAAAAGCATAGCGTAAGTCATCAAACAAATGTAGAAATGTGTCAGAGAAAAATGTTTTAATTTTTTAACAGTAGACCGTAAAAAATGGATAGATGGTGTATGATATAACCAACAGTTTATGATGTAGAAATTAACACTAGTATGTTCATTACTAGGGATAAGTTAAATGATTTGCACAAAATTGTATTTGCAATAAAACTGTTTAGTTTGCAATATTTTGCAAATTGTGTGTCTCTTCCAGTGAAATACATGCCATTGACAAAAGAAGAAAGGCATTGAGTTTGTATCTGGAAGTATTTACATGCATTAATTCTTCATGCTTCTGACTGTCATTTAATTAATTAATTTAATAAAAAAAAATCACTGGACTCACATCCTTTAACATGTAGGCATTTTCTGGTAGTACGATCCCTACTTTGCCAGTTAGATAGATACAGTAGATAGATAGATACTTTATTAATCCCAAGGGGAAATTCACATACTCCAGCACTGATAAAACACAATATTAATTTAAAGAGTGATAAAAATGCAGGTAGAACAGTCTATAATCTTGTGTAGTGTTAACATTTTCCTCAGAATTCTACAAAAAACACCCCATAATGACAAGGTGAAAAAAGTTTACTTGAGGTTTTTGCAAATTTATTAAAAATAAAAAAACTGAGAAATCACATGCACATAAGTATTCACAGCCTTTGCTCAATACTTTGTCAATGCACCTTTGGAAGCAATTACAGCCTTAAGTCTTTTTGAATATGATGCCACAAGCTTGGCACACCTATCCTTGGCCAGTTTTGCCCATTCCTCTTTGCAGCACCTCTCAAGCTCCATCAGTTTGGATGGGAAGCATCGGTGCACAGCCATTTTAAGATCTCTCCAGAGATGTTCAATCGGATTCAAGTCTGGGCTCTGGCTGGGCCACTCAAGAACATTCAGAGAGTTGTCCTGAAGCCACTCCTTTGATATCTTGGCTGTGTGCTTAGGATCGTTGTCCTGCTGAAAGATGAACCGTCGCCCCAGTCTGAGGTCAAGAGCGCTCTGGAGTAGGTTTTCATCCAGGATGTCTCTGTACATTGCTGCAGTCATCTTTCCCTTCATCCTGACTAGCCTCGCAGTTCCTGCCGCTGAAAAACATCCCCACAGCATGATGCTGCCAGCGCCATCCTTCACTGTAGGGATGGTATTGGCCTGGTGATGAGCGGTGCCTGGTTTCCTCTAAACGTGATGCCTGGCATTCACACCAAAGAGTTCAATCTTTGTCTCATCAGACCAGAGAATGTTGTTTCTCATGGTCTGAGAGTCCTTCAGATGCCTTTTGGCAAACTCCAGGCGGGCTGCCATGTGCCTTTTACTAAGGAGTGGCTTCCGTCTGGCCACTCTACCATACAGGCCTGATTGGTGGATTGCTGAAGAGATGGTTGTCCTTCTGGAAGGCCCTCCTCTGTCCACAGAGGACCTCTGGAGCTCTGACAGAGTGACCATCGGGTTCTTGGTCACCTCCCTGACTAAGGCCCTTCTCCCCCGATCGCTCAGTTTAGATGGCTGGCCAGCTCTAGAAAGAGTCTTGTTGGTTTCGAACTTCTTCCACTTAAGGATGATGGAGGCCACTGTGCTCATTGGGACCTTCAAAGCAGCAGAAGTTTTTCTGTAACCTTCCCCAGATTTGTGCTTCGAGACAATCCTGCCTCGGTGGTCTACAGTCAATTCCTTTGACTTCATGCTTGGTTTGTGCTCTGACATGAACTGTCAACTGTGGGACCATATCTAGACAGGTGTGTGCCTTTCTAAATCATGTCCAATCAACTGAATTTACCACAGGTGGACTCCAATTAAACTGCAGAAACATCTCAAGGATGATCAGGGGAAACAGGATGCACCTGAGCTCAATTTTGAGCTTCATTGCAAAGGCTGTGAATACTTATGTACATGTGCTTTCTCAATTTTTTTATTTTTAATAAATATGCAAAAACCTCAAGTAAATTTTTTTCATGTTGTCATTATGGGGTGTTGAGTGTAGAATTCTGAGGAAAAAAAATAATTTAATCCACTTTGGAATAAGGCTGTAGCATAACAAAATGTGGAAAAAGTGAATACTTTTCGGATGCACTGTACATACAGTACATTATGTATGTTGATGCGGTCAAAGAGATAACATATAGAAATCTTAAGAAATGTAACATTTAATCCTCAAGAAGAATACTGTAAGTTTCCCCTTTTCCCGCTTTTTGGTGTAAACTGATTGCTTTGAATTTCACCAAAATCTTTAAAAAGAAGACACTTGGACTGTGGACTCTTTTTATGTTTGGTGAATCATACTAGTGCTGGAATGCTTGTCTGGTAGCTGCATCTGAACTATTTTCAACTATTTGGAAACCCTCAACAAGCGCAGCTACTACTAAGATGTTTTCCTAATCTCTACGGTCTCTTACTTGTCTAAAACTCTCAGGTTGATTTCTTCTGGGGCACCCAGTCAATTATAGTGCTAACTGCACCTTCACAGTGCACCTCCTCATGCTATGATGTGTCAACATGCCCACTGCCATACTGGATTTTCCTCTATGTCTTAAGACTTAAAACCCCTTGCTCACTGACCACCCATTCATAATATGTTATTAACTACTGACATGTTATACCTCTCAAAGCTGCATTCAAAGGCTTAAACCTAAACTTGAATATTTTGAATTAAACTTTACCAGCCTCCCTTCATTAGCTCAGTATTTTAATGTGCTTTTTCAGTTTTGCTACATTGGCTGCTGGAAAAAACCTTAACTTTTAACATTCTCCTGAGCTCGACATCATATTATCTAGAATTCAGACCAGCCCCTGACTGTCTTTTGTCATGAGTTCAAATCAAAGTGCTGATGAAAATATTATCCTAGATTGAGCCATATTGCAGGCTCGAGGATTCAAATCAAAAAGACATATTAATGGAATTGTGTAACGCATACTGAAGCCGTGGGGAGATGACTCATGCGGCTGTCTTCCTCTGATACCCCTAGGCTGAAAGAAGTTAGCTTCCTGTATCTGCTTTGTGTGCCAAGTCACCTTGTCTAACTCAGCCCAGCCTTTTTACCTTCCAAGTACCTTCTGACCTTTGTCTAGTGTCTACATGAGTGCTGTGCTTGAAAGGGTAAGTTCACATTTGTTACTCCTAAAGGTGTTGAGAAGGGATTATGATTTGCTCTAAGTGGCAGTTTGCCACCACTTGTATTGAATCAGGTCTTTCTCAGGGTGGAGGCTAATTATGCCACAAGTCATACTTTTTCCCATGTGTGGTCTAAGGCAGAGGTGCTCAAACTTAAAACCACAATCACCTGTTTAACTACTAATCAAAAGCTGACATTTTTGAATGAAATTAAAGTAGCAGTAAGTTGATAATAAATATAGAACTCTATAAATATGTTATATTTATTTTTTATAAATTGTATGATATCTTGGTTTATGATTCGAGTATGTCTTTACGTTGCACCTCTTTTTCATACTATATTTGTAAATATTAACAAACATGCTTAAGGTAAATCAGTTAAATCATTAATCCTGGTTTTGGTGAGTGGCAATGTGCTGCATTTTGATTAGGACATGCAAGTAAGAAGTTCATTATCTCAAAAATAATGACACTATAAACTTTATATTATATAGTATAAAATAAAATTAATCTTATTGTTAATTTATTTTTGTCATTCATAAATTACTGCCCTTAAAAATGTTCCATGTTCTTTATCTATCTCCACGTAATCCATCAACTGCCATGTCTTTTTTATATGTCTGTTATGAATTGATATCATAACCCACATATTACAGAGCACATTTATTGGCATAAAACATCCATCCATCCATCCATTATCCAACCCGCTATATCCTGACCACAGGGTCACGGGGTTAGCATAAAACAGTACCAAAAAAAAAAGAAAAATACACCAGTATATAAAACAATAACTGCATATATATGGTGAGATTTTTCATGATGTATGATGCGATTGTAGACCATTGCTGGGCATTGTGTTATATCTTTGTGCTTGCCATTTTTCAAAAAAAAATTTCATTTGTTTAATTTTTTCTTTTATTGGATCCAATGGTCTTGAAATCAACAGTGGTCTGTTCTTCACATTCCCTGGTGTGATAAATTAGTCACAAAGACAAGCATAAAGGTTTGGGGAATAGCCCCGTATAATGTTTTGTTGGTCAAGAATGATAAAGAAAACTTTTATCAGACATTCAACAAGCGTGATGAGGTTCAGTCGGTTTATATGTGGTGGTTACAGGAAATGACGGAAACAGGAGGTGATGTCATCTGTAGGAGCCGGAAGTGACATCATCATGCCGGGGCCGGAAGTGACGTCATCCTGGCGGGACCAGGAGTGACGTCATCTCTAGGAGCCGGAAGTGATGTCATCATAATGGAGCCGGAAGTGACGTCATTTTCTGGAGACGGAAATGACGTCACCGTATTGGGAACTGAAGTATATGGTGAACCAATTGAGATATGGGTAGTTGTGGGTATTGAATGATTATTTGTCTTCCTTCGTTCTGCAGAGTCAGAAGGAGAGGCATTAGTACTATCATACAACCCCCCTATCCTGTAACCATTCACTCACCTCAGGACCTTTTGATTGCCTCCTATTCGCACGTGTGTGACACTGGTTATAACTCCCACTTCCTCCAGTGCTGATTTGCTTATAATTCTGACAGCAGGTGTGAAATAACTGAAGAGGTGGCCCATTTCTCTTATGCACAAAACGTCTGGAATACTTTATTGGCACACCAGGCTAATACTTTAGAACAGTTCAAAAAAGCTTCTAGAAACCCACTTTTGTTTGCCCTAGCATAAATTCTTTTTTGTATTGGTTGTAATGGTTACAGCAATACCATATGCTTGAAATGTTTGCTTTTTCCAGTTTCCTATGGTGGCATCCTGCACCATTGCTACCTGATCAAAGTACTCTGTAGCCATGTTTGATTTTCGGAGGAATGTGGAAGCTACAACTGCTGATAAGACCAGCTGCAAGTCTTCCAGGACAGTACATTGTGAACTTGGACCCGGACACAGACAGACGGACATCTTTGTTTCACCCAACACACGTTTATTGTCACAATATTTACAAATTAGTGCACTCACAAACCCCAGTGCCTCCAGCATCGATTCCCCCAATGTCCAGGCCACACAGTCCTGTGCCTCTCTTTCTCCTGGCCGCCTCCAGTCCTCACTCCAGCTCCGTCCTCTTCCACCCGACTTCCACTAATGACTGGAGGGAGGCGGCCCCTTTTATAGGAACCCGGATGGGCTCCAGCTGCTTCCCGGCAATCTCCCGCGGACACACCCCGTGTGGCGGAAGTGCCGGCTGCGCACCCAGAAGCCGTCCGGGTGTCCCCTGTCGTCTTCCCCCCGGCACTTCCTGGTGTGGCGGAAGTGCCGGGCTCCCGGGATAATAAGGCACTGGGGCGCCGCCTGGCGGTGGCCACAGGTCCCTACAAGGCTGGGCTTCCAAGCCCTTTACCCGAGGCCCCCAACATAACCAGGACGGGCGCCCCCTCGCGGTCTGGAGGAGGCACAAGCCCTCCTCTCGTCCTCCTGGGCGTCCCGGCCGGGCTCCAGCCCCGGCCGGGGACCACAACATCATAACAATAATAAATAACTGTCAGATGGATATTTTGTAGAATGACTATGGTGTACTTTTTGGCATTGGAACATAAAGAGGTTTTTTTTTTAATTTGGCTATTTGTTCAGGTGGAGTTTTTGTTATCCTCATCTCCTTGATGAACTGACTGTAGCCCTGGATGTTGACTTTTACTATTATAATCCTGGAGTGGATTCCATTAGAGACTATTCCATTTTAATTTTATTTATTCATGAGTTTGCTCATATATATTATATATTATTATTTGTTTTCTTTCTAATTGTCATAGTTTATTTTTTGTTGCAAAGCAATTTAAGAGACACTTTTTGTATAAAAATATACCATATAAATAAATGTTGTTGTAGCTTCTCTTATATCTCAGGTGAGGTTATGAGCATGAACTTTAAACGGTTACTGTTCTTAGTGTGGTGTCAGCTGTAAGAAGCTCTCTATGATGATATCAACCTTAGGATCTGTTGGTGGACAACAATGGGCATGCAATATGTTGAGTTAAAGAGATCTACCTAGCAATTTTAGTAGGAAGTTATACAGATTTAATTTAAAGATACTAGATATCTGCAGCTAGTCCTGTGGTCAAAGCAAAGGCCTTTTTGTGGAAGGCAAACATTAAGGGAAACATTTATGAAAGTTAGAATAAGATGTCAGTTAGAAAAAAGGTATGGCAAACATAACAATACAGTATATATAGGTGGGGCTTCACCTGGGCTGTTCTCGGCAGTGGTCAAAAAATTAATTGGTAATATAATTGAGAGGTGGGTACGCACTGGTAGTGGTCGATGTATTGGTAAAAATCTTTGTAATGGACAGTTCTTTGTAGTGTACTAGATTTTTCCTACAAATTATTTGAAAGGTAGAAACTGCACATCAAGACTGGACTGGATTAATTTTATGTAAAAAAAAGACGATAGAGTAAGTTTCAAACACTGAGGTGCCCTAGAATTTAGACTCAAGTCCAGGCTTGTGTGTGAGCAAACGCTGATAATTTATGCAATCTCTTAGAAGAACAAAAAATACTATACAGCTGCAAGGAAAGAAGGAGGAACAGTATTTTGGACAATGAAAACAGTCTGTCTAATGACTCATGATTGTCATAACTTGGCAGAATGGAAAAAGGTGAACTTATCATACCAGAAACACATTCATATGGCCAACAGAGCTAACATGTAGTATGGCAACTGGCTGTCAAAATGTGACAAGCTTGTACTTTGGGAATTTAAAAACTTTGTTGAGAAGTCATGAGGCAATCATGTGATCTGTTATCACCTATATTTCCTAATCATATATACATTCTGAAGGTGACAAAATCCAGCAACAGCAGTCATTAGGTGTGACTTGCTCTCCGCTAGAAGTTGTGTATTATGTCACCAGGACTAGGGTGATGCACTTGTCTGTTGTTAATTCTCTTTCCTGTTGCTATTAAGTCTTTCTCTGCACCCATCTCTTAAATACATAGATTTTTTTTACTTCAGACTTGAACAAAAAGCATTTGTTAACATTGGTGATATGCTGCCTTACATACTGTCAGTGATCTTGTTACATGAAATGGATGAATTCCATAAAATTGCTGGGTTCAAGATCAATACTTGGATAAACATACACTATATTGTTTCCTGTCAATTCTCTGCAACCAGATATAAGTATGATTGTTTTCTATTTACTCTGTCCAATAAATGTACATACATATCAAGGAGTCATAATTACAAAACTCTTTGAACAAACAATCTTCTGGATAAATATTCAGTTATTATTTTGTGGAAGAATTAACATAATTGAAATGAATATACTTCCAAAATTCTAATACCTCTTTAATACATCCCTACCTACAGTATATAAATAAATAAGTTTACAGCTGTTGCCGTATCAAATTGTTCAGTTTTACTAGTAGGGCAGTGTCAGACATATGTGCTTGGAAGACAACGAGGACTCATCTAATGGTAGTTCCACCCCAAGCCGAGGGTTGGCGCTGTTGCCTAATGCTTCTCCGCTTCCTCTCTCCTTTGCACATATGACGACTGGCAGTACCAGTGACGTCACTTCCAGCTCATCATTCCCTGGGCCCACCTCTTCTGGTCTTTCTTCCGCTTAAGGGATTCCAACTCCATCTTGAGCCAGTCTAATCTGTTGACTCGCATATGGAAAGATGTCTCACTGTCTTTGCGATCTTTTGTTTTGTTTTTTCAAAATATAAGGGGTTCACCTTTGAGGTGTGCCAATACTTCGGACATCTACTGTGTTTTTTCTTATAGCATCAAATGCACGAACTGTGAGCCCCTCTTGATATACTCAGCACAGCAAAAACTCACTGATTCAGAATACATTTAAGATATGACACCATCTTAAATGAGAAATTCTATACTGAAAACAAATACAAAACAGTAATAAATAAATATATCTGTTGTGACAGATAGAGGGCACTATCGTCCTCTTGAACCCTCGGACAAAAGTCAGACACCAGGTAAAAGTCCAATAATTCTTTATTCGGACAATTGTACAGTGCACAAGCACCCTCCTCTCCACAATACTTATTAACCAATAAACAATAATCAATAATACACAATCCACCACTTCCAGACACGTTGCCACCCTTCCTCCCAGCTCAGCTCAACGCTCTGGTGTTTTTCCCAGTCTTTTATAGTCCCTGACCCAGAAGTGTTTCCCATCCTTCAGTCCATGTGATCCCTTATCACTTCCGGGTCAGATAAAACTCCTTTTCTTCAACCCAGAAGCACATCATTCCTCTTGTCCATGTGACTCGGACGTACTTCCGGGGTGTAGGGCAAATAGCCGCTGTTCCTCCCTGCAGCGCCTTCTAGCGGCCCCCGTGGTATCCAGCAGGGCTGTAAAGGAAAACTCCAACGTCCATAATTTCCTGCTGGCATTCGGGGCACTTCCATGCTGCAGGGAGGGCTCCATCTGGCGGCCTGGGGGTATTGGCCGGGATGAACGGCCGGCCATATATCACACTGTTTACATTATGTGTGCCATTGTTTGTTGTTTCTAAAACTGAATACTTTTATTTTTAATAGTACAGACATTACTGAAATCAGTTCCCAACTGATTCAAACACATCAGACGTTGGCAGCATGGATCTCCTCTGTTGTGAAAGGAGCCCCAAAGTCCCATGTCACACAGCATGAACTGAACCACAGGTTAAGCGCTCTGTTTTTTCAGTCTTACCAGGTTTGCTGTGTAGCACAGGCAGATTTTGCAGAAAGCTCAACTTGACAATTCTGCCTTGTGTTTTATCTGTAGCCCTTTACATCTGTCAAAATAGAAGACTAACATTACAAACAGAATTCCAGAGAAAATTATGAATGTCTCTGTGGCAGGAAGTATCAAAAGTGTCCAAAATAAATATATTTTAGATGTGACATTTATTCTGTTTCACCCTGAATGAGTTAATCTGAAAATTCTCTCTGCAGTGTTGTGGTTTGGCTTGCCTCTCAAATGTGATAATAACACGCTCGGGCCTGTTTTTCTGACTAAATGTTTTCACTCTCTTGAATCACTGCTCAATTTGGGTCTCGCTTTCTCTGACCTTTTGTCCCTCCCCTTCCTGTTAATTAGGTGCCTGGATCTGTTTATAAATGTGTTTTGAACGTGTGTGGCACTCCTCACAGTTTTAGTGAGCATTACTGAAAAGCCTTCACTGGTTAATCAGTTTTTACAAATGATAGATAATAGAGTTAAGCTTTGTAAGGTATCTTATATTTTTTAAAAAGGTACTGTAGTTCATGGTGTCACAATGCATGAAATTTCCAACTGCAAGAGTACAAAATAAAAGTTTGCAAAAGGTTATTAAGGTGATATAATCAATATATAAAATGTGGCAGGAATGAAAACGTCCTTGCATTTAAATTTTAAACATTCATTTCCAACAAAATTGAATTCTGTATCTCCATCTGTTTTCTGGGCTTACTCATCCCACTATGGGATCACTTAATCTGGTGACTATCTTTATAGCAAGGTGAGAGTCTGGCGTGGATGGGGTATGTGACTCATACAGATCCAGTTAGGTTTACTGCCAACCTACAGTAGCCCATGTGTGTTTTAGATTTTACTTAGTCAGAAGCCATTGCAGACAAGAAACAACATTAAACTCCACAAGTCTCAAATCAAGCCTAGGTTCATGGAAATATGAGGAAAAAAGTAATAACCACTCATCTACCAGGCAGCGCTTCAGAAAAAAGAAAACATGCATTCCTTCAAACATTTTTGAAACCTGCATTTGTGAAGTGGATCAGAAACTCATTGAGAAAGCACTGAACACAAAAATACACTATATATTCATAAAGAGTATAAATAGTGCAAAACTGTAAATGGTGAGAATATTTACAAGAATATACCATAATTTATGGTGAGGCATCATTGAATTGAGAGAGGAGCTAAGAAGATAAGTAACTTAATAATACAGATAAGATTAGTTCAAGATTAATTTAGGAATTAATGAAGGATTTGTGTTTCCCTTCTCCTTTGTTGTGATTATTTCCCTAGCTTGTGTTTATTTTGCTTTTAAGTTGTTTTCATTGTTATTTTCATGTTTTTATTTATTTTCTTTTAGTTTCTATGTATTTTCTTTTAATATTGTTACTTTTATTTATTACTTAACAATTATGTACTGTGCCTTTAAATGTTCTTACATTCCTTATATTCTGTGTTTGGGACCCAAAGCAGCCCGGCCATGATGACATCACTACCAAAGGACCACTCTCAGCCTTTGTAGGTGAAGCTAGAGAATTGGAACTTCAGTGGATTATTAAGTGTTGCTGGAGTTCTAGAGTGAGAAATGTTTTCCTTTGATTTTTCTCATTTTGTGTAGTTTCACTCCTGTTCTTACATTTCTGCATTTGGATTTTGAATTGGGACTTGGTCATCGTGGATTGTCTTTGTAAGCAAATTCTTTGTGTAGCTGTGTTTGTCGAGGATTTCCAAAAAGTTCACAATACAGCTAGCAGAAAGGCATTCCAACAGTTATAATGACACATTTCCAAAAAAGACTCCACAGTCCAAGTGGCCTTGTTTTAAAAGTTAAATGAAATTCAGATCAAATCATTCATACAAAAATAGAGAGAAAAATGTATTTTCTCTTTTTTATTCCATTAACTTTTATTAGTTTGTGGGGGTAAACCGGAATCTTCCATTATCTATTAGTGATGTACAATGAATGAACTAGTTCTTTTGTACTTGTCTTGGTCTCTGAACGAATGTACTGGTTCAATGACATTAAAGAACGTGTCTTTTCTAGGCATGTGCAGAGCGTGCTATATTTTATATAACATTGTGCAACAGTCCAGAGCTATCGTCTTAACTTCACTTAAATGGCTGCTGTCTTCGGGAAACTGCCTATCAGTAAACTGTTTCAGCAAAACGGTCATGATGACAACTAGCTAACGACTGACTTCATAGATGATACCAAGCACCTCCCATTCATCGATTCACTCTGACTGAGTGACTAAGACCGTCTCAGTATACTGACTGACTGAATGAACCTCCTACTGATCTGGAGAGGTTCATTCATGAACTGCAGACAAGAGACTCACCGTAAGAATCACTTCATGAACTGAACTAAGGAATGAACTGCTGAATTAGTTCACCGAAAGAATCAGTTTGTGTACTGAACTTCAGACAATAGAGTCGCAGTACACTGCATTGTATTGCAGTTCAGTTCACTAATGATATATGTATGGCAGATTGCATCAGAAAGGAGGAGATGTAAAAGAAGGAAATTGCGGGATTAACCTAAAACTGAAAAAAATTATGAATTATTTAATAATTATTTCAGTGTTCTCACAGTTTTATCGTAATGTGTGCACTATTCTAAAACTGTATTTGTATGATTGTTTTTATATTTATTGTTGAAATTTTATTTTATTATTAATTTGTGAGAAATACTTATTTTGTTGCTTGTTTTTTATATTGTTTGTATTTTTTGAACGTTAAAGTTGTTACATTTTTATGATACTATTCTAGATTTTAAACTTGTTGTTTTTGAAGTGAACAACAACAACAACATTTATTTATATAGCACATTTTCATACAAAAAGTAGCTCAAAGTGCTTTACATACTGAAGAAAAGAAAAATAAAAGACAAAATAAGAAATTAAAATAAGACAACATTAGTTAACATAGTGTGGTCCCCAGCCGGGGCTGGAGCCCGGCCGGGACGCCCAGGAGGACTGGAGGAGGGCTTGTGCCTCCTCCAGACCGCGAGGGGGCGTCCGTCCTGGTTATGTAGGGGGCCTCGGGTAAAGGGCTTGGAAGCCCAGCCCTGTAGGGACCCGTGGCCACCGCCAGGCGGCGCCCCGATGCCGGTTTATCCCAGGAGCCTGGCACTTCCGCCACACCAGGAAGTGCCGGGGGGAAGACGACTGGGGACACCCGGACGGCTTCCGGGTGCGCAGCTGGCACTTCCGCCCCACGGGGGTGTGTCAGCGGGAGATTGCCGGGAAGCAGCTGGAGCCCATCCGGGTTCCTATAAAAGGGGCCGCCTCCCTCCAGTCATTGACAAGAGTCGAGTGGAAGAGTGGCAACGTCTGGAGGAGGAAGGAGGCGGTCAGAAGAAAAGAGAGAGAGAGAGAGAGAAAGAGAGAGAGAGAAAAAGAGAAGAAGAAAAGAGAAGGCATTGGAGTGGCCTGGACTGAGGGGGGTTTGGTGAGCTGAATTGTAAGAAAAATGGAAAATAAACCAGTGATTGTGGGTGACATTAACGTGTCTGCCTGTCTGTGTCCGGGGCGAGGTTCACAATAGAAAAGGAGAAAGGTCCGATGGCGAGGGTGGACAGAAAAAACAGAAAAAAACTCCAGACTGCTGGAGGAAAAAAATAAAATCTGCAGAGGTTCCAGGCCACGGGATCACCCAGTCCCCTCTGAGCATTCTACCTAACATAAATGAACTAGTCCTCTTTGTAGTTAGGGTTCTCACAGAGTCACTTTATGTTGAACGAATCAGTGATTCAAAGAGTCAGATCATTTTGGTGAACTCAATGAAATTAATCGAATCACTAAAAAGAATCGTTTTGCACATCACTATGATCTATGTGAAAGCTAGATTCTTTTCAAATTAAGAAAAAATTTATATGAATTTACCATTAACATTAACTTAAGAGTCTTTTATACTTTTTTGACTTCTTCCAACTGTTTTACTTTTTTGCTTTTTCAGTTTCTTTTTGTAAATACATTTTCGATTTATAAAGGTTGCTAGTTAAATGCTAATGTTAACAGTAAATTCCAGTAAGTATTTGCTTAAGTAGTTTACAATGTTCATTTTATAGTTACTTACATAGTGATATACTGTTTTCCCCCTTAAGCTAACATGTAATACAACATGCTAAGCTATATTGGTAATAATTGATTGTTTGATAGATTAATAATAGAATTTTAATTAGCCAGTTAAGAACATAGTCCTTCTGCTAGAAGCATGCACTGCTACATTTGCTTACAAGTAGAACAATGCCATATAGTTTTCTGTTTTCTGACTGTGTGTCCTGAATGTCTGTTTTGTAAGCATAGAATCTTCTTCTTCTTTCGGCTGCTCTCATTAGGGGTTGCCACAGCGGATCATCTTTTCCATATCTTCCTGTCCTCTGCATCTTGGATATAAAACTTAAAGAAACATAACACGTCACAAATAGAAACAACATAGAGAATAACTTCTCTTTTGTATTGCTAACTTTTCTTTTTAGTTTTTTTCTGAATTGTTTTTGCTATGAATTTTACTAAAAAATTTTAAAACAAAGATACTTGGACTCTGGAATTATATACTTGTTGCCTTAAACTTTCTATGAAGCAAGTTGAAGATGTAGAATTTTGGAAACTCTGAACAAACACAGCAACATTGTCTTATCAAGCCAGAGTTTTGATGGTTCCTCTCCCTTGAAAACCATTCTTGTATATATATTTTTGGGACATTTGAAGTATATGTTAAACTTTAAACCTAGTGCTTATAATAAGTGCATGATTTTAGTCCTCTGCAGGTCAAAACCTTCCTATAGTGGCAGGGGGCTGGATGCCTGAAATGAGGCTACATCTGGGCAGGGTAATAAAAGGTCCTGGCAAGCTTTATAAAAATTTTAGCTTTTTATCATGTTTTTTATTTTGCACAAAATCACAACACCCATTGTCTGTTGTATAATTTAAAAATTGCCTATGTGGAGTTTGCATGTTCTTCCCACATCTGTATTATTTTTTCAAAGATTCCCCATATTTCTTTCCACATCCCAAAACATTCATGTTAGGTTCATTGACAGTTCTAAATTGGCTGTATGAGAGAATAGGACCTGCAACATATGGTGCCCTGTCCAGTGTTATATGCTGTCTTGCATTCAATGCTACGGGAATATACTCTGTCACCTATGGCCTTAAATTGGATTTAGTAGATTTCAAAATATTATATGGAAATAATGATTTTCATAATTAAGCACGGCAGAAAACAATAACATTTATTTCTAAAATACATTTTCATACAAACAATGTACCTCAATGTGCTTTACAAGATGACAAAGAAGTAGTTACATGCAAAGAAAAACAAATTATACAAGAATCCATCCATCCATTTTCCAACCCGTTGAATCTGAAAACAGGGTCACAGGGCCTGCTGGAGCCAATCCCAGCCAACACAGGGCGCAAGGCAGGAACCAATCCTGGGCTATACAAGAATAATAATGCCAAAAAGTATACTAAAATAAATAATGCACACTTACATAAAATAGATATATTTTACCTGTAGATAGCTGCAGCGTGATTCTACTGTACAATGACCAGGGGCATCATGCATAATACAGTTCATAGAATTCAAACTAAAAGATGGTGTATGGACAAAAGCGGAAATATGCATACGCATAAAAAAATCCAGATGCATAAATCTGTGCGTACGGCAACTTCCACATTCTCCCGCTCCATAAATCCCAGTCAGCGTGAAAAGTAACACAAGGGCACGCGCCTGCTGCCACTCCCCAACTCCTCCCAGAATTCCGCCTCTTTGAATATGCAAATCAATATAAATAGCCCTTAAGCTCAGCATTCTGTAAAAAGACAATGGCAAATACATGGGGGAAAATAGAAGAATTTCAGTGAATACCAAGTGGAGGCAAGGAAAAACCGTAGTATTTGTTGGTTTAAACAGTGGTATAAACAACAAAAGAAAGTTGATTGAGTGACATAGAGCGTCGGAGAAACTCGAAAGCTCAAGTTCACAAAATCGCACGGTGTTGGAAATAAAAAAGAAGTTGTCAAATATCAAAGTCATCATAAAAAGGCAAGTCGTAGCCCACTGTCTGAGTTTAATATGGAAGCTTATTAGGGTACAGAGAAAAGAAAAAAAATAGGGACACGGTGGGAAAAAAGTTCGAAATGTCAACTTTATTCTCGAAATTTCCACTTTAATCATGTAGTTTATTTTGTCATTAAAGTAGAACATCATAAACTTCATTTAATTTACTAGTTTCTCAAATACCATCGTAAATAAAGTAGCACGTTAAATGCTTTGTATTGTATGTGTTCTTCTATGTGCTCCATGTGTGTGAATCACTACGTGCTTCTTAAACAGGCTTTCTCTTCTTTTGACAGGACACAGAATCCATTATATTTGTGATATTACAGCTCTCTGAATAATTTAAATACTGAGATGTATACTTGATATCATTTTCATGATGATAGGAGTTAAAGCATGTTATTAAACATGGGAACACTGTTGTGCAGTGATAGTGACGAACTGGCACCCCGTCCAGAGATTGTTCCTTCCTCACACAAGATGCTTGCTGCACCGTGCACGACCTTCTCTGAAATAATTTATTGCAGCAGTACTGTCTCTTTCAAACATACTAACCTCCTATTCCTGTCCTTCCTTTTCTTTCTCTAAATCATGTTAATATTTTATCTGTATAATGTAATAAACATATTTTGCTGCATTTCATCAAATGATATCATCATTATATGTAAATAAGCACTTTATAAAGTGGTTCAGGTTGTGCAATATTATAACTGTATTGCAAGTTTACAGTGAGGTAATTGTACTTATAAGTACAAACAGTTCTACAAGGAGCACTTGATGGACTGATTTAGTGCATTTAGAGTTCTTGGGATGAAACTGTTTCTGAACCGCGATGTCCGTACAGGAAAGGCTTTTAAGCGTTTGCCGTATGAGAGCAGTTCCAATAGGCAACATGGCTGAGACAGTGTGTGCTTGATGCTATATACCGATAATTCTCTTTTTGATCAGCTGCTGTTGAGTTGTGATTCCACACTCAGATACAGTGATATAAATACTCCGAGTGGTGCAGTGAGAGTAACAGTGCTAAAGCAGCTATGGTATTTGGAATAGTTTGGCCATTCCGTGGACCATTATATTGTTACAGGTTAATTACAATCAGATGCCTTAAACTAATAAACAATATGCAGTTAATTTCAGTGTATATGATAAAGCCGCGTCAGGGATGTGGATCTAAAAAACAAAGGGAAACCACACTGGAACAAAAGCACTGCTTTGACACTGGGTGCCGCCAGTTTGCAAAACCATGCGGAGAGCTTGCGTACGCCAGGGATTAAGCTAGCGTGAAAATGTGTGTAGCTTTACGCCAAGTTTAGTTTTTATACATCGGGATGTGAGCAAGAAAATGGGCGTATGCAATATTTTTGTGCGTACGCACGGTTTATACATGAGGTCCCAGCCCAGGAGAGGGCTGGTGGCTACTTGGTACAGGTCTCCTCTGACTGTGTCTGACTTTGTCTTTTATTGTTGTCTGTTTCAATTGACTGTGGACGTCCCAGAAGTTTATTTTCTCGCAGAGACACTGTTAACTGAGCTGTTTTTGCTTTCCATCCCTGGTCATAGTTCAATAATTAATTAATATTTAATTAATTATATAATTAATTAACAATTAACGAATTGGCTGTGCTGGTGAAAAATGTTAGAACCTACAGAGAATGCAGCTTGCTCTGATTTAGTGAAACGTGGCTAACAACTACCATCCCAGATGCTAACGTGGAGCTACCCGGGTTTAGCACAGTTAGAGCGGACAGAGACGCAAGTACCTGCGGGAAGAAGAAAGGAGGAGGACTCGCTCTCTATGTCAGTACAAAGTGGTGCAACTCAGGACATGTAAACGTTAAAATCTCCAATTGTTGCAGGGACATCGAACTGTTGGCTGTAAGTCTGCGTCCCTATTACTTGCCCAGAGAGTTTGGACACGTGATTGTTGTCATTGTTTACATCCCCCCTCAAGCGAACGCGGAGATAGCGAGTGACATCATCCATTCCTCAGATGCTAAGTTACAAACACAGCACCCTGAAGCACTTGTGGTAATCGCTGGAAACTTTAACCATGTAACGCTGGATAAAACATTACCTGCCTTCTTCCAGTATGTGGACTGTAGCACCCGGGGAAATAGGACTATCGACCTACTGTATGCAAACCTTAAAGACGCATACAGCGCCACCCCGCTGCCTGCGCTTGGGAAAGCAGATCATAACCTGGTTCTGCTTCAGCCTCACTACAAACCAAAAGTGAGGGCGCTACCTACAACCACACGATCATTCAGGAAGTGGTCCCCTGAGGCAGAGCAAGCTCTGAGAGACTGCTTTGGAACTACAGACTGGGATATACTGCTGGGGTCTCATAGTAAGAACATTGAAGAGGCTGTTGACTGCACAACTGATTACATCAACTTCTGTATGGACATTGTAGTTCCAGTAAGATCAGTACGCTGCTATGCTAACAACAAGCCATGGATTACAAGTGACATCAAAGGCCTGTTGAACCAGAAGAAAAGGGCTTTTAAAGACGGTGATCAGCATGAGCTCAAGTGCGTGCAGAAGGAACTCCGAGTCCAGCTCAGGGCAGCGAAGGAGCAGTACAGGAGAAAACTGGAGCAGAAGTTGCAGAATAACAGCATGAAGGAAGTGTGGGATGGGATGAAGATTATCACTGGCTGCAGCTCGAAGCAGGGTGCCACCATCGAGACAGACGTGGAGAGAGCAAACCAAATGAACAACTTCTTTAATAGGTTTGATCACCCTAACCCACTCTCATCTCGGAGTACTGCATCCTCCAACCATCCTTCTGTTGATAACAGCATAGGTGAGACATCCCCACCCACAATTACAGCAGCCCATGTGAGCAGAGAGCTGAGAAGACTTCGTGCCAGCAAAGCAGCGGGTCCAGATGGTGTATCGCCACGACTGCTGAAGGCTTGTGCGTTGGAACTGGGGAGTCCTCTACAGCGCATCTTCAACCTGAGCCAGGAACAGGGGAGAGTCCTGAGGCTTTGGAAAACATCTTGTATCACCCCAGTCCCAAAGGTATCACGTCCTAGTGAGCTGAATGACTTCCGGCCTGTTGCTCTGACGTCACATGTGATGAAGACCATTGAGCGGCTGCTGCTTCACCACCTGAGGCCACAGGTCTGCCACGCCCTTGACCCTCTGCAGTTTGCATACCAGGAGAAGGTGGGAGCGGAGGATGCCATCATCTATATACTACACCGATCCCTCACCCACTTGGACAGAGGCAGTGGTGCTGTTAGAATTATGTTTTTTGGACTTCTCTAGCGCCTTCAACACCATCCAACCTCTGCTCCTTAGAGACAAACTGACTGAGTTGAAAGGAGACTTACACCTGGTGGCATGGATCGTGGACTATCTTACTGACAGACTTCAATATGTGCGTCTTGGGAACTGCAGGTCTGACATTGTGGTCAACAACACAGGAGCGCCACAGGGGACTGTACTTTCTCCGGTCCTGTTCAGCCAATATACATCTGACTTTCAATACGACTCGGAGTCCTGCCACGTGCAAAAGTTTGCTGATGACACTGCTATTGTGGGCTGCATCACGAGTGGGCAGGAGGAGGAGTACAGGAAGCTAATCAAGGACTTTGTTAAATGGTGCGACTCATACCACTTACACCTTAACACCAGCAAGACCAAGGAGCTAGTGGTGGATTTTAGGAGGCCCAGGCCCCTCATGGACCCTGTGATCATCAGAGGTGACTGTGTGCAGAGGGTACAGAACTATAAATATCTGGGAGTGCAGCTGGATGACAAATTGGACTGGACTGCCAATACTGATGCTCTATGTAAGAAAGGTCAGAGCCGACTATACTTTCTTAGAAGGTTGGCGTCCTTCAACATCTGCAATAAGATGCTGCAGATGTTCTACCAGACGGTTGTGGCAAGTGCCCTCTTCTATGCGGTGGTGTGCTAGGGAGGCAGCATAAAGATGAAAGACGCCTCACGCCTGGACAAACTTGTTAAGAAGGCAGGCTCTATTATAGGAGTAAAGTTGGACAGTTTAACATCTGTGGCAGAGCGACGGGCATTAAGCAAACTCCTGTCAATCATGAAGAATCCACTGCATCCACTGAACAGTGTTATCTCCAGACAGAGAAGTAGCTTCAGCGACAGACTTTTGTCACTGTCCTGCTCCCCTGACAGACTTTTTATCAGTATACTGCTGCTGGATTATGTGAATTTCCCCTTGGGATTAATAAAGTATCTATCTATCTATCTATCTATCTATCTATCTATCTATCTATCTATCTATCTATCTATCTATCTATCTATCTATCTATCTAATATACAGATATTGTTAGGTTCTATTTATGTTAGTTAATTTTGAACTATAAATCTGTGTTTTTTTTATATATTTATTATGTAATAAGTACAGTAAAGCGTAAATTCGCATTTACCTGTGAACTTGTTACTGCACTCTGAGTCTGCACAGAGTGCTATACAAAAAAAAACTAAAGTGAACTTAATTGATGTGATGGGAAGTCTGAAGTTTAAGTAATGAAAATCCAAAAGCATGTTGTTAACTAAACACTTCTTTATGCATTGCTTTATGACAGCAATGTAATGCAGAATGAACGAAAGGCAACACCCAAACTGCAAAATGACTAAAATCAATCTGATTAAAAAGCTATGCTCTGCAGTAATTATCTTGGCATTTATGGTACTTCAGCTCATCTCATAACCTTTCAGTCAAATTAGAGAATTTGTTTTTTCCACATTTGTGCATTAGTTCTGACCTTCTCAATCAAATCTCAAAGGTTACGAACTTAAGTAATGACAAAGTGTACCCCTTTCAGTCCTTTAAAACCCTTTAAAAAATACATATATATGTATATATTATAGATTATTAAGTGGAAGTACAGTCATCCCATTGATTTATCTTAACACGTGAAAAACGTATATTTCTGAACATTTGCTGGAAAAGTAATAACTACTTTTTCACCTGTCTATCACTAAGCACGTTTAATTGGAGCAAGTGAAAACATCATTTGAGGACAGTGGGGGACTCTCAGTTTAAATGAAAATGTTTCTGATGTGGAAATGAAATTAAAAAATGTATTTAAAATATGTGTTTAGCAGCGTTGTGGCACTAAATATAAATCCCTCCATGAAGCTTGCATATTCCCTTGTCATCTGATCATTTTTCTGGAAATCCCAGAGACATGTATATTAAATTACTCTGTGATTGCTGTTAGGGTACCACAAGAGTTTCTACTCAGCTTCAAGTTTATTTCTTTATTGTTTATTCATTTTAGTATTTAAATATAATATTTATTATTAGGTTAGTTCAGTCTTTGGTTTGGCTTTGTCATTATTAGGTTTTTATTAACATTGATATATGTTTTATCTACACAGTGAACTCAGAAGGTATTCATACCCCTTCACTTTTCACACAATTTCTTTAGTTGGATGAAGCCTTATGCTGAATTCATTTAAATTTATTTTCCCCCAAAATAAATAACATTCTATACCCTAGAATGGCAAACTAAAATCCGGATTTCCGAATTTTTTGCTAATTTATTAAAAATAAAACATGTAAATATCACATTGACACAAGTATTTGTACACTTTACTCAGTACTTGATTGAAGCATCTTTGGCAGCAATTACAGCCTGGAGTCCTCTGGGGTATGCACACAAAGGAAAATAGTAATTTTCTGCTATTCTTCTCTGTAGATCCTCTCAAGCTCTGTCAGGATGGAAAAAGGCCGCCAGTATGCAACTATTTTCAGGTTTGTCCAGAGGTGTTCGAATTGGTCCAAACTCTGGCTGCATCTGCCTCTAAGCCACTCCTGTGTTGTCTTTGCTTTATGCTTAGAGTCATTGTCCTGTTGAAAGGTGAACCTTTCGGCCCTGTCTGAGGTCCAGAGCGGTATGGAGGAAGTCTTCATTAAGGATATCTTTGTACTTTGCTCCATTCAGCTTTCTCTTAACTCTGTCTAGTCTCCAGGTGCTTGTGGCTGAAAAACAACCCCACAGCATGATGCTCCCACCACCATGCTTCACCTTTGGTATGGTATTGCACAGATGATGAGCCATGCCCAACTGATGGTTATCTTTATTGAAGTTTTCTCCATCTCCACACAGGTTCTCTGTAGTTCAGCCAGAGTGACCATCGGATTCTTGGTCACCTCTCTTACCATGGCCTTTCTGCTACGACTGCTCAGCTTGCCTGGATGACCATCTCTGGGAAGAAGTTCTGGTTGTTCTAAAAATCTTCCATTCAAGAATTCTAAAGACAACTGTGATTTAGGAACCATTGATGCTACAGGAATTTTGTGTCGCTTTCTCCAGATCTGTGCCTCTACACAAACCTGTCTCTAAGTTCTGAAGGCAATTCTTTCAATCTCTTGGCTTGGTTTTTGCTCTGATTTACACTGTCCATTGGGGCTGATTTATAATGAACTGACCAAAGGTGCACTCCAAACAAGGTGCAGAAACATCTAAGGGACTGATTAATAGAATGAGACGCACCTGAGCCAAATTCAAAGTATAACAGCAAAGAGTCTGAATATTTGTGTCAATGTGATATTTACCTTTTTTATTTTCAATAAATTTGCATGAATTTCTAAAATTGGTTTAGAGAAAAGCAAAGCAAATTTTTATTGGCTAACTAAAAGGATTACAATATGCAAGCTTTCGAGGCAACTCAGGCCTCTTCTTCAGGGAAGATGTAATCATTGGTTTGTCATTCTGGTGTATTGAGTGTTGTAAGTTGTGGTGAAAAAATGAATTTACAGTAAATGATTTTAGCAAAAGACAATAACATAGCAAAATGTTTAAAAAAGTAAAGTTGTCTGAATACTTTGTGAATCCACTGTATGTATGTATGTATTTATTAATGTTGTTTGATGTTTCTTGTATTTTATTAGTGGAGCACCAAGAAATGAGACCACCTTTGTGTCACTGTTAAAGGAATCCTCTCATCCTACAAATTCAGGCCGAGATTAATTCTCTGACTTTCTTTGAGTGTCCAGCTATTGTACGCATCAGATATTTCGGTTATCTGGATTCTTGCTTTGGTTTTTGGATTTGGATTACTAGAATGTGGATTAAGATTTGTTGCCGTGGGCTGCCAATTTATTATTCTCTTTAGTTTACAGTATAATCAATACTTCCTCTTTAATGAAAATTCTTGATGTGAACTTGTTTCTCAAGATAACGTTTTTTCATGGTTATCCTTTCCCTTGAGAAACATTTTAATATAAATTGGAACATCTGAACTCTAAAAACCTGTTCCCCAAAGGCTTCCTGTGAAGTTGGGAAGTCAGACTGCAGAAGGTAAAACCTATACTAGGGAAGGCCCTGGGCTGGTCTTGTGGGTCTTTTAGAGGCATTGCACCATTTGTCTATTTTGTGTGCTACTCCACCATAATTACTGCAAAATGGCCCCATGTGGAAAATGTGCATGAGTATTCTTCTCAGCTTTGTTTCTACCATATGGAAAATGATTGTGTATAGAGAAGCTTTTATCTGTGACACCTTTACATGATAACCACCTTTTCCACCCTCTCCAGTTTACACAGTTGTTAATGTTTGGAAAACGTATGGGATTAAATCACTTAGAGATTTGTATATACGACGTAAATAATGTCTTTCCATCCTACGGACAATTGCACTACAAATTTAGCTTCCCATCAACACAGTTGTTCCACTGTCTCCAAATTAGAAACTTTGCTAAACAAAATCTGCCTAATTTTCCTCACCTCTGACCTACTTCTATTCTGGAAGAAATATTGGACTCCGACAGCATTTCTATAATATATAAAAACATTTTAAAGTCCCTTCCTTTCTAAGATCCCAGAATACAGTGGGAAACGGATCTCTTACTCAATATTTAAGAAAAGGAGTGGAAGGCTGCCATGCACCGAATTCACTCAAACTCCATATGCGCAAAGCATACAATTATTCAACATAAAATCTTTTATTGAGCACATCTATCTGATTTAAAATTGTCCAAAATATTTTCAGGGAAAGATCCAACCTGCGATTGTTGCAATCAAGTTCCAGCCTCATTGGGCTATATGTTTTGGGCCTGCACCAAATTAACATCATTTTGGACCAAAATCTTTAAATGCCTTTCAGACAGCCTTGGTGTCACAATCCCTCCTAATCCACTAACAGCTGTGTTTGGTGTTCTTTCAGATGGGCTTAAAGTGGAGAAGGACAAACAAACTGTGATTGCCTTTACTACACTATTAGCACGTAGACTTATCTTGCTGAACTGGAAGAATTCCACCCCACCTCTTTTAAGTCAGTGGGTAACTGATGTTATATGCTATTTGAAATCGGAAAAAAATCAAATTCTCACTTAGAGGATCTGTGCAAATTTTTTTTTAAAACCTGGCAGGATCTAATCAATAACATTTTAGAATAAGCATTTAAATTGGAGAAAAGGATTATCTTCCCTCTGTTCTACTCTTAAAGTTTTACTCTGGCTGTTGGCCTTTCTCATGGGCTGGGGTTGAATTGAATTTAGTTTGGTTAAGTTTGACTTCTTTGTATGGAATGTTACTTGTTTTTAATACATTCAATTAAAAAAAATATTGTGTGGCATAACTAAAGAGGCAAATTTAGAATCACAAATATTTATTGTTAAAAATAATTCAGTAACAACTCTGGCATGTACCCTGTAAGAGCCATCAGTGCACAAAGAAAAAAAAGACACCTAAGAACCTATGAATGTGGATTCTTGTGAGGCCTTCTTAGGCCAAGTACAGTAATTATGCAAATAACCTGCGGCAGAGGTACACTTTCGGAAATGCCATCACTGATTTGAATGACATTTATTGATACTTGAGTAAAAATAATCATTTCATTATTTCCTAGTAGCATATTAAGTTGAGTCTTCAGTGCTGTACATATGTAAGTGATCCTGCACAGCTGATCATCACGGTATATGAAATTAATTATGCTCTCACGGCAGATCTAGTCTGGGAGAAGCAGTACAGCCCTAACATTTTATTAGTTTACATTTTCCAATGCCTTGACGGCAGCATGCGTTTGTGCTAGTGACATCCTGACCTCTTATTTTTGAAATCTGTCACTAGAAACAAGAAAACATGGGGTAATATTTAACTAGTGCTTAGTGACTACAGTGGTTTCTGAGCTTTGCTTGGTTTATACATATGTGTTACATATTATAAAAATGTGCTTTCCAATAAGTCTGTGTAGTAACAGAAAACTGTCTTTGTCTTCAGTGTTGTTTTATGCAGTAACATTTCTCTTAAAACGCCACTATGAATATTGTATGTTAAAGCTTCTTGTTTCCTAATTTAAAGCTAGTCATGAGAATTTTGTGAAAGGAATGGAGCTGCATCTTTTCCAAGTGCAAATTTGATGTTAAAGTAAAATTAATTTGCAGTAATGGTCACCTGCTTGCAGCAAAACTATTGACTGAACTGAAATACTTTAGAAGTAGCATAAGTGTGGACTTCCCCCAACCAGCTGTTCATTTTTCTGTTCTTTTGTTTGGGAGGTAAAATAATGGACTTAAAGGTTGCCAGCTCAATCCCTGCCTACATCTTAATGTGCTACCCTGAGCAATTTGTGTAATTTGCCTTTTCTCTAAATTTAAAACAAAATGACCTGGGGTTAAAACAGGTTTAGTGTTCCTCTATGTGTCATAAAAGACATCTGTTTGGGACTGATATACAGTATATTGTAATTGCTAAGCCACATGTCTCTGCTGCTTCAGCATAGTTTAAAAAATAATAATGAGTATAATACTCATTAACATAGTATAGCATACAAGTGTGTACAAAATGTTTATGCTTGTAACTTTGCTTCCAAATTTAACATTTCTTTCATAAAAATGTAATAAGATATAACACCAGCTTGCACCACTTTCAATCAGATCATCTTTACCTGAAAATGATTGATAAGATCATCTACACTTGAACAGAACTGATAAAGCCGCACTTTGGGACAAGAAAAGAGAAGGGGATAGCCTATGTCCACAGCAGAGATCGACTGTACCAACTAACTACTTAGCTGGCTTGGACAGGAAATGGTTGGTCGAGAATGAAACCAACTCGCAGCCAATCAGTTTTTCTCAGTCAACAATTCTGTCCCGCCTTAATGAGTGGAGCAGCAAGAGAGTTTTTTGAGAATTCATATGACAAGGTCAAGGTTCACCGAGGAAAATCTGAAGGATGCATGCATCTATTACATTTGGATGAAAAACAGTCTTGCTTTAAAAAGGATGAAAGGCAAATGAGCTGGGAGATGAAGAAATTAAACGGAAAAGAAGAAGGATTATTTTAAATAATGAGCAAAAAAACAAAACCAAAATAGGCCAAAAATCAAAGTCAAAAGAAAGATTGCCAGAGGTCAAAACTGTGAAGGATTTGTTTTATTTTTTTGAATTTATTTTCATGTATTGTTTTGATTTTTTTAATAACATTAATGCTTAAAGTTATATTCATATTATTGTTTTGACTAATTCCTATATTAGAATAGCTATTAGAATATGGTATAGTCCAGGAGTGGTGAACTCCAAGCCTAGAGTGCTGCAGTGGCTGCAGGTTTTCATTCTTACCATCTTCTTAATTGGTGACCAGTTTTTGCTGCTGATTACTTCTTTTAATGAACTTGACTCAGGCCCCATAGTTATTTCTTTTTCTTTAATTAACAGCCAAACAATAATGAGGCACAAAACAAGCTACCACATGACCAGCTCCCCTGTGCCCATTACACAATATCTGAAATTGGGGAGAGGTGGTGGTCTTGGTAAGGCTGATCTCTCAGGTAACCATAACATTTTGACGGTGCTTTTAGAAAGAACAGAAAAACAACAGTTTTCAAAATGTGTGCTGTGGCAGAATGAGAGCATCAACAAGCCATGGAATTAAATAACGGGTTTAATTAACAGCAAGAATTGGCTTCTCATTAAGAAAGTGATTTGAGTGAAATTGGTTGGAGTTTGAAGTCCCAGTTTAGCTGGTCATCTCGTTTCACATCTCATTTCTGCTTGGCTGTCATTTAATGAAGAAAGGAATCAATTCAGAGGGCTGAACTCTTCTAACAGGGCTATTAAAGTGATGGGAAAAAAGATAATTAGCAGTGAAAACTGGTCACTGATTAGGAAAAGGGTTATAATGAAAACCAGTAGCCACTGTGGCACTCCAGGGGTCTCATGTATAAACGGTGCATGCACACAAAAATGTTGCATAAGAACATTTCCACAGTCAAATCATGATATAAAAAACCTAAACTTGCCGTAAAGCCACGCACATTTCCACGGTAGCTCATACCTTGGCGTACGCAAGTTCTGTACTCGGTTTTGCAGACTGGCGGCACCCAGCGTCAAAGCAGTGCTACTGTTCCAGTGTGGTTTCCCTTTCTTTTTTAGATCCACATCCCTGTCGTGGCTTTATAAATACTGTACACTGAAATTAACCACATATTGTTTATTAAGTTAAGGCATCTGATTGTAATTAACCTGTAACAATATAATGGTAAAGGGAATAGCCAAAGTATTCCAAATACCATCACTGCTTTAGCGTTGTTACTCTCACTGCATCAGGGGTTGCCACAGCGGATCATCTTTTTCCATATTACTCTCACTGCTCCACTCAAAGTATTTATATCACTGTATCTGAGTGGGGAATCACAGATCTACAGCAGCTGATCAGAAAGAGAATTATTGGTATACAGCATCAAGCACACGCTGCCTCAGCCATGCTGCCTATTTGAACTGTTTCTCACACGGCAAACGCTTCAGAACCTTTCCTGTACGGACTTTGTGGTTCAGAAACAGTTTCATCCCAAGAACTATAAATGCACTCAATCAGTCGATCAAGTGCTCCTTGTAGAACTGTTTGTACTTATAAGCACAATTACCTCACTGTAAACTTGCACTGCAGTTATAATATTGCACAAACTGAGCCACTTTATAAAATGCATATCTACATATGATGACAATATCATTTTTAAGATGAAATACAGCAAAATATGTTTATTTCATTATACAGATAAAACTTTAACTTAATTTAAATAATCTACATTGTTAATAATTAAACATATGAGGACACGGTGCCGCAGCGCTAGCGAGGAGCTGGCGCTCCGTTCACGGATTGCTCCTGCCTCGCGCTGTATTCTTTCTGGGGCTCGCAAGACACTGGAAGGATAGATGGATAGAATAATTAAACACGTACTACGAAGATATTTCGATGTTCCTTAAAAGTTTTGAAGAATCTGCGTTCTAAGCTTACAGATGGCTTAACGTCTATTACAGAGCTGATTGTGTGGCGATTGGTTATTTGGAGAAAGAAAAGTAAGGATAGGAATTGGGGGTTAGTATGTTTGAAAGAGACAGTACTGCTACAATAAAGCATTTTATCGAAGGTCGCGCATGGCGTAGCAAGCATCTTGCATGAGACAATGAACAATCACTGCGCCACCGTGTTCCCCTGTTTAATAACATGCTTTAACTCCTATCATCATGAAAATGATATCACGTATACATCTCAGTATTTTAATTATTCAGAGAGCAGTAATATTACGAATGTAATGGATTCTGTGCCCTGTGCCTTTAGTTACGATGGGATTTGAGAAACTAGTAAATTAAACAATTTTAAGATGAAGTTTATGATGTTCTGATTTAATGACAAAATAAACTACGTGATTAAAGTGGAAATTTCAAGATTAAAGTTGACATTTCGTGCATTTTTCCCACTGTCTGCCTTATTTTTTTTCCCTGTACCCTAATAAGCTTTCATATGACACTCAGACGGTGGGCTACGACTCGCCTTTTCACGGAGTCTTTGATATGTGACAACTTCTTTTTTATTTCGGGCAGTGTGTGACTTTGTGAACTTGAGCTTGCTATTTTCTCTGACACGCTATGTCACTCGATCAACTTCCTTTTGTTGTTTATACCACTGTTTAAACCAACAAATAGTACATTTTTCCTTGCCTCCACTTGGTATTCGCTGAAATTCTTCTTTTCACAGAAGGCTGAGCTTAAGGGCTATTTATATTGATTTGCATATTCAAAGAGGCGTAATTCTGGGAGGAGCTGGGGCGGGAAAGCAGTCGCGTGCACGTGCGTTACTTTTCACCCTGACCGGGATTTATGTAGCGGAAGAATGTGGAAGTTGGCGTTCGCACACATTTATGCACCTGGATTTTTTTGTGTGTACGAACATTTCCGCTTTTGTGCTCACGCCATATTATAGTGTGAGTTCTACGCACGGCATTATACATGAGTTCCAGGCCTGGAGTTCGCCACCCCTGGTATAGTCTTTTACCCCCTTTAAGTTAATATGAGATAGAACGTTCCCACTAAAATCAGTAATACAGTGTGTTAATTGACTCAGTTGTTGTTTAGAACAGGTCCCCGTGCTTGTAGGGATTGAAAGACCCATTTGCAACATGAAAATAGGGTAGGCATACATAGCCATACAGTTTTCTGACTGTTTAGAAATGGTTCAACTGTATGAGAGAACTTAAAGAAACAAACAAGATTTTTAAGCTTTAAACAGAACCTTAAACAAGAACTTTTCTTTGCAATATCAATTTTTTCTCTATTTTTGTGTGAACCGTTTTACTTTGAATTTTTACTAAAGCTTTTAAAAAGATATTTTTGTCTGTGGAATCATTTCAACATGTCAGGCTACTGCTGAAGCTGCAGAATTTTGGTAATATTGGGTAACTGCAGCTACAATTAATTTTTACTATTGTTTGTTTATTTTTTAACTACCCTATTGTTAACCAATTCTGTCCGTGGATGCTGCCATATCTGACTCTTTGTTGTCAGGAGTGGTGCTTTTTTGTGTCTGGGTTTCTAGATATTTCAAAAAATTATCATGCATTAATTATTTATTCGTCTCTCAAGGGAGTCAAGAATTTTCATGTTTATTTTGACTTGTCATAGAACATAAGAAATTTGACAAACAAGAGGAGACCATTCAGTCCATCAAGCTTGTCTGTTTAGCTGATAGCTAAGCTGTCCCAAAATCTCATCTATATACTTCTGAAAAGTTGTTAAGGTTTCTGCTTCATATACATGTCTTGGTAGTTTGTTTCAGATTCCCACAGCTCTTTGTGTAAAGAAGTGTTTCCTGCATTCAGTCCTAAATACACTTCCCCTTAATTTCAACTGGCATCCTTGAGGTAGTGATTCACTGTTAAGTTTAATCTACTTTATTAATGACGTTTAGAATTTTGAAGATCTGGATTAGGTCCCCATGCAGTCTTTTCTGCTTGAAACTAATCAGGTTCCATTCCCTGAGCCTGTCAGAGCAGGACATGTCCTTAAGTCCTGAGATGCACTTGACTGATCTCCTCTACACAGCTTCAAGTGCTTCTATGTATTTGTTATAGCATGGTGACCAGAACTGAATGCAATACTCCAAACTCACTAGTGCATTAAATACTCTAAGCATAACATTTCTCGTTTTATATTTCACAGTTTTAACGATTTAGCCTAAAATTTTGTTTGTCTTTTTACATTGTGTCAACATAAACACCCAAATCCTTTTCAGAGGTTGCTTTCTTTAGGACGGTGTCTCCCATCTTGTACTTATGAGTGTTGTTCCTTTTCCCCACATGTAGCACTTAGCACTTTTCTATGTTAAACTGCATTTTCCAAGTGTTCACCCAGTTCTGTAGCTTTTGAGTGTTTTTGACTTCAGCTTTTGGTTTAAGAATTAGGTTTGGGTATTTTTTGCCTTTTTTGCTTTGTTTTTAAACTAATTTTCTCTCATCTCTCTAGGTCCTTCAGTTAAACATTTTTCATTGCATTTTCCTTATGTGGCAGAATAAAAATCCATTTTTCAAAAAGCAAATAAAAAAAAATCATGGAGTTCATTTTAATTCACAGAATCAAAAAACTTGGAATTGTGCCTGTCATGATTAATTACCTAAAAACAATTGCTTCTCTTTAAATACATTTTTCAGTTTATATCTGGAAGTTTTTAAGTGTTTTTTTTTAACTTATGCAATGGTTACAGCTATTTTGCCATGCTTTGCAGTAAAGCACAATGGATTTTGAAAGGTAATCAGGAGAAAAGATGTGGTTAAAAGACAAACACGGGTTGAGTACTGGGAGAACAAGAATTATAGCACCCAGAACCAAATCATGAGAAAAGAATGAGAGTTGACATAAATCAAAAACAAAAGGTCTTTAGCTAGCAGATTGTTAACAAAGGTAACAGCAAGGAGTTGTTTTTTTTAAATCTATGAACTTTTATCCCATCTCTTTGTGATTGATGGTTCACAATTATAGTGGACATTCCCATGGAAATTAAAAAATAGCTGTCAAAATGTTCAAAAATAATTCACAAAATGAAAATAGGCCATGAACCAAGAAACAAATGTCATCATTAATATCCCTGGGCTAGAAAGATGGAATGTAAATTCATATCAAAAGGGCCACGGAAGGTTGGAAAAAATTAACCAAGACAAAATACCCAACATATTTCCTTTTGTATTGTATGCTTAAAGTAAAAAACAGTTTATGTTTTACCGCAATGCCATCTTCTTTTATTCTGACTGCCACTATATTTGAGGTACCATCTCTACAATATGTCATATGTTGCTATGAGCTTGATTTCAGAAGTTGCATATTTCATTATTGAGTCACTAGCAGAACAGTATAAAAATCCTTTTCAAAATTTATGCACCATCCTAGAACTGCATTTCAAAAATCTTCATTGTTTTCTAAGAGCTTGTCCTTTTTTGCTTCTGTTTTTAATTTTGAATTTTGCTTAACTTTTTTCTTGGCTACCTAAATGTCATTCCATTTATAGACTTTTGTTTTTCTTCTGGTCCATTTCATTCATTATTCTAGCCACTTTCCTTTGTGTTGGCAAAACAGCACATCATTTTTTATACCAGTAGACATATGACGTCATGTATTATCAGATTTTGTATGGTGTAATTTAATGACAGACTATTGAATCCAGCAATACCAAACATATATAGTGGTGCTCATGAAAAGACATTGCAAAATGGAGGCATCCAAGCCGTTTTTCAGATTGGCAACATGTGATAAAAAAATTTAAAAAATACTGCAAAATATAATTAAGCAAAATATTCTTTCAGATTGTTACAACATAACACCCACCACTTAATCTGAGTTGGCACAGAACAGCTAGGCCTTGAAGCTAGGCATAGTCCCTTCATTTTATGTAGTTTTCTCATACTCGCTGATGATTCTTGGAAGTGAAAGCTTTTATCAGGAAAATAACATTCTCAGTATACTTTAGTGCCACATCCGTTCTTAACTTCTATTGAGAGGTGGGAACCAAAGGGGTTAACTTAGACATTGTCTCTCATCTCTAATTAGCACAAAACAATATCTTAAGAAGGCTGGCATGAAGAATGAAATCTGGACCAAAAAACTCCCCTTCAATGCCCCCAAAGTGAATATTACTTGACCAAACTCCCCTGTCAGCTCACAAGATATCCATGACAAACAAGACACTAAGAAATGCACTTGCTCCTCTGTTGGGACTAACCGAGATTTAAAATCTTAAGCCTGATGTTCAGTTTGATGGCATGGAAAAGAAAAGGAGAGGGAATGCTTCACTACAATGATAAAAGAGATTACCATTTTCAAGTGTCACAGCAAAGAGTCTGAAAGCTTATACTAATGCTTATACTATATAATATTTATACTACTTACAGTATTTACGCGGCGGTGTGCTGGGGAGGCAGCATAAAGAAGAAGGACGTCTCACGCCTGGACAAACTTGTTAGGAAGGCAGGCTCTATTGTAGGAATAAAGTTGGACAGTTTAACATCTGTAGCAGAGCGACTGGCACTAAGCAAACTCCTGTCAATCATGAAGAATCCACTGCATCCACTGAACAGTGTCATCTCCAGGCAGAGGAGCAGCTTCAGTGACAGACTGCTGTCACTGTCCTGCTCCACTGACAGACTGAGGAGATCGTTCCTCCCCCACACTATGCGACTCTTCAGTTCCACCCGGGGGAGTAAATGCTAACATTACTCAAAGTTATTGTCTGTTTTTACATGTGTTTTTATTACTCTTTAATTTTTTTTTGTATCAGTATACTGCTGCTGGATTATGTGAATTTCCCCTTGGGATTAATAAAGTATCTATCTATCTATCTATCTATCTATCTATCTATCTATCTATCTATCTATCTATCTATCTATCTATCTATCTATCTATTGATAGATTTCAGTTTTTTATTTTTAATAAATTTTCAAACCTTTCTGAAAACGTTTCACTTTGACATTATGGCTTCTCCTGTGGATGGGCAAAAATGGTAAATTCCTCCATTTGAAGTTAAATCTACAACATAATAAAGTCTGCAACCCGCTATATCCCAACTACAGGGTCACAGGGGTCTGCTGGAGCCAGTCCCAGCCAACACAGGGCACAAGGCAGGAAACAAACTCTGGACAGATTGTATGTTTGTGTAAATTTAAAATGGAGGAATAAATTAGTAAGTGAATAGGATGTCTATAGTTTTAAATATGATTTGTCTAATGAACATCAACATGTGCTCAGGAGGTTGGTAGTGACGATAAAGGGAAAGATGAGGATGAGCCTCAGTGTACATAAAAATATAAAAATAATTTTTGATAATTCCTGTTGGCCTCTGGTACAGTCCAATATATTGGAATAAAACATCAAAGAAAGCTCTAAACTGAATGCTGGAAAAGCATTTTTTAGGCAAGCAAAACCAGAAACAAATAGACAAATGGAGTTTAGTAGAAGCTGACAAAAATACAAGATTTAGTTTGTGGAATTTACTTATAAAATACTAAAAATAAGATCATAATGGATGGTAATACAGTGTGACCGAGTCGGTATTTATTATCATAATCCATTCTGTTTATGTTTATGCACTGTCATTTCCATTACCAATGTACACATGAGAAGAGCCAAAGCCAGTTGGCCATGATGTAATTTAACTTCGTATTATATCTATCCATTTATTTCTTTTAAGTTGCTCCTTCCATAACAGAGTACAGTAATAGGAACCACAACCTCATCCTGATTGCATTATCTGCAAAAGAAGCAACCAAACTAAATGGGATGCAAAACCAGCATAATATTTGATGCCCAATCATCTTTCAAACTGGACCAGTTGAAGATTCTCAGCCAGCTTAGTCTACACATCTTTGAGAAACTGGAAACCACTGAAAATTCACATGCACACAGGAACAACATATAAACCTGATGATGAGTGGTTCAGGAACTGAATAAAACTTGTTAGAATTACTAGAAATCACTGTGCCTCATGGCAGCATTTTTTATAATGTAAATAATCCATCTATTCTTTTTTTTGTAAGTCTTACCCAGTAGAGATTCACTGGTAGCCAGAGCCTATTCTGGAACAAGGAATCATCTTTGGATGGGGAGTCCATCTATCACAGGGTACGTCTACCACTCAACCCCACACTTGGGCCAATTTAGAGTTTCCAGTTATCCATTGTGGGTTCTTCTTTATTCATTGGCAGGCTTAGCAAAAACCTGTCTTCTGCCTTGTCTTTGAGGGCCAAATATTTTTTCCAAAAAACAAAGTAATCACTTTTTATGTGTTTCACACATAAATCAACATAAAATGTGCTGCGTGCTGTGGCTGCTGTCGGCGCCTCTTCAAAGTCTCTGGCAACAGCGGCTGTACAGGGTCTGCTCGATGGCCAGCTGGAATGCGTGGCAAGCCGGCTGCCTGGTTGTCTTCCCGCAGCAGTGGCAGTCGCAATGTGTCGCAATCTGGTTTGTAACTCTTGTCATCATAAGTGGCCATCCTTACAGGCACATGATGCTGTGTGAGCATCAGCTACAAGAACATGTTCAGCACCACAGTCAGATGGGGACCGATAAACTGATGCTTGTACCTCACTTTGATTTTCGATCTCCGTCTCCAGACCACTTGAATCACACTCAGAGTCCGACAAGTCAGAATCAAATTCAGCAATAATACACAAAACATTGTCCATGGAGTGTTTTGCTTTGCGCATTCACTTTTGTCTATCGCCAGACGTTGATGCCATTTTAAAGGCTGTTTCGTCTTTGCTACTCATGCATGCACAGGGAATCGAGGTGATATCAACAAAGCTAACTTTCCTTCTAGCACTAAAACTAAAATTTAACAGCAAGTTTTCTTCAACAGATGCCCCAAAGCTGCTGGACCCCCCAACCCTGCCCAATACCCAGTCCATGCAAGCATAGAACAGGGTATGAGCAAGAACACACTCCTAATGAACCCTAGTATCTACTGGGAAAAATGCAAAGGTTCTGTCTCCACTCTGCACAGTGCTCACAGTAACAGTGTACAGGCTGGCTATGGCATCCAGAAACTTCAGGGGGATCCCGCAAAGCCTCAGGATGTCCCTCATGGCAGCTTGATCAACTGAGTTGAACGTTTTATGAAAATCGACAAAGGCTACAAAGAAACCGATATTCACATTTGTCCTTGACGTACCCTCAGTGCCAGGATGTGGTCGATGGTAGACTTGTTAGGAGTAAAACCAGACTGCTGCAGTCGTTGGTAAGTGAGCAAGGGATCACAGATACTATTGAGGATGACCCTAGCAAGGACCTTACCTGGAACTGAGAACAGTGCTATCCTCCTGTAGCTGCCACAATCCAGGCAATTACTTTTCCTTTATAGGGATGACAAGTCCCATTTTCCAGTCAGTTGGGATTACGCCCATCTCCCAGATGGAAGCAAAGTTTGCTTGCGATGCCAGGAGGCATTACCACCGGCCTGGAGAAGTTCACCCTGGATACCCTGCATCCTTCTCTACCCTCAAATGGTTCACCACCTGTGCAATCTCAGTGAGACTGGGGTGGTTCACAGCTAATTGGAGGATCAGCCTCAAGAACTGTGAATCCAGAGATATCCAACATCCTAGCCGGAGGATCAGCTTTAAACAGCTCCTCAAAGCAGCCAGCCCAGTGGGTCACAGCAGCAGTATCATCTGTAAGGACGGTTCCATCATCACGCTGATACAATTGTTGGTACACAGCAGAGAGTCAATGCACCCATCTGTGAATGACAAATAGATGAATTTGTAAACAACTTGGCCATAGAAAAAAATAAGAGATTTTAAAATGTTTTATGTCTTAAAAAACCTGGACAAAGCTCAATATATAATTTTCCATGTCATTAGTAGCTTTATGTACAACTAAACTCTGAATGTAGGTTAAAGAATAATGTCTGCTGGTATTGTTGCTACAGAAAGAGTAGTTTTCCCACAGATAGTGGAAGTCAGAAACCCCTTTAGCAAAGTAAACATGGCATTCATATTTTCTTTTGTATGATTACAGCTGTTTATGAAGTCAATTGAAAACAAGGTGTTATCAGAAAAGAAATTGTAAGCTAAAAAAATATGTTTCTCTTTGATGGGGAGAGTTACTGTATTTCTTGCTGTGTTTCTTTCTCATAAAAAAAAAAATCAGAAACTCTCCTCGGTATAAATTACTTCTACTTTATGTGTTTAAAGCATTCATGGAAAAAAGCTAGGCAGCATACGATTAACTAATACAGAAGATGCCAACATATTGTGCTCCTGCTGTGATTTATTTTATCCACTACCGACACAATAATAAAACAGATGACTTGTAGCTCTAAGGTACATTTGTTTTCACGCCTGGTAATGCATTCTTTACTTACATTTGCTAACCATATCATAAGAAACAACTGTCCTTTATAACGAAAATGCCTATACTGTACTTACTTAAACTTTTACAAAGTATAAAGCTCTCAGCATGGAAGTTTAAAGTTTAAAGGCCAAATTAATAGGATGATTCTAGTGACCAGTTGATCAAAACAGTAGTATGTTACTATTGATAATGTGAAGCGCATTTAATAGAATCAATACATTAGTGCAATGAAACCAGCAAAAGAAGGAGCAGCACTCCTAAAGCCAGCAACTGGAAGAAGGCACAGGATGTCTTCATGACAGTATTAAATAAATAGGACAGTTTACGTTAGTGAGATGGTATTACTGATTTCTTTATTTGTTTAATCAGAAATCAGGCTACACTTCAATTAGTGATTTTTAGGAATGGCCATTTATGGTTCACAGGAAAGAAACAGACAATTTGCATGTGACATCTTAATCAATGTTTTGTACCGCATGTGAAAGAATAGTATTTCATTTCATAAGGGTCAGTACATCATCAGTCTTTTTTAAAGCATCTCATTTTTTTTTTAAATATTTACATGCATGTGTTTACTTTTGTTTTTTCTAGGGTCCAAATGCCTTCTTACTGTTATAACTAAATATCAACTATCGTAAAAGTTGTGTGATTTGTGCCAGAAAGAAGCAACTGCATCCCATGCTGTTTGAATTAATGAGTAGTCAAGTGACACTATGTCAAATGTAAAGGAAATTTAAAATTCAGTATTATTCAGAGGTAAATAACACCTTGCCTGAAAAGTGCATTGCTGTAGTGCTAACAGTGCTGCCAAATGGATCCAGCCTGTATCCAAGATGGTCTTTAGTCTTGAACCTGGTTGTTGCCAGTGTGTAGTCTACCTGCTCTCCCTATGTCTGTGATGAGTTTTTCTTCAGATACTTTGGTTTTCCTCCTAACAATATGCATGTTTGGTTAACTGGGGAGTCTAAATTGATCCTGTGTGGGTGTATGTGTGGGAGCTTCCTGCAATAGACTGGTTTCTGATGCTGGCAAATAAGCTCTAACACCTCACAACCTGGAATTGGATTAAGTAGATTTTGGTATGCTATCTTATTTTCCAAGTGATTATTAAAAAAAAAAATCTTAACTCATGAGCCACTGTACCTTGTTTGCCTGGCACCACTGTACTATAAACTCAGCATTGCCTATCTGTGTTTGGTTTTGTTATGATCTCAGGGAGACGAGAGTAGGCAGTGCGATGAGGATATGACACCAAACAGGACAGGCAATAATCAGTCAAAGAGGCAGGCAGGAGTCTTATACAGGGAGACAGATGAAGACAAGCTGACTGTCCCAAAACACATGCTAAAGTTATAGTAGATGAAATAGATGAAATAGTCCTAGCACTAAATTCTTCGTGGAAGATCTTTTTAACTCCCTGTAATAATAAAGACGTTTCCTGAAGGCACAAAAGACGGCTAGAACACTTGAGAGATGTTAAATGTATAGATTGTCAAAAGCCTAATAAACAGAAAAGAAATTCATAGTCAAACGAGAACAAGCAAAAAGGTCCTTTCACTATATAGATTTGTTTTTCTGTAACTAAACTGTAAAAAAATACAGGTATTGATTTTTGAGAGAATGAAATGCACAGAGAAAGTCCCTTCTACATTGACATCTTAAATAAGGAGTGCACAATGGATGGAGACGTCCAGTCACATGATTAGCAATGGACAGCACCCTTGACGTAGCCATGATCGTGCAAAACTAGCACAAAGCAGTGAACAAAAATGTGGCATAATGATAAAATGTACTGAGCACTGAATACGGTAAATGTAATAATGGGAAACAGGGACCCCAAAACTCAGCTTACAACAAGATTTTCATTCAAATGCATGCCATCTAGTACTTGATTAAATCCAATAGTGTAAGGATTTATAAAGCACCACCTACCAATGCATAGTGGAACTGCAACCTGCCTGTGGGCACTAAACATGGGACCGCTATGAGGAAGAAAAGTTGAAATGTAGAATTAAAAATGATACATACATTCCTACACCAACTTAATCAAAACCAAGGTTACAGGAGGCATGTACCACTACTGTGTGTTCGTAAGGTAACGAGTGGTCCTGGACATCTGCCAGTCCATCTCAGGGCACATGTATGCACACCCACATTCATTCACACAAAGGCCAATGTATGGCCACCAATTAGGATAATAATAATAATTGCTAACATTTATGAAGCACTTGTCTCACTACTCAAACCACTTAATATAGTGAGTGGGAAGCCACTTCGCCAACAACTAATGTGTAGCATCTACCTAGATGATGTGACGGCAGGCATTTTTGCTCTAGTGTGATTACCACAGTTTAGCTATTAGGTGGTGAAGGGGTGAGACATAGTGAGATAATTAGAGAAAGGGGATGATTAGGGGGCCAGAATGACCAGGCTATGGTTGTCAATTTAGCCACAACATCGAGATACCTCCTACTTTTTACGTAGGATTCCAAGGGATCTATAATGACCGCAGGGAGTCAGGACCTTGACTTTACATATCATTTGAAGGACGGCGCCATTTTAACAGCACGGTGTCCCCGTCATTGCATTGGAGATCCACATTCAGACCACAGGGTAGGTGCCCCCTGCTGGCTTCCCCAACACCTCTTCCAGCAGCAACCCAAGCTTTTCCTGGTTCATCTCTCATCCAAGTACTGGCTGGGCCTGAACATACTTAGGTTCAGCTGGATGTGAATCTTCACATTTTTAGAGACATGCAAGCAACTCTGGAGTGCCTGAAACAAAACCCATGCCGACACACAGAGAACATGCAAGCATCATGTGATAAACCGAGGACATTTAAAAAAAATAAAAAGATGAAAGTTCAAATTTAAAATACCTTTCATTCACTTGAATTAATAGCCTAACTTGAGAGCAAACACATCAGACGTATTAAAAGAGTACACTTTAAAGACAATGGCATAAAAGCAAAAGGAGATCAGCACTTCAAACATGGCTCCTAAAAAGGCAAGCTGACATATTTTTTAAAAAGGGCCACTGACTGTCTTCAAGAGTAAATCCCTGGTGTCAAGAGAAGCATCTATTAATATAACTGCCCTGAGAGTTCATAGTTGTATGCCAGATGTTCTTCTCCTTTTATTCCTCTTTAGACAGAAAACTATGGATGACTGAGGTGGTGATGTGTCACTGGAAGGCTGCTGATGTAAATGTCTGTGATCTTCATCAGTGGGGAATAACTTTCACTTTGAGTTAAGCTCTCCATTAAATTTACCATTCTGGAATCTTTCATGTGGCACAACTTCAGAGAACACAGGAACAGGAGTGAAAGAAATAGATAACAAAGTATAACACAGCAAATAGGCTGAAAAAGAAGAAACCACAAGCTGAAGAAAGAGACAGAACTCCAAACCAGCAGAGTAAACTGCAGGAAATGAATGGGGTGTTATTAGTTAAATAAACTTGGAAGATGATGCATATTCTTTAAAACCAAAAGTGAGAACAGAAAGACATTTAGTAATGCTAAAAGATGCTGCGGATAAATTTGCCTGATTTACATAGAATAATCTCTGAACTGAAACCTTCCACCTGTGTCCTTGACCCAATTCCAACAAGATTTTTCAAAGAAGTATCAGGCATGCTAATTGATAATATTCTTGACAAAGTAAATTCGTCATTAAATACGGGGGTCTTCCCAGACCGTCTTAAGACTGCTGTAGTTAAACCCCTACTCAAGAAAAATAATCTTGACCCCTCTGCTTTTGAAAATTTTAGACCCATCTCTAACCTGCCCTTCTTAAGTAAAATTCTAGAGAAGGCAGTCATTATGCAGTTAAATGACCACCTCAATAAACATGCTATTCTTGATAAATTTCAGTCAGGTTTTAGAACAAATCACAGCACAGAAACTGCTTTCGTTAAAGTAGTAAATGACTTGCGGGTAAATGCAGACAGAGGCCATTTATCTGTTCTCATCCTCCTAGATCTGAGTGCCGCATTTGACACCATTGATCATAATATTCTTAGAAATCGCCTTAGTCAATGGGTGGGTCTCTCTGGCAGGGTCCTAAATTGGTTTGAATCCTACCTGGCAGGGAGAAAATTCTTTGTTAGTTGTGGTAATTACAACTCAAAGACACATGATATCCTGGGTCCACTGCTTTTCTCAATCTATATGCTTCCGTTAGGTCAGATTATCTCAGGGCACAACGTGAGTTACCACAGCTATGCTGATGACACACAGCTATACTTATCAATAGCACCTGATGACACCGACTCTCTCGATTTACTAACACAATGTCTTACTTGTATTACTTCAGTCTTTTATTTTTCTATTCTTCATTATGTAAAGGACTTTGAGCTACATTTTTTGTATGAAAATGTGCTATATAAATAAATGTTGTTGTTGTTGCAGTGTAACAGGTGGGTTAATCATACCCATTGTGATAGGGGTAGTCCCCTGTGGCAACTATAACACCAAGAAAAAATGAAGAGAAAAACAATGATTTTATTAATAAACACAAGCGACTGCAATGGACTAGTGCCCTGTCAGGGTCAGTGCCTAGTGTTGCTGGCTGCAGTGATACGCTCTGCTCCTCCATAGCTTGACTCTGAATTGGGTTAAGTGGGTTTGAGATTGGTATATTATATGCACAAGAGAAGGATGAGGGGGCTAGCCCTGTCAAGCAACAATGCTCTCCCACTCTCACTGCCCGTCTCACCCCCAAATGCTTCTCAACTCTGAGCTCTGTTATTATTTGGTTTCTGTTTATATTTTTTATGTGTTTCAACCAATTTTAATAACTGGACACTTATTTTGTGGGATTTTTAAGCTGTAGATTTCATTTTTGATGTTATCTTTTCATGCTATCATTTTCTTTATGAGTTCTTTGAATGTTTTGGCAGCTTTATTGTATTTTAAACATCACTGTCATTTTGGATAACTGTCTTTAGGATAGCATCTTGCATTTCCAGGGTCCTCAGAGGTGGTGACCCACAGATAATCAACATGACGGGTTAAAAGGTCAGCTAATAGTCACTTCTTATGTGAGCTGTGGATTTAAAACCCCTTTATATATCCTTTGATTGAAACTGTTTTCATTTGATTTTTTGTGGTACTGATCTTTTCACTTTGTTTTTTTGACTATGGTTTTTGTCTCACGTCTTGACTTGATGAGCGTTTCTATTGATTTCCTGGTTTTGATGCTTATCTATCTCATGTCTATCTGTTGGGCACACTAAACTTACCTGTCAGTTTATTGACACAACACTAATGCCCACCAGTTGAGCCTTTGCCTCAATTCATCTCCTAACTCTAGACTGCATGTGCTTTTGGCAGTAAGCTGTTTTAAAAAACCTTCCCAAGCTTACATGCAGCCCAGCTACTGAATCCTTTCAAGAGTGCAAAAGGTGGCTTTCAATATACCTGTGGACCTTGTTGAAGATCATTGTACAGTAGTGGTTAGGGCCTTATATTTTCTGAAAGGTCACAACTGTCAAATCATTAGCATCTTCTAGTGTCTCTGTACCCCGAGCCTGTGGTTGCTCTTAAAGGGTTGGGATTCTAAGGCACTTTCCGGACCTTGTGATTCCCACCAATTAGGTAAACAGGAAAATACTCCCAAAGTCTACCTCTGAATGAGCAGCCTGGCCTTGGTTTGCTATCGATCGGCTGTTTCCAACTTCTTCCCAGTAGGTCTATTACACCCCTTCTTGGCTGCATTTTCCATCTATTTCTAATTAATGGGTTAGGCATCCCTCTCCCACTGCTGTCTTACCTGCCTTCAGGCTCCTGAAGGGAACATTATAAGCTTTCACTCAAGCTTCACTCTTCTCCATACTTGTTCCTAGCATACATAAAGGATAGACCAACCTCTAATGCCCATTCTCTGGTTGTCTTTCTTTTCTTAAGGTCTTGCACTGGAAATTTCTCTAGTCTATGACACTATACTGGTACCTTTGTCTGCACCAATCATATGCCAGTAAAACACCTTACTTATTTGAATGTCTGAAAACTATTAAGAAGAAAGAAACAAAAGCACAAATGGATAGTTTTGTGTCTGGCTAGATTTTTTTACAATATTGTGTACTTTTATAAGTCTAGTAAATAGCTGTTGTCACACATACACATTGGAGGATCACCTTCAGGGTTTATCAGAGGTATGCAATTACACCCCAGGGCGAGAGGGGCTGTAGTCGCTTACTTTTTAATCTCTTCTATCATCCTCAGCAGCGAGAAGACACATGCAAATGGCAACCGACCTTAAAGGATGTCAGGTTATAAAAGAACAGGCACCCAGCAGAATCTTGTCTCAGATCAAACCTGCGTTAAGATCAACCTGCAGCTCCCGGTGACAACCTGTTTGACTTCCATCATGAAAAGCCTAAAAGCTCAAATTAGATTGGCACACGTTTTAACGCCATCAAGTGTTCTTTTTGTTTATAAAGTTATTGTGCTGGATTAGAAGGGATGACCCAGCTGGCATCCCAGCACTTTCTAGACATGGCAAGTGCCCTATCAAATCGTCCACACTGTCCACATTTTCCAATTTTCAAATTTAGAGAAGAAACACTGTATGTTTAATGTTCTTGATGGGCCATAGAAACATACTCTGACTATAAGGTGATTTGTTTAGGCCCTTGCTGGCCATCTTCTGCTACCACTCTTTTGGATTTTAAAAGGCTTCAGCTATTTTCTAAAGCGTTCCTCACATTTTTTTTTTTATTTTATACAAACTCTAATCAGTACTGATTGGTAGTGTGTCTAAATTTTTAGTGCTCATTTTTTCCATTTCAGGGTGGCCCAGGTTGGGGCCTATTCTAGCAGGCTGTGTCTCAAGGTCTTAACTAAGCCAAAATGGTGCATTGGTGTATCACAGGCCACAGAACACTTCTCCATACTCACTTACACTAACTAGCTTGACTGAATGGCATCCTGGCATAGAGTACTAACATATTGTGAATGGTTTGCTGCTTTCAATATACTGGATTATACTTTATGCATTTTAAAAGAGATTATGTGTTCATTTGGTCGCTAGGCAGCCCCAGAATACTGTAAATAACATCTGTTATTGCTATACTGCCTGCTTAATGGTTAACCTTTTATTACTTTGTTTTCAAACTGAAGCTTTGGGCTGTCTAAAATGTCTACAATCAGACAGAAGAAATGCAGCAATCAACTGGACTGAAGCAAGCAAGAAGGGAGTTGGACACTGAGTAATTAGTCTGGTTAGTAAGAATGGCAGTTTGGAAAGCAAAAGGTTGGCATTTCAGCTGTAGTTGAATACTACAACCAAAGGAGCCATACAGATGAGCAATTGTGTCCCAAGAATGGAAAAAACAAATTCAAGAACAATAAAATGAATTTGTTCACATGATCTGCATAGTTTCAAAAACATGAAAGATATGGACTGGCACCCTAAAGCTCTTTCCTGCCTTGCCTCCTGTTCTACTGGCATAGGGCACATTTTTGAAGAACCACCTCAGAGGTGGGAAGACATGCTAAAGACAAAAATGAAAAGTAATAATGCTGATGAAATCAGGAGCTTCCAGAAATGGGAAGGAGGAATGTTATTATTTTTTTTAATCAAACCAAAATGCATTTGAGGTCTAAATTGTCTAGTTTCTATATTTTGTAATGTGCACTGAAGCTTTCAACATCCCTGCCACGCATTGCATGCAATAAATATAGTCCTTATATTTTCAGGGGCCACATTTGATGCAATGGTTACAAATCCAGAGATTCTAAGTTTAATTTCTATCTTGTGCATGGTTTGTATGAAATATGCATATTCTCTCTATGTCTGCGTCATGTTCTCTTAATACTCCAGTTTTCCTGAACCCGCTAATAATTGCTCCAGAATGCCAAGAATTTGATTTATGGTGTCACTGGCCAAGCACCACTCATGAGCTGTAAACCAGCAATCTTTGGGCTATGAAGATGCAATAAAGTTTCACATTGTGCACAGCAATAGAAGATCGCCCATCCCACTTTGGATGGAACAGCAAGAATGCAAGCAGCAGTTTCCAGTATGTGCTATGTCAAGCTGAGCTCTCAGTCAGCCCCTACACACACCAATGGAAATTTGCAAAGACTTAGAAGATATATTAAGGGGAAATGCAAAATGGCTCCACTGTGAGTGAGTGTAGGTGACAACTGCACCTTGTGATACTATAGCATCCCATTCGAGACTTGTTACTGCTTTAAAGAAAGCTTGCCACTATCTCTGAATGGAAAAACAGGCACAAAAAATGGTAGGAATGGTGAATTATTTACTTCACAAACAATAGGGAACACAGTAACACAATGGTTAGCACTGCTGATAACAGACTTGGCATCCTGGATTTGAATCCCAAACCCAATTGCTATCTATTGAAAGCAGGACAAAAGACAATGTCAAAGAGTTGGGGCACCACCCTGGTGATCCCGTATAATTAGAATAGATGGGAGCACAAACTACACTCAGAAAATTGCGGATGTGTCTTTTCAGATGACAGCTCAAAATAGAACTGATTTCAAAATGGTCAAACTTCTTGATAGTTGGATTCCAGGTAGGAAGAGATGGGTTCAGCAGGATGGGCAACGGACGCAACGGCATTAATTGAGCGGCCATCAATCTTCCGTTCTGCAGAGAAAGAAGTCATTAGCACACAGCGCCACCCCCTGTTTCGGTGGGTAATTACTACCACCAGAGCCCTTAATCTGCCTCCCATGTGCACGTATGTGACTCTGTGTAGAGATTGTATGTTTTTGCTGTGTCTGCAGGGGTTTTTGTTAGGATACTCCAATTTTACCCGTTCAACTCAAGGATATGTATTACATTAATGAAAAATTAAAGCAGTATCTATAGATAAGGGTGATATAACAAACATCATACCACAGTTACGTTTTGTAGTCCACTGTATAATTTAAATAAGCATAAAGGAAAATTTCTTATGTGGAAAAAATAAGTACATTTCTTCACCTATCGTGCCCTCAAATACCTAAAATTAAATGCAGGGGCGAAAAATTAGATCATTATTTGAGAGGATCTTTAAGGAATCTGTCTTATTTAAACCTCAGATGTTTAGTTTGGTTTGCTCTTTGTTCTTGAAGCGTGCTATCACCCTACCTAGATCAAAAGAGCTCTCTGCCGTCTTCAGAAAGATGTTTATAGAAGCCTATGAATCTAGGAAGTGATTAAGAAAGATCTCCAAAGAATTGCAAATTAACCATTTCACTCTCTGGTAGATCAGAGAAGATTTCAACCTGAGAGCAGAATGCAAGATGCTGGAAGAAGTCTCTAAGAACCTCAGAATTTCATCACGGGACCTACATGTAGCTTTTGGCACTGTTGATGTCAAAGTGAATGAGTCTACCATTAGAAAGAGGCTGCACAAATTAGATGTACATGGCAGGTGTGCAAGAAAGAAACTTTTGCTGTCCAGAAAGAAGATCAGCGCAAGACTAAAGCTTGCACATGAACACCATGATATCTAGAACAATGTGCTCTGGACAGATGAGGCAAAGAGAGTTATTTAGCCACAGTACCAAAAGACATGTTTAAGAAAAACCAACAACAGCATTTGACCAGAAGAACCTGAAACCAGCTGTAAAGCGTGGTGGTAGGAATTTTACAGTTTGGAGCTGTTTTGTTGCATCGGGCCTGGGCAGGTCACATCATAGAATCCTCTATGAATTCTTCATTTTAATGTAGGGTGCTTCAGGACAATGAAAGACCATCTGTCAGAAAATCAAAGTGAACTCTGCAACATCACAATGGAGCTAGAGCTCTGGAATGGCCAAGTCAAGACCTGGCTCTGAATCCCTTTGAGAGTCTGTGGGGGATATGAAATGATCTGTACACCTATCAAATTCTGCACGGGGGAGTTGGAAATACTTTCTAGTAAGAGACTAGTGGAGAGTTCTTGGAATAATACAAGCTTTTAGAGCCAGGGTATCCCTACATTTTCATCAGATGGAAAATGCACATCTATTCATTTTTCACAGTTTTTTCTGTTACATCACACTTAGCTAAAGATACTGTTTCAATAAAGACCAAATCTTGATATGTTTACATAAGTTACAAAAAAAACTTTCTTTGAGTATACTTATTTTTTCACAATTCAACAAGGCTGAAATACAGCAGTTTAACAGCATAGCAAAAAACTGTGGAATACCATTAATTAGTTTAAAGATGCAAAATTATTTTCTTTCATGCCCCTGATGATCAGTGATAACTTTAAATATTTTTTCATTTGTCAGTAAACCATAAAATTCTATAATGGAGTCAGGGACTGAGACCATGGGAATATAAAAATGCAATACTATCTCTAAAAAACGCTTTGATTTATGAGATGAATTATGAGCTAATTAGGTCAGGCATGCAGAAACTCTTATGCAGTGTGTATGAGTATAAAGCCAGTTGGATGGAATGTAGGAATACTCACACACAAATGCAGTAAATGTAATACTGATTTTAAATAGTAAACTCAAAGTTCAGTCACTCATAAGTATGGTAAACATTTAACTTCCAGGCCATAAAGAAGTTCACTCTACCTGAATGTAGCTGACCTGATTGACGATATCATTAAATGAATGACCTGCCTGGGGTTTGCTTCCTGCCTTGCGCCCTGGGTTGGCTGGGATTGGCTCCAGAAGACCCCCATGACCCTATAGTTAGGATATAGCAGGTTGGATATTGGATGGATGGATGATAATGGTAAAAATGGAATATAGTCCATTGTCACAAGGTGAAACTTCAACAAAAGAAGAGGAACATGAACCATATAATTGAACATTCCTGGTCCTTACTATTTTTTTGTGCTCAATTATAACAAAATATGTTTTTAAAACTTTTCAGACAGACGTGAGTAGGGAACACCTACAAGGGTATGGAAAGGGCAATACCAACTCCAAGCAATGGAGTGCACTGTATGCAACACCTTCTTCTCTTTTACTGTACCTCCAGGACTGAACCCTCCCAGGAATACTGACATCACTTCTTTTGGCCATACCCCAAATGTCCGGCCTCTACCTATCAGGATGGCATATAAAGATGTCTCAAACTGAAAGTCAGTGTAGAGTAGTGGAATACACATCTGTGTGTAAAGTGGTGAACCAGGAGTGACCTTTTGTCAACTTTTCTTGAAGACCTATGTGGTCTATTGTTATTACTTGGTTTACCAACAGTATTTTGTTTCTTACCGTATTTTCTGGGTACAGAAAGTATTTTTCAAGTGTCTCTCTCTTTTTACTACAACATATGTGGAATATATTATTTACTGAAGAAGTAAAGAAAGTATATATGACAGTGCTTAGTGTGGGCTTCTGTGATAAAAGATTCAGTAACATCATGACCTTCAAAAAAAGCAATAAAAACCTGCTGATCTAAAGGAATGTTCCTTTGCTATTCACGAGTAAGGCTTTGTCATTTTATTATTCTCAGCAGAGAACAGTTTGTTCAAGGTGCAGATGAGCAAAACATGTATATACACACACATATACATATATATATATATATATATATACATATACAGTATATATACATATATATATATAAAATACATTAAAAACTGCCATGATAATTATATATTTTTCATATGATAATCTGGTGTGTGGAATGTGGCACATTAAATTCTTTCTAAAAGGCAAATGTTATACTTGTTTCTTTGCATAATCACAATGCTGCATCTTTAATTACTTCTCTGATTTACTGTACATCCTAAGCAAGTCATGTAATATGCCTAAAAAAAAAGTATATAAATATTATTAATTTAGCCATGTATACCATAGTCACATTGCCATATGAGGCAACACGTGGCTACTGTACATTCTCAAACACAACTATTTCTCTCCCCTTTTCTCTTATCTACTTCCTGCCAGGTATCAGACTGTCCCCACGCTGTTTGTGGGTCTAATCTATGCTAAGATACACATGACACTTTGACTTTCACAAGATATCGTTCAAGCTAAATGTTTTGGTCTTTGCCCTGTTTTGATCTTCAATCAATTTCAAAATATTTCTGCAGTGGCAGCTGCAAATAGCAAAACTTTTAAAAATATTTGCTTGGTGCAGAGGCATGCATTACATTGCAAAACATCCTTTTATCAAGACGTTTGCCAGTCTGCTTAATCCAAGCTCAGAAGACAGTAGCCAGAGCCTGCTTTGCATCCATCTTGTAGAAAATGTAATAGGAAATTAAAACTTTCAGATAATCTAAGCGTACTCATTTTTGTACAAAAATGTAGCCCTGTCATAAAATCTCACTGATGGACCTCTCTTATAGCCTTTTTCTGTTATGGATCCCATTTTTGTATACAGTTGTCAGGGTTGCATCTTTCATTTTCAGGGTGTGGTCTCCAGGGTCATGACCTTAAGTTAATCATCAGATGGGAGTGAGAAGTCAAGCAAAATGACACCTTTTATTGGCTAACCTCAAAAGCTTGCATATTGTAATCTTTTTAGTTTGCCAATAAAAGGTGTCATTTTGCTTGACTTCTCACTACATTCATAATGGCTAACACGGTACAACACCCTAGTTCATCAGATGGGATAGAAGATCCCTTTTGCCTTTTGCCCACATCTCTCTGTTTAATCAAGAAACTAGTTATCTATTTTCCTGCCAAGTCAGAACACACGTCTACCAATTTCAGTATACAGTACCGTCACCTTTTTTGCAAATCTTCACGGATCCCACTCTTTGAAAGCGAATGTTGATGTTTCCCAGATGCTCGAAACTTCACATGGGCCCCCTTTTTGAATTGATAGTCATCATATTGCAACAATACAAGTTTCACTGTACCAGCCCCTTTTCCTATTGTACCAGTGAGCATGGGCACTTTTTACCAAATCTCAAAAGCTCAATCTAATGTTAACATATCTCAGTGCTTGAAGGCATCACTGTGGAAACAACTCTTAGATTGAATATCACTGTATTGCCATGAAAAGAGTACCACCAGCAATTAGGTTCCACTTCAAGCACTGATTAGGTGGCTCATTTGCAGTGGCTGCATGGCACACCATTTCAAAAGACTATGCAGACTACTGTCTCATTTCCTGTTTTGGAAGTAAAGTGGTTATGGATTATGGTACCTCGTCTTGATTGTTGCCTTTGCAATATGATATTAAATGTGTCATGCAGTGCTGTAGTTGGAATTTTAAACAAGATGAATACAATGAATTTAATGGCCAAACCCTAGAGGACTTGTATAATCCTGCATTAAAACTGAAACGTGTTCAAGTGCACAACTATATTCTTTCAAAGCCTTGCTGTTGCACATTTAAAAAAAAACTTAATTCAGTCCAGAGTCCCTGATATTTTCAAATACTCCTTCTGAGTCACATCTCATTTTAGCATGCTTTTATCAAATTCAAAAATTGCCATTAGTAGACTTAGCAGACAACTCTGTCCTTGCTAGTGTTTTGATTTGCACACTGAATTCACATTTCTGATGGTGTTACTGAAGTGTCTCTCAATTCAAAACCAGGTCCTCTTTATAAAATGTGCAAGTTCTGCCAAAAATGTCTCTAACAAAGTCGGGCTTTATCTTAAATTTCAAAGATCTGGTCAAATTATGAATATTTGGTGTTACCTGTAGAGTCACAGCCTCCCTTGCATTTGCTTCTGCTGTTTGCTTTTGAGATGCATTCTTATCCAACATGACTTCAAATAACTAATGAGTTTTTAACAAAAAGACAAACATATTTTCTGGATTCTGAAAATCTTTGATTCTAAAAAGTAGCTTACTTTGAGAGCACAGTACTTATGAATTCTGTCTACCATTTAATAGGCTATTACACTCTACTGCACTGTTATAGAGAGCTAAAGATAATTACTTGCTTAAAAGTGGCCATAATGCAGCCAGACAGCATTTAATGAGATGTGCCACCCACATAGCTTCCAGCTCCATGGTGACTCTGGTAGGCAAACAGCGTTTCTGACCTATTTATAGAGTGCATCAGAATATATAGTAATGCATTCCTAAACTGAATCACAGACAGCCAGAACACAAAAAGGTACACATATGTCGCGGTCCATTAGACTATGTACACAAAATGAGTCAAGGGCTGACATACCAAGAAAGCATGACGGAAACCAAAGATGCCAGTTTCAGGCCTGGAGAAGAAAAAAAAAAACAAACAAACGAAAAAAACAAATGTTGCATTGAAAGAGAGACATAGAACAGGCCAAAGATGGCGGCCATCCCACAAACTGGTCTGATGATGACTGGAGGGTTGGGAGGCTTATGGGCTTTACAGTGCTCTGAGCCTGTATTCAGTGAGAACATTAAATAAAAATAAACTGAACTGAGAGGGAATACACAATGACAGATACATTAAAGCCTCCAAATAAGCCTCTTCATGTCATTAGGTAGCAGAAAGTATTGCCAAGGTGAGCCTGTTAGCAGCTGGGTGTAAATCCTGTTTGTCTGCATTTTGATGAAACATCAGGGTTCCGCAATGCAGATAAACCAGGGGCCTCATTTCTAAACAGGTTTTACACGCACAAAAAAAATTATTCACCACTTTTTACCCAAAAGCAAGGATTTATGAAAAACACATTTCATTGGAAACTTTGGACATAGGCTTCAGAAATGAATAACAGTGTCATTGATAGAAAAGGGATAAAAATGAGGAAAACACCACATTGATATACAAAGTAGTTGGCATCACTTTTAAAAAAAGAAAGAAAAGTAGACTGCCAAATATATTTAAATTGTAATTTTTATGTAATTTTAATTTTGTGCAATTTAACGTTTAGGTCACACCTAAATATAAATGAGGACATTTTTAGATGCATGCACTTTATCCATTTTATCTGTACACACACACACACATAGCATAAAATCTACGCATATTTTTTTTTCAAATGAGGACCCTGGAGGCTCTGATAACTTATAGAATTGCCCTCACCTTGAAAGAGATTCCTGGCCAAGAATTGAAATTACTTCCACTGGAAGTCAAACAGCATTTGCAATGCACTTTAGGGTTAATAACATTTTTATCATTTATCTATCTCTCTATGAGAGCAACACAATGTCAACTCTAAGTATTTAAAATCTACAGGAAACATGTGGTAAAGCTCAAATTAAAGAAGATATACATAAATATGCATTTCTGAGCAAAGGTTGTTTGAGGGTTGACGCACAGTGCATGAATTTAATAGGGAAGTGGGTCTAACACTTTAAACAAATCTGTAGCCTATCTACAGGGGTTTAATTGTTCCCTAAATTGTCCTCCACAAGTAAGAAGAGCTATGGCATACATATGTTATCTCCAGATGGTGAAGGGAAATGGGGATTAGCTCCCATCATCCCCACTCTTAACCCATACTTTGAAAAACTAATGTTGTTATACAAAGATCCCGAGAAGCTAAAGATGTGACGATGGGCAGGGATATGCCAGGCCCCATGACCAGGGAAACACTTGAAATAAATTGGTCAGTTTGTTTTATCATCTGCCTCAACTCAACCTTATCAACCAACCTGACTGGGCGACAGTGAGCCTCTCTTAACGGTTTATCCCATCTCCTTTTTTAAATGCAGCTCTAAATGAAGAAAGTCTAATAATCACAGAGACAGAAAGAAATGAATAAGAAGGCTTTAAAGGACAAACATCAAAGAAAACATCACTATTCAGGTATGAGAAAGAAAACATAAATTCAAAAGAATTGCCCTGAGACGGTGCAGAAGCAGCACCTGCTATACACTTATCTTCCACAGACCCATTTCAGGGCTGCCCTTTTGTCACATCAGATGCTCAAAATGCTTTCATTTTCTTCAGATGTCTCAGCAACATGTTGAGCATTTGGCAGACTGCAGGGAAGCTGTTTTTCTTAGCATTTCCCAGCATAATGATAGCATTGCCTTCATCCTATTTTAGAAGGAGGGTTTGTGCCCTGTGGAGTCAAGATTTTAAACACATCATTCAATATGCAATTAAATTCCTTTTTCACAGCATAATAATGGGTGCAAAGCATGAAAACAATATTTTTCCCACAGCCTTTTGTATGTTTATAATCCAAAATGTGCTACAAGAGAAGCTGAAGTAAATTTCATGTATAGTTTCATATAGGAAACTGTATCAATTAAAATAAGGTTATGCAGAAAAATACACAGTGTAATAGACAAAGCACATCCTAGACATCTCTACAATGGAGTAACAGCAAATTACCCAATAATTCCTTAAAATAGTATTTGATCTGTAGAAATCAGGGAGAACATACATTAACAGGAGAAACAACCTGAAAAGCAAATCTGCGGCCCATCTCCATAGTACTGAAGAAGCATTTATTTGTTGACCTCCGATCTAACACTTCTTGGTCTGCTCAGTGTACTTTGATTCAACTCATGGGCCAACTCTAGACAGTACTGTATCTCCTTGAGTGCCACCCACCCTTAGGTTTACTTCTTAGATCAAGGACAGACATCTTTGGCTACTTGGGCACCAGCATACAATTCAAAGTAGTGGCCCCTCGTGTCCTCTATGTCTTGTTGCTCACAGGGTCCCATATAGAACGAGACATCCAAATTAGCTTCCTGATTGTCTGTTCATTCCTTAGTACAGCAGATTCCATTGATATCAAGTGGTTCTCACAGCTACCGGCTGTCAGCACGGAAGGATTAAGGTGGCTTCCTTCTTCCATTCATGGCCTCTCTCTGTTGTATTAGTTCTCATTTAAGGATATCCCACCAGAGGAGCAGTCAGAGTGACAGTACATATTGTTTGGCTCACTGACTGGCAGAGGTTCTCTACAGAATTTACTTCTAGGTATCATCTACACTCCTGGTAATCCCATAAAATTGTTTTAAAAATAAAATTTATTTAAAAGTTGCCTATAGCTTTTAAAAATATTGTTATTTGTAAGGTAGCACATAGCACTAAAACATTACAAGCAAGTTTAAGTGGACAGCATAGAGTTAAAATTTAACATTCATCATTAGTTTATGTTCAAAAGTATAACAAGTTAACCTCTGATTTGCAAATAACTGATTTATTTTGATTTAACTTAAACAATTCACAATTTCTTATTTTTTTAAAATTGTTATAAAGTTCTCATTAGGGGTTATATGCTTTATTAACAATAAAGTTGTTGTGAGTGCTATGTAGGATGGACTGGTGTCCTGACCAGGATGGAGGCAGGTTCCTTGCCAGGACAGGAGGCGTGCACGGAAGAAGAGAAAGTGGCTGCTGCTTTGAATTATGTCTTCCCTCCTTGCACATGATGGCAACCTCCCACTGGTATTACTCAGATATGGACAACCGAAGGGCAGGCTGGGAGCTGCTGTAGTCCAAACAGACAGCCCTGTCGGGGTTGTGGGAGGGGCGGAAGGAGACAAGAAAACATGTATTATACTGTTGTGGAAAAAAATTTGGAGGTACTGTTAAAATAAAGAAATCTTGTATTTGAACCTAGGACTGTGCCATGTAGCTGTGTCTCATGGTTTAGGGGATCAGTGACGCCCCCTACTGGTCACATTGTTTACAATAAAAATATATAAAATGCTCACTTTCTGCGGGTAATCCAGGTTCCCAGAGTGATTGGGCCCTCATCCCTCTTTGTTTGTTTCGTTGCAGGTATAAACTCACTCGTCTTGTGAATTTGTATCAGAAAAAACAGGTTTGGTACAAACTTGAATAACCTTTAACTTCTTAAATTAGACTCTCTTAACTTCTGAAGTTATTGTTCTATTTCTGGTTGAGTTGTATTATGATTTTCTTCAAGTTTTTATAGCTTATGTATAGTTTTGCAATACCTGTAATAAACTTTTTATTAGTATTAACATTGTGTTAACTCCACATACTTAATTAGTGGATGGTTAGGATGGTGAGGATATGCAGCAGAGGAAGTTTTCTCTTTTGATCAAATGGATTTGAAATGACAGTCATTTTACTAACTGCAATCAACAATCATCAGCTGACAATGTAACTCATAAAGTACTCTTTTTGTATAAAATAATGACATCTCATCATTTTATTAGCATAATGGTTGTGGTGTTCTACATATTCTGCCTTTGCTCTTTCTGTGCACTTCTTTGAGTTCAAAGTTTCATTTTCAACTTTCTAGCCTGCTAGAAATCATCGAGCACAAGGCAGGAAAAACACCTGGACAGAGTGCCAGACTATCGCAGGATGAACACACACAACCATGCACTCACTAAGGCCAATTTAGAAAAAGCCAATCCACTAAACCTGCATGTCTTTGGGAATGTGGGAGGAAACTCAGAGGATGTGGAGGAAACCCATCTGGGCATGGGGAGAATATGCAAGCTCCATACAGGAAACACCTAGGACATGAGTCCCAGTCTCCTTACTGGAGTGCTACCCCTGCACCACCATGCTGCCCCCAAAGTCCAAAGTAACCTCATAAATTGCCTTCACATTAGACCTGTTGGGTGTTTGTACATTCATTTCTTCTTCCTTCTGCTGCCATTTGAATGTACTTCCACTGATGTGTCTACTTCAGCTAGTTATATTGTACAGCCCGTACAGGAAGCTTTTTTTTTTAGATTTGCACAATATTATTTTTGAACGTAAACTTAAGTAAAAGATGTAGGTGACTAACATGTTAAGAATTCCACAAGTATGGGCTTGAGTGCCAGGGGCAAGTAACACAAGAGCATAGCAATGTGAAACCCTTGTATTACTGAGTACATATATCTGTTTTGTTAACAGGTTGATATTTTAGATGTCCTTCCTCTGTTTCTTCAGAAGTAGTGTTATCTTAATAAATTATTGTCAATGAATGTGAACCAAGGTACACAGGACAGCATCACAGTACACATGTCAATGGGAGAAAATAATCAGAGACATGATCATCACAAAAGGACATGGTTACAATGGTAACACTATTTCAACTTAAAAACACACACATAACTAGGCTTCCCAGTTTCAGAACTACGAGAAAGCATTGGTGCATATTTAGGGAAAATACTCATTGTAATGCTTGGAATAAGAGCTCTATAGGAGTAGAATAAGGGCACACTGCAAAAAACGAATATGCAGAAACTAGACAAATAAACTTTAAATGGAAACGGATTTGCTTGTATTTAACAAGAAAATCTGCCAAAGGCGTAAGCAAAATTTAATTTAAGATTTCTTAAAGTAAGCTAAATGATTTGGAATACAAATTTTTGGATAAGTCAATAATTCTTACAATAAGGAAAACTAGATTTAATATCATGAGTTACATACTTTTCACTTGGCTTAGATTTAATTTTTTGCAGCGCAATGGAAAAAGAGGCATTTTCTTTGTTAATATTTAAGGAGATTCAACAGAGAAATCAGACAGGGTTATTTTAACTAAACCAAAGGTTTTTAGAAGTCATGAGTCATTGACCAAGGAGAAAATCAAATAACCAGTAAACCAAACAGGAATTCCAGCTGAGCAGAAAGGGAATGTGAGCCATGATTTATGAGTATTCACTTTGAAAAAGGAAGGAGAGACACCAAATGGTCTGAAAAATGATCTTATATAACTTGCCGGATCTTATATTAACATTAGCTGCTTTATTGCATATAAATGTTTGGCTTGTTATCTTGGCTTAGTTATGCATGAAATGTATTTTATGAAATATCCTCATTGTATGCAGCGAATAACTGTAGTGTGCATCACTGTATGTAGAAGTATGAATCTGATTAAAATTAGATATCTATCTATCTATCTATCTATCTATCTATCTATCTATCTATCTAT
>JANRMT010027041.1:62099160-62137596 GCA_026402145.1 Polypterus bichir lapradei
TATCTATCTATCTATCTATCTATCTATCTATCTATCTATCTATCTATTATATAGTGCCTTTCACATTTATCTATCTACAGTATCTATCTATTATATAGTGCCTTTCACATTTATCTATCTATCTATCTATGTGTCTGTCACAAATTTGAACTCTGCATGGCCAAATGTTACAGAATTGGTTTGAGACCATCCTCTCATCTAGGAAGAAGACAACTACTACTTTCTGTCAAAAAAAAAAAAAAAAATTGGTCCTGCAGCTGGTAAAGGGTCACACGTGTCATGTATCTGACAAACGAGACTTCAGCACTTGATAGTATCAAAGTACTACAGAACAACAGTACATTGTCAGAAAGCACAAACCATTAACTTAGTCTTAGGCATTTTTAGGGTGCTCAATTTAAATATGCCAACCACATATCTTAAAATCCAATTGGTTGGCTGATTTCCAACTGAAATCCAAGAAAATAACAATGAAAAAAACATACATTCTGGAAAAAGTTGGAAAGTTCAAATCTAGCGTCTATTTTTCCTAAACTCTTGCTGGTTAGCTAGACTAGTCAAGCTAATGCAGAAATAATTGAAATCATTTGTCAAAAGGATTTATTATAGTGATTTTAAAAGTGACTTTACTGAGCAATTTAGATGGTGTTAGAAGGTGCTTATAACTAAGATCAATTTATTTGGAACATGGTGGTAACCAAGCATTTAACATTTCGTGTACAAATTGCAAGATTTAAACATTATGAATGGATATTCTATGGTAACTTCTAAACCAAATTTCTAAGATAAGTTTATTAAAAATAAATAATTCTGATATGAGCTATGATAAACCTGTTTTATTTTCTGTATATTAGAAATACTAGGAAACACCAAAAAAGAAGAGCACATCTAAGCATAAATATACCAGCTTTGAATAGAATGGCAGCTTCCCAAGTAGCTAAGACCCCATAACTAGGATTGCTACCTTTCCTAAACAAAAATAAGGAGTGCCCTAGGACAACACCAACCAGTGGGGAAGGGGGTATGAGGGATGATAGCTGAAACAGGGGTTGTGGGACTGGGGTGTGTGTTTTATAATCAAGCCCCCCCCACCCCCCCATTGTGTTTCCAAAAAGTATTGAAGATGCAAAATGTATTAGCTACAGTCATTGACAAAAGTTTTCACTACCAACAAAAATATTGATGCAACAGTATCACGAAACAGCAAAGTAACTAAGTAAGTAAAATTAATTTATAAAGCGCCTTTCACAGTCATGACATCACAGAGCACTGTACAACAATAAAACACATAAAAGCGCCATCCAAACATAACAAAAGAAGAAAAAGAAGAAATAAAGTAACAAGAACAAAACTAAAAATAAACTAAAAAGATTTTAGCCAAGGAGAGACTACTCAGCTGTGTTCAAAAGCCTGCTTAAACAAAATGTCTTAAGTTACTAAAAGATTCAACTGACTAAGCCATGCACAATGCTACCAGAAGACCCTTCAAGAGCCTTAGTACAATGGACTGAAAAGCATGATCACCACGTAGCTAAAGCCTGGTATGAGGGATGACTAAAAGGCCCTGTTGCCCAGATCTAAGTGCCCGACAGGCTGTATGGTGGTGCAGGAGGCCAGTGATATACTCAGGGGCTTGTCTGCAGAGAACTCTAAAGGTAAGCACTAAAATTTCAAAGCAGTGCAATTCATACAAGACGGGAGTAACATGTGCACTCCCGACAAAATTGAGTTAAAAGCCTAGCAGCTGCATTTTTGACTAACTTCAGCCAGAGAGAATTTACTCGGACCAGTATGCAGGGCATTACAGTAGTCAAGACATAAGGAGATAAAAGCATGTACAAGCATCTCCAATTCTGGTCTTGAGACTATAGTCCTCAATTTAAAAAGGTTCCTTAAATGAAAAAAACAATAGCGGCTAACAGACTTTACATTAGAAACTAGGCATAGCGACTGATTGAAAATAACCCCCATATTATGTAAGTTTGACTTGGCATTTGGAGAGACAGAGGCCATCTTAAGACTAATCTCAGAGTGAAGGCTAGGACGAGCAACAATTAGAACCTCAGTCTTTAACGAATTCAACAGCATATAGTTACTACAAAGCTAATTATTAATCTATCACAAGCTGTCAACCAAAATGGAACATTTTTCAATTTTATTAGGTTTAAATGAGGTATAAAGCTATATATTATCCACATAAAGGTGATATGAGATGCACTTAAAAGGAATTTATAATCTGACACAAAGGAAATCAGTATTTGTCCAAGAACTTAACTGTCTGGCACTCCATAAATCAGAGGAACAGTAACAGACATAAATTCTGCAACACCAAGCAAGAAATTCCTATCATTTAGAAACTGAGGAGAACCAGCCCAATACAGAACCAGAGATCCACACAGACTGTTCTAACCTATTAATTAATATCTAATGGTCCACTGCGTCACAGGCCTAGCAACACTAGCACAGAACACTGCCCTGCACCAGCAGCCATTAATAGGTCTCTAAAAACTTTACTGCCATCTGCAGCCAAACTTTAATGTTTAAAGTGCATTGTACGTTGACAACAACAAAAAATAAGCCTCCTAAAAACAGCTGCTAAAATATTATTAGAATAGTAAATTCGGAGGAATTGTTGCAGCAACAGCTTTCCTTATTTTTTTCATTTTCAATGACAGAGAAAGTTTGAAGGTTTCATTTCACAGCACAATCTAGATGTTTTGGGCCACACTGTGTGGTAAATGTGATAAACATGTGCTCTTTCAGCTGCTGTCACCTGAAATAAAGATGATCACAAGTAATAAGCTACTATTTCATTACTTAACTTTATATTATTATAACTGAAATGGGTATTTCTTCTATTAGCAAAGGTTATTATATGGCTCCTATGTCATCAATGATTTTGGGTGTATGAAGTTCTTCCACTTATCTACATTATCTACTATATGATAAAACACTAAGGTCTGTGTGTCCAGTTCCTATGAGCAAACTGATTGATCAGTTTGGCCTTGGTTTTGCGACGAAACAGGAATTGTTAGTGGGAGACGCCCAAAGAAGTCTAAACGGTATAAGAGGCACATTGAGAAAGTCGCCTTCAAAAACAACAAGTACAGAACCAGACAGGAGATGAGAAAAGTGAATCAAAAATAATGACAGTCTAAGAAACAGGCTTCATGGCAAGAAGCTTGAGCGAGAGAGTTCCGGTTAAGAGATGTTCACACATGCAAATACAATGAGCCCTCGTTTATCACGGTTAATCCGTTCCAGACTCTACCGTGATAAATGAATTTTCGCGAAGTAGGATTCTTTATTTATAAATCGAATATTTTTGCAGTTAGAGTATAGAAAACCTGTTTAAGACCTTCTAAATACGTTTTTTAACATTATTAGAGCCCTCTAGACATTATATAACACACTTTAGTCACCATTACACTCATATTACCCAATATATTAGACAAAATAAGAGAAAATAAGACATATTAGACGTTACAAATATATTATTACTAGGCTCACCCGCCTTTTACCGCTAAAGATGGAGTTTCATGCACTAAATAAGCTATAGATGAGAATAAGCAAGCACCATCTCCCCTGATATTTACTACGCGGTGAGGCATTTGTACTCCATCCACATTAATTATTTCCAGAGACATAATTTTGTCTATTTTTCCAGCGCATCGCGCACAAAAGCAAGGGGACGATGGGAGCAGCAGAACTCTGCTCGCATCGCGTCGCTTCGTACCGCAAGCCGCAAGTAGTAAGTCTGTGATAAGCGGAATACCGCTACGCTTTGCACTCACGAGACAGAAGGACAATCCCGACTGCTTTTATATAGTAGATTTTTGTACTGTACATTTAATTACACACACAGTTCTTACACACAACCACTAACCTATGAAAGCACAACCTCAGTAGGTGAGTCTTCAGGTGGTGCAGTATATTCAGCAGGTGCATCGTTGTCTTCTTCCGCTGAAGGAGTACTAAGAGTAGGCAGTGGGTATCTGGGTGCGCGGCTGAAGAACATCTTGATAGGCAGTTGCTGGCGCTGTATTTTCATATGCGTGAGGAGGCTTTTGTAGGGTATTGCCATCTTTGATCATATCCAAGAGTTTCACCTTCTCCTGGATAACAAGCAACTTCCTCCGGCACTTAGTTTTATTGTCAAAAGGCTTAGAAAAAGCAGCACGTTTAGGAGCCATCGTGAGGCTTAGATAAAAGTTCTCAGAAAGCGCATGCGTAGTGAAGTAAGCGTGTATGAGAAAAAATCGCGATAGAGTGAAGCCACGAAAGTCGAAGCGTGATATAGTGAGGGATCACTGTACAGAGAAAAGGCACTGAACATACATGTAGGGCAAGAGATAGCAAATATTTTTTTTAATTCATCCCCTGTAGAAGTGGAATCAGCCTAGTCACTCTTCTCTGGACTTTTTCTGGTGCTGCTTTTTGTAGCCAAAACAATTGTAAACAGTGCTCAAGATGAGGCCTCATCAGTTCATGATAAAGCTTCAGCATAACCTCCTTGGACTTGTACTCCACACATTGTGCTATATAATCCAACATTCTGTTAGCCTTCTTAATGGCTTCTGAACATTGTCTGGAGGTTGATAGCGTAGAGTCCACTACAACTTCTAAATCCTTCTCATAAGGTGTACTTTCAATTTTCCGACCTCCCAATGTGTATTCAAACCTAACATTTTTGCTTCCTACGTGTAATACTTTACTGACATTAAATTTCATCTGCCACAAATCTGCCCAAGCTTGTATGCTGTCCAAGTCCCTCTGTAATGATTCAACGGATTCCAGATTATTTGCCAATCCACCTATCTTGGTATCATCTGCAAATTTAACCAGCTTGTTACTTATATTCCTATCCAAATCATTTATATATAATTAGAAATAGCAGCAGTCCTAGCACTGAACACCGTGGAACACCTCTCTTAATGTCTGCTAATTCTGACCAGGTTCCTTACACCATAACCCTCTGCTTCCCGTGTCTGAGCCAAATTTGCACCCATCTACAAACATCACTCTGAGCTCCCACTTCATTTAGTTTTATGTCCAACTTCTCATGTGGCACCTTATTAATTGCTTTCTGAACATTCAGATAAATAATATTGTATGCTCCACTTTGATCATCTCACCCAGCTCATCACTTATTCCAAAAACTCCCCTATGGGAAACGCTTCAGTTAAATGCTGGCAAATAAAATTGATTCTCATTTTGCTGCCTCATGGAAGTTCCTCTCCTGAACCCATGCTGACTTTTCAGTAAAACTCCTGTTCTTGCCTGTTGCTCAATCTTATCCTTAACATTTCCTTCCATTAATTTTCCTGTTTTGCACATTAAGCTTACTGGCCAATAGTTACTTGGATCTGTTTGGTCACCCCTCTCAGAGTCATATATACAATATAGAACAAATAAGGTACTATATTGAATTGTTAAGGAATGCAACATGTCAGTTTCAAATACGGGATGATTCTGTAAAGAAAGGAACAGGTGGCAACCCTACCCATAACTGAGGACAAGTGGTCTTACAAGCAGCTAAGAATCCAGACCAGCAACAGACCAGATTTAATGAATAGTACATCTCAACTTTTTTGATGTCCATCAATGTCAAGGAGAGTCTTTTATGGTTGCTAGAATTAGAAACTACTTGCTTTCCCCAAGTTCTTTCATTGTATGTTCAAGAGATGGAACTGGAAATATTTTGTATAGAGTATCCATGCAACAACTTTGAAATCTAAAAATATTGTGTGTCAATCTGCTTTACAATAAAAATTGTTAAGCTGCTTTTTAATGTGACCCTTTCTTTTAACATTCAGCTACGTTTAGGAAGCACTATCAAAATTTCCCAGGCAACAACAAGTCCCTGTGCTAGCAACTCATAACAAAACAGTGTACAGAAGTGATCAAGAAAGCTAACAGGAATTCCTCCACTTTTTCCGTAACAAAATTAAAGATCTAAATAATTCAATTAACATAAATACATCATCTGTTTATATCTCTCCCTGTTTTCCCCCTCCATCCAGCTCCTTCTCTAAATTCTCACCAGTCACATCTGCGTTTGTTAGTAACCTGCTTTGCAAGGTGAGGCCGACTACTTGTTTACTGGACCCCATCCCCAGCACACTACTTAAATCCTGCCTTCATGCCATAATCCCAACTGCTACAACAATAATAAACTCATCCCTTGACACTGGCTCTCTGCCGCTCACTTTTAGAATCGCTTCTGTAACTCCAATCGTAAAAAAAGTCTGGTCTTGATGCTGACAATCTTAACAATTTCCGGCCTATTTCCCACTTACCTTTCCTGTCAAAAGCTCTTGAGCGTGTTGTAGCCTCCCAGCTCACCAATTACTTAACCAGTAATAATTTGATGGAACCCTTTCAATCTTGTTTCAGGGCGCGGCACAGCTGTAATACTGCTCTGCTACGTGTAACCAATAACTTGCTTATGGCAGCAGACTCTGGACAAACCAGCATATTAATTCTATTAGACCTCAGTGCAGCATTTGACACTGTCAGACATGACATTCTACTGTCCAGAATGTAGTACATGCTGGGTATCTCTGGCACTGTCCTCCAGTGGTTCAAGTCCTATCTGACTGATAGGCAAGAGTTTCTTAGTCTTGGCAACAGTAGATCCAGCTTAGTGCCAGTCACACAAGGAGTTCCTCAGGGCTCTGTCCTTGGCCCTCTTCTCTTCTGTATTTATATGCTTCCCCTTGGCCATATTATTCATAGCTATGGACTGGGTTATCATCTTTATGCAGATGACACTCAGCTCTACTTCAATGTTAAAAGTGGAACTTCATCAGAGCTTTCTCAGCTCACAACCTGCCTTAGTGAAATTAAAACCTGGATGGAGCAGAACTCTTTAAAATTAAATTGCAACAAAACTGAACTCCTGCAAACTGGAACTAAAATGCAACTTAATAAAATGAGCTCCTTCCCAGTTCATCTTGGCAGTGATCTCATCAGGCCTGCCTCCACTACAAAGAATCTTAGTGTCATTTTTGATTCCTCCCTCTCTTATTCCGACCACATAAATCACATTAAGAAACTTTCTTACTTTCACCTCCGTAACATATCCCGTGTTCGCTCTTTCCTCTCCTTTTCTAATGCTGAGAAACTTGTCCATGTTTTTATCACATCCCGCATCGATTATTGTAAGTCGCTGCTGGCAGGTGCCCCTTCTAATCTTATATCACAGCTCCAGCTTATTCAAAACTCGGCTGCAAGAGTCCTTACTTGAACCAGCAGCAGCGAGCACATCACACCCATCCTACTCCGTCTTCACTGGCTCCCTGTGTCTTACAGAATCGAATATAAAATCCTACTAATGACCTACAAAGCCTTAAATAACCTTGCGCCAAACTACACCAGTAACCTTCTCCATCACTATGTGCCTGCCTGCCCACTAAGGTCCTCTGATTCTGGCAATCTTGTTGTGTCCCACACTAATCTACACTCCATGGGTGACAGGGCCTTCAGCTATATAAAGCCCTGACTCTGGAATGACCTACCGAAATTAATTAGATCAGCTGACTCCATGAATTCTTTTAAAAAACAACACAAAACTCATCTGTTCAGAAAGGTTTTCAGCTCTACTTGACTTTATTACCCTTCTCTCAGTTTACCTCTCTGTCAAGATGCTCATGTAACCTGTATGTTTGTGCTAGACCATCAATTATCTTGTCTGTTAGGCTTTGCTCTGAATTTACTGTCTTAATCTTCTTTATTTATTTATCTGGTTTTTACAATGCTATATACTGTATATCCTGCCGTTCTTTCTTATATTCTGTAAGTGCCTTGAGCATGGGAAAGGTGCTATATAAATAAAATGTATTATTATTATTATTATTATAAAATCTAAACGTCAGCATAATTGTTACAGAGGGACTTGGACGGCATGTAGGCTTGGGCAATATTGTGGCAGATGAAGTTTAATGTATACAACTGTAAAGTATTATATGTAGGAAGTAAAATTGTTAGATTTGAATACACAATGTGAAGTCTTAAACTTAAAAGTACCCTTATGAGAAGGACCTAAGAGTCGGAGTAGACTCATCACTACCCACATCAAAACAGTGTACAGAAAGCTAGCAGGATGTTATGTTATATAACACAATGTTTGGAATACAAGTCAAGGGAAGACATAGCAGTGCTAAGGAAGGTCCAGAGGAGAGTGACTAGGAAGAGTCAGTGCTGAGAGGTATGAAGTGGATAGAGATGTTGAAAAAATGGAACCCTGTCACTTTAAGAAAAAAAAGATTGAGAAGTGACTTGAAAATTATGAAGGGAATTTGTATGGTAGATCCCAGTTATTACTGTAAAATAAATTCTTCAACAAGAACACAGGGACACAAAGGGACACTTGTTAAGGGCAGATTTTACACAAAAATTAGGAAGAATTTGTTCACACAGAAAACCATAGACACATGGAATAAATTACTAGATATTGTGGTAGAGAGTAGGACTTTAGGGACCTTTAAATTTCAACTTGACCTTATTTTAGGCATATCTAGGCGAATAGGTTGGAAAGGTTGTCTGGGCTTAATGGACTGTTCTAATTACAATTGCTTTAATACTCTACTTAATGTCAAGGTAGTCAAAAAATGTGAGAAGTAAAAAAAAAAAAAGAAAACTATTGTACAGTGTGCATAACACTATAGAGTGCACAAATTTCAAACCTGCTTAGTCCATTTCAGGTTTGTGGAAGGCAAATGTCTATCCTGGAAGGATTAAGAAGAAGGCAGGAACTGACTCTAGACTGGTATGCAGCTACTCCAACCAAACACATATCTTTAGTATGTAAGTGGTAATAACCAAGTTAAAACCCTTCCATACATGGAAAGAACCTCATGTACTGTATGTCTACAACTAAAAATTAAACAGGAATTTAAAAAAAAAGTTGCTAGTGCAAAGTTTTTAAATTAATTTTTACTTTTTCAAGCACAGCTACTAGAAATGTTACTCAAAACAAAATGTGCTTCCTGGCTTAGATGCTTTATTTCTGGTATCTGAAGGAAACCACAGTAATTCACTTTTAGGCACTATTATTTTTTCCAAAGTCTAAAATAATTCTCTCATGTGTATTGCTGTAAGATGTATGTTTATATAAAATCTGTGATTTCCTGATGTCTCATCCAGTATGACTTACTATTAACTCTAAATCTGACAACAATGCAGCAATAATGAATGTATATCACAACTAACAAACAGAATAGCAAAAAAACAAGAAAAATAACAACAACAAATAGCAAGAAAGTGTTAAGAGGGGACAGGAAAGAAAAACAAGATTTTTTAAAGAATGTTCAGATAAGAGGTGGGTAGGTTATATAGGTACCCTGAATTTCAGCTTTACGTAGGTAGTACCAGTACAGTTGGTGAGAGTCCACAGTGTATTAATAAAGGAAATGGCAACACTTGGGCAGGTAAATAGGAATGGTGAGGTAATGTAAATAAAGAATTTAGGAAATACCTGGTAGGTACGGTGTCTCTCTGCTACCTCTGGGCACATCACTAAGGTTCTAATTGTACAGTCAATCACTAGTCGTAAAAAACACTTTTTTGGCCTGCTATGTAACTAGATTTGGGGACTCCCTTTCTAGTGTCTTATTGCACTCCTGACTATACACCCTTTTGAATTAATTAGGTCTCCTCACCAAGTCTCTCCTTTGCACCCAAACAAATGAGATTAGAATTACAAGAGGTACAGCTTTGACCGTCACGGACAAAACTGTGACCGCCTTAGAAATCAAAAGTTAAACTCCTCAGAATAAATGAATGGATTTGGAAATAAAGCTAGAATTGATTCTTAGAATTCCTAAAGGGGCTGTGTTGTGGAACTTCTATGAAGTTCATATTGGATTCTATACTGAAATCCCCGAACAGGTAATAAAGAAGACCCAAAAAACTGAAAGAGCATATCACTGGTAAACATTCTGTGTGAGCCATCATCATTTCAGAACTTTGTAGAAAAAGACAATGTGTTATGCCAAACCATAGCGATTCTTTTTGAGAACACCTAAGTCTACACCTTTCTAGACTTTTTTATGAGTTGAGTATAAGTCTAGTTAGCAGTGATTATAGTCATCCCAAATAACCTAAACTGAGGGTAGTGGCCAATGACTAACCCAAATACATACTGTATTTCACATGGGAAGACATAGAAAAGCCTGACAATACTACTTCTTGGTGTCTTCAAAGTACGAATAGGACCCAGTTAAAGACTGTAATGCTGAAGAAGGCATTGATAATTAATCGGTTGTAAGGAAAATGTAAGTAATAGCTTTACTAAAGACTTGCACTTTTTTAAAGATTATTATGATTACCATAAAATGTGCTGTTTGCTATACTGACAGTAAGATAGCAGAATAGAGTTTTCTTTGAAAACCGAGTCAAGAGGTGTACGCAGGGTCAAGAAAGTTTCAAAATAATAAGATCTATCACATAGTGACAAGCAGAGAGATTAATTAATCACAAAATCAAGTAATAAAAATGGTTTTTGGAATACATAAAACCTATTGCATCATTAACTCAGGGCACACCCTTATAACACGGGACCTGCTCTAATGACAGAAGGATAAAATGACTTTTATTTTAATCACCCACATGTTTGTTACATTTTTTAATTAACCACCACTCTTTCATGGCTTTCATTGTTTTTGGATATTTCAAACTTGTTTGTTTTGTATTATTGCAATTTTTTTTTTCATTCTCCATACTTTTGTATTGCTCTGTCTCTCACTTATTTAACAGTATTATACTTAGCCACATTACATTACAATGTTGTGTTTTTTTATTTTTCCTTTTGCCCTCTTTATACTTTATTCTCTCTTCATTCAATACTGGAGAAGAAATAACTAAAATGGTAAATTTCACTTAAAGTACTAAAAAGGTATTTATAGTTAACATTCTTACAATAATTCTCAATATGAGCTTTCATAAGGTTATCCAAGACTTTAAATCAGATTAAACTCTGGTTTAGCTACAATGAGTTGAATAAATATTACAGCTTCTCAGACCAGGGATGTTTCTCTACCCATATTTGTGACAATAATTATTTTTTCACAAATAAATCATAGTTGCTTACAAATTTAATATTTTCATTCATAATAACTTTACACATTTTCTCAAGTCTTGCAAATATGATGCTACTGTTGTCTCTGCCCATGCTCCTGTTATTTTGGAACCCAGATATTTTGCTCAACTAATACAACTGGCTATTGGGGACTTGATCATCTCATTAAAACTAGTGAATCAAGATGTTATTAAATTAATTTCTACTCAAATTAATATTTAAAAAGAAACTATATCTTTAGAGATATCTGAAATATATAAAAGAGAAACATTTAAAGCATATTTAAAGGGATAAATCATTTCAAATGTTTCAAATAAAAGTAAAATTCAAATGAGAAAGGTATCAAAATTAATTCCTGAGATTTATAAGACTATGATCAAGAATATGCAAGACTGCCTATTAATAATAACTACAAAAGGAAGCTGTTATCTTCTAAAGAATTTAGTATTTTGTCCAAAAAAAGGAAAAATGTTACATTATGTCATTCTCAATATGAGCATGAGTAAAAGGATGTTAAGATTTTAGCTCAACAAATGCATCAAAAGGAAGTTTGGTTTAAAGGTTTAAAGTGTAATGCCTGCAGAAATGAGTAACAAGCTTGTTTTAAAAAGCGCAGTTTATCAAATGAGTTGTCCTTAAAGAACAGTTGAACAATTGTGCTGCCCTTTAAAGAATTGAGTCAGAAGATGTAGAGCCAGAACAAAAGTAGTTAAAAGGCAGAATAAGGTAAACGGAATGACTGACACACCAAATTAACAAGCAATAATGACAATCAAAATCATAGTAAAAAAATAAAAATACAAAAAAACCCCTAAAGTCAAAAAGATCAAAATAAAAATAAAAAGTTGTATATTTATCCTAATATTAGTATAGTGAGCAGGTTGCACTGCCATACTTTATAAAGGTCAGCTTATGATGTAAAACATCCAGTGGCAAAAGTTACATGACCGGGAGTTGCCATAGCACACCAAAGAAGCACAATGATGATGCATGATGATGTCACCGTAAAAAAAAAAAACATAAAATCTGTTTGAATTTAATAGCAAAGTTTGTTATTTTTATTTGATCTTGATATTCTGATTTGTTCAGATTTTTCTGTGTTTAAACTTCGTTTTGCTGTCCTTGTTTTTCTGGGTTCTTGGCTGTAGGTTTTTTATTTAAAATGTAATGCTCATCCAGTTTTCTACTTATATTTTACCAAGTTTTTATTATAAATGATTAGTTCTCATCAGGATTTTTAAAAACTTTTTAACTGTTTATTAAATTTCATAGTATGGTTTACTTCTGTGTTGATTTTTTTCTTAATTACTTAATTATTATTTCAGTTGTGAGTAATCAGGAGACATACGTTTTTTGGGGTTGGGTTTTCATAACTTTGCTCTTCCCTCTGTGTGGGCCAGACACAATGCAGTTGGAACTAAAACTTAGCACACACAAATAACTAACTAAATATTTTGTATTACTTGTCTTTGTTTACATTGGGTAGGAGATTATGGCGGCAAATGTATCAGTCAAATAGACGTATCATAGCTCAGTTATGTCATGAAAGGTTGGATTTTTCCATAAACTACTTTGAGGAAACTGAATGATAGAAATATTTTGTGAGAATGTAAAAAGGATGCCAAATATTGCATAGGTGAAGATTTGAAAATTCTAGTGAGCATTCATGCTAATTTGTAAAGAGGCGACTAAAACTAGAGTCCATCTTGGATAATTCTGCAAAAAAAAAAAGCTTAAAGTATTCATGTGAGGACTTAGCTGTAGTATTTCAGCAAAGTTGGATGCTGTTTGATGAATTCTGTCTCCCATGTTGTCATGGATAACATGGCATATGCATCAAATGCTTAGCAGCCATATAGAATGATAGTGACCAGACTTACAAAATAGCGACAACCTTGAAATCTCAAAAAACCAAATAGCAGCACCCATATAAAATATAATAATATCTCAGTTAACAATCATCAGTAAATATGAGGGGGTACCCAAAAATAACCGTTATCTGTACCTGGTGCGCAGTCTAGACTTAGTTGCAAATTTCACCGCTAGGTGTAGCATACTTACAGTATTCTGTAGCAGTCTGCCAAGTGGCATTGCTCTGTATTATAAGTATGGCATTCTGTGTCTGTTTTTCTTTTTCTTATTAAACGTATTCTGCAATTTTTGTCATGGGTGAGCTTGAAGAACAGCAAGTCTGCATTAAATTTGCTGCTGAAACCGTGTTAATGCTTGAAACTGCTTTTAAAGAGGAAGCTTTAATTAAAACACAGGTCTACGAGTGTTTTTTGCATTTCAAACGAGGGGAAATGTCACTTGAAGACCAATCAAGATGTGACCGACCTTCCACAATAAGGAATGACGAAAATCTTGAAAAAGTTTGTACTACAATTTACGAGGATTGCCATCGGACTATTGAAGAGATTTCTGAATTGACTTGTGTGTCTTGGAGTTCTTGCCACCTTCCCTACTTGCCTGATCTTGCTCCGCGTGAATTTTTCTTGTTACCGCATAGGACAAAAGAACTCAAAGGAAAGTGTTTTTGTACCGTGGAGAAAGTCAAAGAAAAATCGCCACAGTCCTTGGACAATGTTTCTCTTCAGCAATTCCACAAATGTTTCCACCAGTGGGAAAATGGTTTGGGCAAGTGCATTCATTCACATGGAGAGCACTTTGAAGGAGACTCAAGTTTCAGTAAGTAAAAATTAATTAAACCTTTTTTTTGTCAATTCTTTATTTTTGGGTATTCCTCATATGTTTACAGAAAATGCACTATCGAGCATGTGCAAATTCAAGTACCATTTTTCTAGGGTACAATCATTATGCATCTTTGTTACACAATCACTGCTGTAACAGCTGGTGTCTGTCATTGATATTGTGTGTGCTGTAGAACACAAAGTTATTATACTTCACTTCAAGTAATATTAATAATTTTTTGTAAAGTAATAAAAATAATATGTCCAGCATGTTACATAAAGTAAAGCAGTATCTTTTGAAAAAAAAAGAAAATGAAGGAAAAAAGTAAATAAAATTTATAATAATAGAATCATTGGGGTTAGTACTCAACTGTGAAACCGAGCTTTGAAGGGGGGCAAAGAGGGAGCACTTACCTATAAGCACTTTAGAGATTTGGAGGGCCATGTGGTCACCAATGTGTTTTTTTAAGGATCCTGACTTTTGTCTTACAGAGTTAAGGAAATTAAGGCAAATGATTTTGCCTCTGAGCCCAAGTGAGATGCAAGGTACAGCCTTGACCTGAATTTTCAATGCAGTGAATGAGGCATCGGGGAGCACATGTAGCTGCATGGAAAGAAACAAGTACAATTCGGGTATTGACAGCAAGTTAGTAGGGCAGCCAAGGAAGGAGATGGCAGAAGGCACGAGGGGTGCTAAGCCCAATGACTCTGCTGTGCAGCTTGTCTTTTCTCCAGCTTCTTCTTTTTTATTTTACAAAGATATTGCTGTACTTTTTTTGTGACACACTGGGCAAATTACATATATTATATAAAAAAGTATTAATGTAACTGCCTAAAGCCTGAATAACTAAAGGGAGACTACTGTAATAACTGAGGGGAGAGGCAGCTTGAATCTGTTTGAGCACACTTCCCAGTTGTTCATAAGAGACGTTTCCAGGAGTGGCTGGTACATTAGCAGACCATAATGAGCACTGCCATGGAAATATAACACTAATCCTTGTGCACTGGCAGCGCAGCACTGCATGGCTAAATTGCTTGCCTAATTAGCCACGTGTCCAGCTACAATCTCAAAACAAGCTTAAATGAGCCCTTCAGTCATCATGGAACCTATGGAATAATAATAATAATGAAAGATTTAGTACTCTTTACAAGGTGTTTCTATTCTCTTTATGGAACAACAAAGTGCAAAGCATAAAGGAAACAAAAAAGTTGTTTCATCTGAACCAAGAGCGGCAACTTCAAACAATGAAACAAGCCAGTCGCAAACTGCCACATTGTGGCACAACCAATCTGTGGCTTAAGACTGGAACTCTGTGAGCCCAATGTTCTATATTTTATTTACTTATTGCTACTTTTTGGCCATTTTTTGTATTTTGTTTGTGGTATTTGTTCCATCTGCATATTTTGCTGTTTGAAGCATGGCAGCACAGTCATTTGCATTGTTGCTAAAGCTCAAATCACATTTACAGCTACAATTGTAACTCCATAATAGTTGGCAGATGCTTCTCTTGTCCTCAGTTAAGCAAAAATTCACGAAAATTTTTGTGATTTTGCCAAACTCATGGTGAAATGAACCCTGTAGGATTCATTCATCACTAGTATCAATCCATAACATTTTCAGCTTGTTTTCTGGCTTCATGTCTCTAAAATAAAAAAGTGGATTAGCAACAAAAGCTCCAAATGAAACGTAATGTTAGATAAACACTACTCAACTTATTTTAATGGGTGCTTTCAGAAAGAGGCTACTACTGAAATCAATTACTGTAGTAATGTGTCAGCGGTTTGCCAAAGAAGAGTTTTAAGCAGTTTATTAATTTTACACTTCTATGCCACCTTGAGGATCATAAGGAGCTAATGAAAAAATGTAATTGGCTTTCATACGTTGAAGGCAGAAACACAAGTGTTATATTACTATTATTATTAATACTTGAATGCTAAGAGTTTGCCATACACCTATTGTCCAGCAATAGAAGGAAATGTTTTGTATTTCTCATATTACTTATTGAAACATCCAGGTGCGGATCTGAGAGATTAAAAGAGGGTTCAGGTGACTTTGGCCTGCCTGAAGTGGTGGAGCAGGATGGAGTAGTCAGGTTTAAATCTGACCTGACTGGCATGGCTCAGGAGGTTGGAAAACATTTGGAAAGTATTTCAGAGGCAACTTGTTATGGTACTGGCCATTTTAGAACGTGATCATTTTTTACTTTTTTTTTAGTTTTGGAAAATGCAAAGTTTAGTTTCACTTTAATTTTCTACTTGTGTTTTGATTCAGGCATTGATTTTTATTTTAATGTTTTAAAACTGTTGCAATTTAATTTAGTTTTTAGCAAGAACTATTTTGGGGAGTTCCTGCGTGGGTTTCCTCCAGGTGCTCCGGTCTCGTCCCACAGTCCAAAGACATGCAGGTTAGGTGTATTGCCGATTCTAAATTGTCCCTAGGGTGTGCTTGGTGTGTGTGTGTGTGCTCTGCCCAGGGATTTGTTCCTGCCTTGTGCACTGTGCTGGCTGGGATTGGGTCCAGCAGACCCCCGTGACCCTGTGTTAGGATATAGCGGGTTGGATAATGACTGACTGACTAACTGCTATTTTGAGTTTTTATTTCCTTGTCATACTGACTTGTTGTTAGGCATGACATCATAAGTGCATCGACTTGTTAGCCACCACCAAGAGTCTCTCACACTCTCTCTATCCAAGTTTGCGGATATCATCTGATCAATTTTGAGAGTGCTCATGTGTAGTTAGATTAGATTAGATAAACTTTATTAATCACAATGGGAAATTTTAATGCATACAGCAGCAGAAAGATAAAAAACAAACATACAGACTCATGCAACATATATAACAGCCAATTAATCAATCGATAAATAAATAAATATATATTGTGCACAAATTTCATAATGAACTTAAAGAATATGTTGAGTGAAAGCATTAAATTGCCCAATAGCAATGGGCAGAAAAGAGCCCTCAGAGGCACTTCTTAGCACACTGTGGTAGAATGAGCCTGTGGCTAAAAGTCTTCCAAGACAGTGTCTTCCAGAGGGGATTTTTCATGATGGCATCCAATTTTCCCACCATCATCTTTTCCACGACAGCTCCAGTGTGTCCAGGGTTAGCCCTGTGATGGAGCAGGCTTTCCTGATAATTTTATTCAGGCATTGTGCTCTTTTGAGCTCATGTTGCTTCCCCTTGAGACTGAAGCTTAGAGCACAACGCTAGCTTTATGGACGGGTAAGACATTTCCAGCAACTTGCTGCACACATCAAAAGACCTAAGTCTCTTTAGGAAGTACAGTCTGCTCTGGCCCTTCTTGTACAGTCTTACTGTGGTGTCAGAACAGTCCAGTTTGTGAGCCCCTAGTTACTTGTAGTCTACTGTATGGTGACTGGTCTCATATGCTTCTTGGCACACTAGAGGTGCACCACCAGCTCTTTTGTCTTGCTGATGTTATGGTGCAGGGAGTACCACCTGCAACTCAAGACAATGTCCTCCACAACCTCACTGTACTCTGACTTATCTTCATTATTAAAACAACCTATGATGGAAGAGTCATCTGAAATTTTCTGTAGGTGGCAAGTGTTGGTATTGAACTGGAAGTCTGTTGTGTAGAGGGTAAACAGTAAGGGAAAGAGGACCATTTTCTGTTGCGCTCCAGTATTCTTCCTGGCCATGTTGAACTGTTGGCTATGTTCCCCAAGAATTTGATTTTGGTTTGCTTATTGAGCTTTGTCTCTCTGTCACCTATTTGCAGGTTTTGATTTCCATCTGTCCTTTGCTTTAAGATTTCATCTCCTAGGCCTTCATTTTCTTTTGCCCTTGTGACCTGCCAATTAAATCTGTAGTAAAACACATGTGACATGTTCCATTGATGATAATGAATTATGTATTCTTTAAGTTCATGCCTTCATTTCTTGAATGTAATTACCCATGACAAGGTCAAGGAAACAAGAATACAAATATGTAAAAATACAGTAAACTATATATAAGTTGAAAGAGAACAAAATCAGTGAGACTTTATTATCTAAAATCAGATTTCATCTCCATCTGTTCTCATAGTCAGAAACAGTGAAAATAGAAATTCTGTATTTATCCAACCTGAGGGGCACTGCTACAGTATATGCAAGCATATATAAACATGTTCTACAAGAAAGGGAGTCCAAAAGAACCGAAAACTAAAGCTACACCCAAGCTAAGGTCGACAAGCCCTAGTTCAAGGTACGGCCTTTCAGAGACTGACCTGGATCAGATGGGCGAAAGCCCAGACTCCTCGGAACCACGGTCCACTACATCGTCGCCGGCTGAGAGTGAAATGGGGAGCGAATGTACGAGTGTGAGTGAAGCAGGTATCGATAGCTCGCTGATTGGAGAAAATCACCTGAAACTGGAAAAGGCCTTGCAGTCCGCGGTTTCAATTACTCCACACGAGCCGGGAACATCGGGGACACAGGCTACAATAGAGCCTGCCACTTCACCTACGGTGCAAGAAAGCAGAATTGATCTGTCTGAACTGAAGGTGATGTTCGCTGAGCTCATGCATGAGATAAAGAAAAGCGAGAAGGCAAATGAGAAGGCAAGAGAAAAGGCAAATGAGAAGCTGCGACAGGAGCTGCAACAGGACATAAAGAAAAGCGAGAAGGCAAATGAGAAGCTGCAACAGGAGCTCCAACAGATGCGGCAGCTGGATAATAAAGTCTTTAAAGATATGCTGGGTAAAATTGAAGAGCACATTCAGGAAACCTCAGTTAAACTGAGCACGCTTGCTGATCAACTGGAGGATGTCAAGGAGACATTCACGACTCGGATTGAAACAGCCGAAAATCTAGCTGCCAGTGCTGAAGAAAAAGCAACAACTATCAGCTCCGAATGCAAAAAACTCGGAGACAGACTGGCTGCTTTGGAAGATGGAAGCAGAAGGAATAATTTCAGAATTGAAGGTCTGCATGAGAATCGAGAAAGTCCAAACCCTGTGAAATTCACAGTTGAACTTTTTTCTAAAATAATTGGAGAGGACTTTAAAACAGAGTCTGAGATAGCAGCGGCTTATCGTGTACGCGGATCAAATACCGTTAGACCTAGATCTTTTATTATTCGCTTTGAAAGATTATCATTTAAGCTAGAGGTGATGGCACTCCTCAGACACAAGCAAGAGATTATATATGAAAATAACCACATTCGTATCTTCCCTGATTTATCTCCAGCAACAGCTACTAAACAAGCAGCCTTCTACAACATTAAACAGTGGAAACGGCAAGCCAATATCAAATACAGCCTCTTGTATCCTGCCAAACTGAAAGTGGAATTGCAGGGTCAATTCTATTTCTTCACTAGCAAGGAAGAAGCAGAAAAGGAATTAAGAAAGCTGATCCCGGGACTATTCTGATACATAATAGTGAGTCATGGCCGTTAATGATATGGCAAGGATTAATAACCCACTGTCTGATCTATTTGTTTAAAATATGGGTTTTTATAATTATATATCCTCATTATTACTCGGGTCCTATCTGTTTATGTTTTAATTACAGTTATAGACGTTTGTGCTTAATGACTTTTTTTTTTTCTTTTTTCTTTTTTTTATCTAATTATTTTCTCTCTACCCTAAACGAGACTGTTCAACATCATACCCTTGGTTTATTGTTATTGCTATTATTGCATTAAGACTTATTATGCTTATTCTGGCCCACTTTCTAACACCATTCCCCGGGTTTATTATGCGGGTGTATTATCTTAATACACTAAGATTGCTGAAGATTATATATATTCTAAGTGCACAGTTTGTTAATGATTACATTTTATGCATATAGTATTTAGACTATATTGGTAATAGATATCCCTATTTACATCTCTTTATACTGTTTTATCAGACCCCTGAAGGTTTTTAAACCCAAACTCAAGAACATATTCTTCCTAATCACCAGTACATCATTGCTACTCAAGAATTGATTATTTATTTATAGATAATAACTTCTTGCCTATGATTAAATCTTGCAAATACGATGCTATTGTTATTTCTGACCATGCACCTCTGATCTTGGAGCTAAAGTCACTATGCCCCACACACTCACCTCGCAGATGGCATCTCAACCCGCTTCTATTAGCAGACGAGAATTGTACAGAATTTATATCCAAACAAATCAGTTTCTTCCTAGAGACAAATACATCCTCAGAGATTTCTGCAGGAACACTCTGGGAAACTCATAAGGCCTTCTTAAGAGGACAGATTATCTCATATCTTTCCCACAGAAATAAATTAGAAACCAAGAAAGTAGCAGAGATAAAAAGCGAAATTACTAGAATAGATGAAGAACATGCCAAACTACCAAGCGAGGCTCTACATAGCAAAAGGCAGGCTCTGCATTCAGAACTAAACCTCCTGACAACTAAAGAAACTGAACAACTAATTTATAAATCCAGACATCACTACTATGAACATGGAGAAAAAGCTAATAAGATTTTAGCTCAGCAAATTCACAAGCAAGAAGTGCGCAACGCAATCCCAGTAATCACCAACACGAACAGAGAAAAAAAAATCATCGACCACAAAATTATAATGCACACATTCAGAGACTACTATAAATTGATTGATTTGTATGGAATGATTGCAATAAAATTAATAAAATTTCAAAAAAAAAAAAAAAGAAAATAGAAATTCTGAGATTTATAACCTGAGCTATACTTACCAACAACAGTCATTATTAACTTAGCATTTAGGTTGCCAGGGTATTATTTCAAACAAGGAGGCAGATTTTGCTCACATAAAAGTGCTATTGTGTAATGCTAGAATAAAGCCTGCTTTAAAAAATCCCTTCCGATGTAATCCTCCCCACTCAAAGGTAAACCTGTGGTTAGAGATTGGGACATGAGACTTGCCATAGTTTGAGACCAATGCAAAGTGACGTGTAGTGACAAAACGAGGTAATACAATTTGTTAAGGACAGCTCATTTAAAATGTATACCTTATAACCAGCAGGTTTAAATCCCATCCTTGCACAAATGTGATTTGTTCACTCACCTTGTTTGTGATGCAAATAAAAAAATGCATATTTATAAATTGCAATATAAAATAAAGCAAGCATCATGGAAGAACAGTTAACTTTTGAACATCGACATAGCAATATTAGCTGTGTGGAGGAGAGCGACCAGTAGGAACATCACATGTTTATTTCCCATAGCCTGTCAGAATTAATCCTTTTTAGTCTTGGACAGAGAAGGTTATGTGAGGATCTCAGCAGGACTTTAAAATTCTCAAGGTCATCAGTAAATTTGATTTATCATAATTCTTCCAATTAAGTAGTGGATTTCATACTCAAGGACGTTGGTGGAAATTAAGAGTATATGCATGTAAGAAGCACAAGCAGACAAGTTGACAACTTTAATTAAGTATTTTGATCTGATTTGTCAAATTTGTGATGTTTCTTATGACAAGATTATTTGAGGTTTTTCAAGGCACACCCCAAGGATAATCACAGATACAGCCGCTATCAGTAACTCTATCAAAAGAGTTATATGAACAATATATGAGGGGTGTTCAAATATAATCAGGAATTTATGAGCTACACTTTATTTATTGAATACAATGAAACAACTTACACTCTATTTTTCTATGTAGTCTCCTGACACTGCAATACGCTTGTTTTAGCGCTCTGGAAGCTTCTTAATCCCGGAAGAGTAGAAGTCTTTTGACTGTACGTTGACCCATTCTTGCACAGTGTCAATAACCTCCTCATTCAACTTGAGTTTCTTCCCTCCTAAAAATTCCTTAAGTGGAGAGAAGAGATGATTGTCCCTTTCTGAATGACTTGCACAAATCATAGACTCAAGACCGAGAGACACGCGCATCCCCGAACTGATTTTTAAGTCTCAAATAAATCTGAGAAGGAATGACTCCTTCATTTGTCAAAAATGTAATAATAATTCGCTGTGCAAGACTACCGTGTACCTCCTGCTCCGACATGTTGAACACAACTGTCAGGAAGGGTTGGGCGTCATGGTGAGCAGCTAGAACTACTAATGACAAGTTCAAACATGGATGGGTTTGTCCAATGAGTCAGGTCTACCTTGCACTCTTTACAAGAACAGAGCATGAAAATTCCTGTTTATAATTGAATGTCCCTCGCATACAACTCCAAATGAGAAAAATTTGGGATGGTATGGAAATGCAAGTAAAAAAAAAAAAAAAAACAGTGATTTTTAAATTTACTTTGGCTTTTATTTCATTGCACACAGTATGAACCCAAGATATTTCATGTTTTGCCTGTTCAACTTCATTTCATGTATCAGTCAGTCATTGTCCAACCCGCTATATCCTAACACAGGGTCACGGGGGTCTGCTGGAGCCAATCCCAGCCAACACAGGGCGCAAGGCAGGAACAAATCCCGGGCAGGGTGCCAGCCCACCGCAGGTCACACACATGCACACACCCCCACACACCAAACACAAACTAGGGACAATTTAGGATCGCCAATGCATCTAACCTGCATGTCTTTAGACTGTGGGAGGAAACTGGAGCACCCGGAGGAGATACATGCAGACACGGGGAGGACATGCAAACTCCACACAGGGAGGACCTGGGAAGCAAACCCAGGTCTCCTTACTGCGAGGCAGCAGCGCTACCACTGCGCCACCGTGCCACCCATTTAATTTGTTAATATTTTTATTTTATGATTTGGGTTTGTAAATAAATAAAACCAACATGACAACATCTAGTTACTCCTGGTGCCCCATTCTGGGATATCCAGGGTTTCATCATTGTCTTCAATGTCTTTTTTTTTTTTACGTATTCTTTATTTTGTGTTTTAAATGATATTTTGTAAATTCTGTTTGTATTTTCTTTCTTTTATTTCGTTTCATTTTGGTTTTTCTTAGTGAATTATATTTTGTTATTGTATTATGTTAATTATTTATGTATTAGTTCTTTTCCTTGACCTCTTTATGTTGAGCCTAAAGGGGAAGGATCCCTGAGTTTACAGTTACAGAGCCACCGTCAGGATTTTAGAAGCTTGTAAAAGACTCAGTGCTAAAGTTCAATTGGAAATTAGTTTGTTTTTTTTTTACATAAAAAAACATGGATGGATGAAAAAAGGGAAAACCAGTTGTGATTTGCAAGCTACATGTGCTAATGAATACATAAAGATTCAAACAGGAGAAGGCCATTAAAGACATGTCAAAACTGAATTATACTTTAGTTTAGTCAAGTATGCTTTAGAGATTTGCCTTAACAGGTCAAAAAAGTATCATGAAATAAACTGGCAATACAAATACAAACTGCTAACGCAGAATACAGAGAATATGCAGTAGGTTCAATTATAAAAATGGAAGCAGCTAGGCTAGAGACTTTTATAGTGTTGTAGTGCACAATGCTAGAGCACAGAGCTTCATTCACACTTACTCTTTAGCTCCCCTGCTGCTCCCATTTGATAGCAACAACTATAATAGAAGGCAACGGCCAGGAGCAGATTTATGGAAGATACCTATAGTATGTGGAGCCCAGACTCTGACACTTTAACCATCCAAACAAGTGCTTCAATACTCTCTTAATCTCGCCTCCCAATTGCAATTTTTCTTTTCTGTGCTCTCTTAGATCTCTGTTCCAACTCAGCTTCTGACCCGAAGAGCAGAGTGTTGCTGGCAGGGAATGACTTTTATACCACGTCCCAGGTTATTTCTTAAGCAATCCCCTAAATGACTTTCAGTTCCAGTACCACTCTCTGAAGGTCCTGGGACTAACCAGTAAAGTGCCCTCTGGTGACAGCAAGTATGCCTTCACTCTTGAACCCCAATTCATTTTAAACGTTGGATACTCTTGGTAGCTCCCTGGCTGCCTGCATCCATAATATGACACAGGGACCATCAGTTTAATAACATAACCCTTTATAGTCACAGTTTTTGGGGAATGTTCCATTCCATGTAAAAGTCTCCTGTGACCTCATGTTCACTTCAGCAAGCACTGGATCAAATACATCCATACATTTCAATAAATGTACCATACTGCTCGCTGGCATCTGTTTACCCCCACTAGCTCCTGTTTACAGGCCCCTTCTATCCTAGCACACTGTTAGCAAAGGGCAGCCTGTTACAATATAATTTGTCTACATTTATATATTTTATATTAAGAAAAAAAATCTGAATAATCTGCGCCATAGCCCACGGTAATAATGTGGGCTTTGCTTCACGTTCAGTTATAATATCTTTCTTTTCTGCATATAATCCAGATTGGTGTTTATAATTTTAAGTCAAGGTTATGTTGAGGTTTACAGGTCAAATAACTCATCAGCAGCCATTGTTATTTATTGTTGTCATTTAAGGTGCAGTCTCAGGAGTGCAACGACCTACTTTCTTAAACAGCAAGGTGATGTTTTCCGTCTGCTCAGTGCTAAAGCTCACTTCCAATTATTAGATGTGTTTGCCAAAGACAGACTGTTATCCTTCTATCTACTTTCAGCTACTTATATCTGGAAAAAATGCCATGCCTTTTGCGCAATCAGTCAGATTTTTCTGTTTTTTCTTTTAGTTTGGGGCTGTTTTGCTTTGCTGTGTAGGCTTGCAATCATAGAGGTAACAGTAAAGTCCGAACTCAACAGGAAAAAAGTCCTGAACAAAGAAGTAAGATTAAAACAGAAGTAATCTGGCATATTTCAGTGACATTTATGACTTGAAATGTTGATATTGTAGCAAGTCCAGAAGTGTGCAGTAAATTAACTTTAAACTAAGTGCAGAAATAGATAAACAGATTTGTCTTTGACTTTGTTTGAAGTCATTGCTGTTAAAGCAGGTATTACCAATTATTAACAAAAACAACAAAAAACAGGAATTAATATGAACTTGCATAACAAATTTCAACAATTAGTTTAAAGTTAGAATCCTTATATATATCATATTCTATGTCTTGAAGGATGAGGACGATGATAAGGTCAGATAGAGCAGAGAACAGAAAATACTAAAAAAAAAAACTTCAGTTAAACTGGGGAAAAAAATCAAAATCTGCAGGAGTTCCAAGGCCAAAGGTCCGCACAGCCACCACTGGATATTCTACCTAACATAAATGTTCATAAGTCATTCCTCATTGTTTCCAAGCTTTGTCCCAGAGAATTTGAAACAATAGGCCTTGTGGACAGTTGAGACACTCATATTTCATTCAAACATCACAAGTGGCTGCACAGTGCTTTGATCAGCTGGTGGTGGCACAAAACTTCACCGCTGAAAAAAACAGGAAAGAAAGTAAAGAAATCAGTAATGGTTGGAAATACCTGAAGAATATAACTCTAAACATGTATAGTCTATTAGGAGTACATCTAAAATGTAGCTATGAAAAGGCCTAAATAAAAAAGTGGGTTCTTGAGAGTTTTTAAAAATGTTCCAAAATATTAGCCTGGCATATCTCTATTTGTAAAGTGTTCAAGATTTTTGATTCATAACTACAAAAGGCTGCCTCACCACTTCTTTTTTGCTTACCTCTTGAAATAATAGGCAGACCCTCAATTAGATGATCTAAGGTTATGACTTGGAATGTAGAATTTAAGCACTCCAAGATATAGGAAAGAACAAGATTATTTAAAACTTTACATACCATTAGCAGTATTTTAAAATCAATTCTAAAGGACACCAATAACTAGTGTAAAAATTCTAAAACTGGAAAGATGTGCTCAGGTTTTTTTTTCTAGTTAAGATTATTGCTGTTTTATTCTAAACTAATATAGTAGAGTCTGTGTTGGGATGTCCAGTCTGATGAGAGAATCTTTCCATCCAATGATTCCGATGCTACTTTATCTGAGACGACTTTTCCACATGAAGAGGGGCATCTTGGCAGTACAGCAGTGGCCAATATTAAGTGCCATATTAAAATACTTAGAAGAGAAACAGAATAGAGAAGGGTTAGTAGCAGTTTATAAATGTTGTATTTGATTCTGGCTTTTTTAAAATTTTAGTGTATGTAAAAAGCCTCCCTAAATATCTGTGCCACCTATTTGGTCTCTTCCGTTACGGGAGATGGACGTCTGAAGTAGAGCTCCATTGCAGTGGCTTTATTTTTTCTCTTATTTCTTATTATCCCAAGATATCCTTTATTTACCAAACCTAGGGAGTTTCTACTACAGTATACAAACATAAGTAACAAGAAAGGGGGTCAGAAAGAATCAGAAAAGACTACACCCAAGTCTAGACAGACATCAGGCCCAAGTGCAAGGTACGGCCGGAGACTGACCTGGAACTGGCAGGCAAAAGCACAGACTTCCCAGGACTCTGCTCCACTGCAACATTTCCAGTCGAGAGCGAAAATGGGAGCGAAGGTGTAAGCGATGCAGGTCATGATAGCTTGCTGATTTCAGAAGATCACTTGAAATTAGAAATGGCATTGCAGTCCGTGCTTTCATCCACTCCTCGTGAGCCGGAAGCATCGGCTGTAACTGGGGTTGCCACTTCACCCGCGGAGCACAAAAGCCGAAACGATTTCTCCAAACTGAAGGAAATGATGGCAACATTGGCAACAGCCACGACCATAAGTGAGCTCAATAAAGACATTCAGAAAGACATTCAGAAAAATATGAAGAAAGAAATAAATGGCTTGCTCAAGACAATTGAGAAGACAAATGAGAAGATGCGGCTGGAACTGCAAAAGATGCGGCAGGAATATAAAGACTTGGAAAAATGTGTATATAATCGTTTTGATGCAGTCTTTAAAGATATGTTTAGAAAAATTGAGGAACACATTCAGGAAAATGCGTCTAAACTGAGAGAACTTGCCAATCAGCTGGAAGACGTTAAGCAGAAATTCACGGCTTGAATTGAAAAAGCGTAACAATTGGCATCTAATGCCGATGGAAAAGCTACAGCTGCAAATTCTGAATGCAAAAAACACGGAGACAGACTTGCGGCTCTGGAAGATAGATGCAGAAGAAATAATATTAGAATCGAAGGTCTAACTGTGAACCGTGAAAGTCCAAACCCAGTGAAATTCGTAGCTGAACTATTCTAAAAAATAATTGGAGAGGACTTTAAATAGATACAGAGATAGTGGTAGCTTATCACATAAGTGGATCAAATACCTCTAAACCTAGGTCTTTAATTGTGCGCTTCGAGAGATTGCAATTTAAGCTCATTGTAATGGCACTTCTTAGACACAAACAGATTATATTTGAAAATAACAACATTTGTATTTTCTCTGATTTCTCACCCTCAACAGCTGCTAAATGTGCAGCTTTTTACAACGGTTACGGAAAGCCGATATCAGATACAGCCTCTTGTATCCTGCCAAACTGAAAGTGGATATTCAAGACAAACATCACATCTTCTTCTCCAAGGAGGAAGCAGAAAATGAGTTAAGAAAGCTGATCCCGAAGCTTTATTGAAATACGAAAGTCAGTCGCATCCTGTCATGGTATGGCAAGAAGATATTACCTGCTGTTTGATCTGCTTGCAATGATACGGATACTATAATTATACATCCTTTTTTCTTCTCGGCCACTTTTTGTTTATGTTTTATTTATAATTACATGCGTATGTGTGGAAGAATTTTTTTTTTATTTTGGTTTTTAACTATTCTAAAGGAGAATGTTTAACATCATACTCTTGTTTTATTGTTATTGCTATTATTGCATTAGGGTTTACTATGCTTATTCAGGGCCATTTTTTTTTTTATTTTATTGTAATCATTCCATACAAATCGATTAATTTTTACAAAAAATAGGATTGAAAACAAGTCGACCCCCATCCCTCAGAGAGAGAGCATGGCCAACGGGGTAAAACTTAAGGTTTTTAAACATACCTAAATTGATGAGTTTAATGGGCCAATAGAGATGAATGGAGAAGAAAAAGAAATGTTGAGATAATTGCTTCCTCTGTGGTTTAAGAGCTTATTCTAAAATATTTTTGATTAGATCCTGCCAGGTTTTGAAAAAATTCTGTACAGATCCTCTAACTGAATATTTTATTTTTTTCCAATTTCAAATAGTATAAAAAATTGGTTTCCCACTGACTTAAAAGAGGAGAGTTAGGATTCTTCCAGTTTAGGAAAATAAGTCTGCGTGCCAAAAGAGTAGTGAATGCAGTCACAGTTTGTTTGTCCTTCTCCATCTTTAAACCCATCTGGAAGAACACCAAACACAGCTGTTAATGGGTTAGGAGGGATTGTGACACCAAGGCCGTCTGAAAGACACTTAAAAATGCTGGTCCAAAATTATGTTAATCTGTTGCAGGCCCAAAACATGTGACCCAGTGAGGCTGGGACTTGATTACAGCGTTCGCAGGTTGAATTTTGCCCTGGAAACAATTTGGACAGTTTTAAGGAAGACAGATGTGCTTGATATATAATTTTGAGTTGAATAATTGTATGCTTTGCGCATATGGAGCTCAAGTGAAGTCTCTGCATTGCTATGTTCCACTCCTTTTCTGATATATTGATTAAGAGATCTTTTTCCCATTGTCCTCTTGGCTCTTTGAAAGGGTAGGACTATAAAATAATTTTATATATTGCAGAGATGGTGCCTAAGTCCCTTGAAATTGAGCAATATTTTTTCCAGCATGGATGAGGGTGCAAGATGAGGAAAATTGGGCAGGGTCTGTTTAACAAAGTTCCTAATTTGAAGATAGTGAAAGAAATGTGCAGCTGGAATGTTAAATTTGGAATGTAATTGTTCATAGGATGCAAAGATGTTGTCTATATAAAGATCTCTAAGCAATTTAATCCCAAATCTTTTCCAGATATTAAAAACTGCATATGTTTGCGAGGGTTGAAAGAGGTGGTTCTCTTGCAGAGGTGTCACAGATGAAAGATTCTCCATCTTAAAATGCTTTCTACATTGATTCCATATTCTGAGTGAGTGAAGCACAATTGGGTTATTAGCATATTGGCGATAACTTGCATTTATTGGGGCACAAAGCAGGGAATATAAAGAAGTACTGCAGGATTTTACTTCTATTGCAGACCAGGCCTGTGTATGTTCATCTATTTGTGTCCAAGTTTTTATAGCTTGTATGTTTGCTGCCCAGTAATAAAACTGAAAGTTGGGTAGAGCCATGCCACCTTCTGCCTTAGGTCTTTGTTGGATCGCTCTTTGGATACGTGGATGTTTTGACTTCCAAATAAATGATGTTATTGTTGAATCCAATTGCTTTAAAAAAGATTTATTGATGTATATTGGAATGTTTAGATATAAAAAAAGAAGCTTAGAAAGAATATTCATCTTAACAATGTTAATTCTTCCAGCTAGAGTGAGATGAAGGGTTGACCATCTATGCGAGTCTTGCTTAATTTTTTCCATGTAGATGGCGAAATTTTGTTGATAAAGAGCTTTGTGTTTACTTGTGATGTTTACCCCGAGGTATTTAAACTGATCTGCAATGATAAAAGGTAGGGTGTGTAATCTAATAATATATACTTGAGAATTCACTGGAAAGAGTACACTTTTATTCAGATTAATTCTGAGACCAGAGATCCTTTGAAATTCTGTAAGTGCTGTTAAGACTGCAGGCACAGAATTTTGTGGGTCTGATATATACAGTACCATATCATCTGCATATAGAAAAATTTTCTGTTCCAGTCCTTCTCTGATAATCCCCTTTATCTGATCAGCATTTCGACAGTGAACCACCAGTGGTTAAATGGTGATTGCAAATAGCAATGGTGACAAGGGGAATCCTTGTCTGGTACTACGTTCTAGTTTAAAGTAGTCTGAACAAATGTTGTTAATACAAACTGAAGCTTCTGATTGGTATACAGTAGTTTGATCCATCCACAAATGTTCGGGCCAAACCCAAATTTCTCTAATGTAGTGAAAAGGTATTTCCATTCAATCATGTCAAATGCTTTTTCTGCATTCAATGATAATAATATTTCTGGGGTGTTTGACTTTGTTGGTGAGTATATTACAATAAACAGGCATCGGAGATTGGAAGCTAAGTGTTGGCCTTTAATAAATCCAGTTTGATCTTGTGATATTACCAAAGGCAGCAATTTTTAACATCATTCCCTGGGTTTACTGTCTTAATATTTCAAGACTGTTGATTATATTTTATGCTTATACAGTAATCCCTCCTCGATCGTGGGGGTTGTGTTCCAGACCCCCCCGCGATAGGTGAAAATCCGCGAAGTAGAAACCATATGTTTGTATGGTTATTTTTATATATTTTAAGCCCTTATAAACTCTCCCACACTGTTTATAAATATTCCCCGCAGAGTTATACAGCATAATCCCTTTGTATTCTCTTAGATATTAGGTAAGATTCATTGAAATTATGTATATAAACACACTGTTTCTATACAGTAAAACCTAAATATTATTTTAAAGATATTGAGTGTCTCCGATATCACATATGTTACAGCCAATACGATAGACAGGCCACCAGCAATAAATACGAACAATGCAAGAAAAATAGTATACAGTAAATGTGTGTACAGTGACACTAAACGTACGTACATGTACTAAGCACTGTAAGAAGAAAATTAATTATGGTTACTCACCAACAATGACACGATGACTTGTCCGATAACAATGAGTTTAATTTTACTGCACAACAAAGGAGAGCGTTACAGCCCTTGTAAAGGAGCCACTTCGGGCGATTGTGTAGCACTGCCGTTGTTCTTCTTCTGGCAGTCTTCAATCCAAATCCCTAAAGCAGATTCCATCCAGACTACTGCCTTATTACATCCACTTACAACTCGTTTTGCACCCTGGTTAAAAGGACACTGCGGCCGTAGATCTTATATTCCTTTCCTACTTTTTAAATAAAAAGAATCGTAGCCTTCAACAAATCCAAAACGTTTACCTTTTCGGCAATCGTTAACATCTTCTTCTTGCGCTTGGGCACGGCCCCTGAAGCAGTAGCAGATTGTTTTGGAGCCATAATAAAGGGCTTGACTATGCACAAAGATAAACACAAAAGAGCACAACTCTTTACACAGCGAAACACGTTGATGCTGAATGAGCAAAATGAGACTTCCTGGTTAACACTGCATTCAGCACGCAGGAACTCAACTGCGTGCTCTGATTGGTTAGCTTCTCAGCCATCCGCCAATAGCGTCCCTTGTATGAAATCAACTGGGCAAACCAACTGAGGAAGCATGTACAGGAAGTAAAAAGACACATTGTCCGCAGAACCCGCGAAGCAGCGAAAAATCCGCGTTATATATTTAGTTATGCTTTCATATAAAATCCGTGATAGAGTGAAGCCGCGAAAGTCGAAGCGCAATATAGCGAGGGATTACTGTAGTCTGTTGATTATATTTTATGCTTATAGTATTTAGATTTTATCTGCAATAGATATCTTTACTTTATAATCCTCAAATGCCGCTGCTGGGGGGCTTGTTTTGTTTTGGATGTGCTTTGTCTCTAGGTATGTCAGAGGACCAGGATTTTGTGAAGTGGGGTCCAGCCTCACATGAGGAGACAAAATGGGGGGGTGGGGAGGGAAAGAAAGAGAGCTAGCTATATCTAAACTATCCTCTCAGTGCATCTCTCCGTGTTTTGTACCTGCTTTTTGTTCTTAAATCGTGTAAAATTGTTTTCTTTGGTTTTTTTTTACTAGTTTGCAAGTAGTTATTTCTATAAAATGCTTTATAACTTTTCGAAAGTTTGTAATTTTTGATCGTTATCGCCTTTGGAATCCAACGGGACACTAACGCACTACCTGTGCAGGAAATCCCAGGAGTGTGGCCGGCGCTGTTCATATACAGCCAGGATGTGCTGCTATCAATGAGACTAGCTACCAGGTACTCCCCGTGTATTACTAACATACCGGACGACTTAAAAACTTTGAAAACCAGAAAGCAAGGAAAAAGAGGTGGACTACGAGTACGTCTGAGATGGAGAAGTTTTAAAACACCTTTGCCAACCATCATCATGTGCAACGCACAGTCCTTGTGAAATAAACTGGACGAGCCAAGAGTATCTGCGCGATGCCTCCATGAGTACCGTGAAAGCTGACTGATGTGCTTTATGGAGACCTGGTTTAAGAATACAGACTCGGATACAGCAGTCGAAGTAGATGGATTTGTTTGTGTATGGCAAGACAGAAATCCAGCTTCTGGTAAGCAGACGGGTTGTGGGGTTTGCCTTTACATTAACAAAAGGTGGTGCAGGAATATCACTGAAAAAGAGCGCATCTGCACGCCAAATATTAAACTACTCACCGTCAGACTTCGCCCATAGTATCTACCACAGGAGTTTAATCAGTTATTTGTGACAGTCGTTTACATTCTGCCGCATGCTGATGTGGGAGCTGCAGCTGAATCAATTCTTGAAACTGCTCATAAACTAGAAACCAAATCACCTGGTTCTTTCAAACTTGTGATGGGTGATTTTAATTTATGCAATCTGGAGTCAGTATTACCAAATTATCATTAGTATGTGGACATTAACACTAGAGGGAACAAAACTCTGGACAAATGCTATGGAAACGACCCTGATGCTTACATATCGCATCACAGAGCAGCACTGGGTGCGCCTGACCACGTCGTTATACTTCTATTCCCGAAGTAAAACAGAAACTGAAACAAGAAAAACCAGCCATACGAATAACACAAACCTGGTGCAAGGACAGTGTAGAAGAACTGCAGGAATGCTTCTCCAGTACAAATTGGGATGTGCTGATATCCTCAAAGTCACTGAATGAGGCCACTTACACTGTCAGTGAATATATGAAATTCTGTGAGTCTATGATCATTAAGGAAAAAACTGTCAAGTTGTACCCAAACAGTGAGCCATGGATCACTAAAGAGGTTAAAGCATTACTATTGGAAAAGCAACATGCACATCAAGAAAATAAGATAGAAGATAAGTGAATTTTACAGCAAAGGATTAACAGGTTAATTAAAGAAAATAAAAAGATGTATGGGGAAAAAATCAAGAGGTGGTTTAATGATAACAATCCAAAGCAGTTTTGAAAGGGACTAAAAACAATTACAGGACTGGGCTCTAAAAAGAATGTCAATTTTCCAGCTGACAAAGACCAAAAGCATTTAGCAGATGAACTGAATAACTTTTTTGCCAGATTTGAAACAAGTGATTTCAGCACCCAAAATACAGAAATAAAGGAGATGGTTTATAAAAACACCAGAAATTCTGCTGTGCTGGGGTTCACTTTAACTGAAGTGGAGGAAGGCTTGCGGCAGGCCAAAACAAACAGTGCAGTGGGACCAGACGGCATATCAGGTCGGCTCTTAAAGTCTTGCTTTAAGAAGCTCTCTCCAGTTTTTCATATTCCTTTTTAACTGGTCTCTGACCTGTGGTATTGTACCTAATCTGTGGAAACAATCAATCATTACCACTGTATCTAAGGTTTCTAGGCCAAGCTGTTTAAATGACTACAGACCTGTGGCACTTACATCTGTTCCAATGAAATACTTTGAACATTTGGTGAAAAACATTTTAATGACAGAGACAGTCTTTTCAAAACAACAATCAATTTGCTTATTGTCCAAACAGAAGTGTGGAAGATGCTCTGCTTGTTATCTTACATCAAATATACACCTTTCTTGATCAGCCTGGTTCATATGTCAGAGCACTATTTTTGGATTTTTCTTCAGCGTTCAATATTATACAGTCTCATATACTGATTGGGAAATTGAACAGTATGAATGTAAACCCATTTATTACACTATGAATTCAGAACTTTCTTTTAAACAGTTCACAGACAGTTAAAGTTCAGGACACTTTTTCAATAGTCATTCATTCAAACATAGGAAGTCCGCAGGGGTGTGTCTTATTACCATTACTGTTTACTCTGTACACAAGTAACCTGAGAGAACAATGACCGCTGCTCCATTATCAAGTATGCAGATGACACCATGCTCATAGGACGCATATCTGGGGAGGATGAAAGCCACTATCTAAATCAAGTGGACTATATGGTAAACTGTACAATAAAACTACAATAAAAACTCTCACTCTGAATGTAAAAAAAACCAAAGAAATGATATTTGATTTTAAGAGACAGAAATCTGTATGTTCACCTATTGTAGTTCTGGGAGAGGAGGTAGAAATAGTGACTGAATATAAATACTTAGGAACTTATCTAGATAACAATCTTAACTGGAATACAAATACAAAAAAAGTATTATCTAAATGCAACCAGCGCTTATTTCTCCTCCATAAACTCAATCTATTTAAAGTAGACAAGGACCTCATGTTGTCCTTCTATCGCAGTATGATCCAGTCTGTGATCACTTTCAGTTTCATTGCCTGGTTTAATAGTCTGACAAACCAAAACTCAAAAAAGCTCCAGCAGATTATGAAGTATGCAGCTACTGTAAAGTTATTGGGTCTGATGCAGATGATTTGACTAGTCAAACATCAGAGGGCAATTTTAAAGAAACTGGAAATTATCTCAACTGATGACAGTCATCCATTACATGTAGAACTAAAGTTCAGTAAATCAGGAAGGATAGTCGCTTTGAAAACCCACACAAATCGCTCCAGAAACTCCTTTCTTCCTAGTGCCATACGACTTTTGAATAAGAAATATCAGAGATAATAATTAAGGTTTTGATATATATCCTGTAACCTTTTTTTTTGGTGTAAATATGTATTATCTAACTGCCTCACCTTAACCTTTCTTGTTTCTATTTGTCTGTTTTATTTCATTCTGTCTGTTATTAGATGCAACTGAGAAGGCAAATTTCATGTTTTCTTGTGTAAACATGACTAAATAAAGAAACCTTATACCTTAAACCTTTTAATCCTTATAATTATAACTTCCAATGTAACAATAGGCTGCATGGCAATAACTCGTGGGAAAAGTGGAAATTAAGGTTAAAGCTGTCTCACTTCCAGTTAAGACTACAAAATTACATCAAAAAATCATAATCAATGTCTCCATGATGGGACAGTTAACTTTGTGAGCTGGAATGTTAAAGGCCTGAATCATAAATTAAAGAGAAAGAAAGTATTCTCAAACCTAACAGGTCTAAACACTAAAATAGTATTTTTACAGGAGACCCACTTTTTAAGCCAAGATCAGTTCCAGCTGCAAAAAGACTGGAATGGCCAAATGTTCCATTCTAGCTTTACAAAGAAAACTAGGGGTGTGGGAATTCTTATACATAGAACAGTTTCATTTGTAGCATCTGATGTAGTATCTGATTCTGAAGGGAGATATGTGATTGTCATGGGCAACTTATTTAACTGTAAAGTGATTTTTATAAATGTTTATGCACCCAATGTCGATGATAGGGAATTCATGCAAAATGTATTTGCCTCTATTCCCAATATGAACATTTCTAATGGCTGGGGACTTTAATTGTTATTTAAATCCACTTTTAGATAGGTCTCCAGTCACAAGGGGGATGACATCTAACACTGCAAGACAATTACACAGTTTTTAACTGACCACAACTTATTAGACCCCTAGAGGTTTCTAATCCCAAACTCAAGAACATATTCTTTCTACTCATCATTGTTACTCAAGAATTGATTATTTCTTTATAGATAATAATTTCTTGCCTGCGATTAAATCTTCCAAGTACGATGCTATTGTTATTTCTGACCATGCCCCTCTAATCTTGGAGCTGAAATCATTATGCCCCAGATACTCATCTCGCAGATGGCATCTTAACCCACTTCTATTAGCAGAAGAGAACTGTACAGAATTTATATCAAAACAAATCAGTTTCTTCCTAGAGACAAATACACCCTCAGAGGTCTCTCCAGGAATACTCTGGGAAACTCTAAAGGCCTTCTTAGGAGGACAAATTATTTCAAATCTTTCCCACAGAAATAAATTAGAAACCAAGAAGGTATCATAGCTAACCAGCAAAATTACTAGAATAGATCAGGAACATGCCAGGTGTCCAAGTGAAGCTCTTTATAGGAAAAGACAGGCTCTACATTCAGAGCTCAACATCTTAACAACCAAAGAAACTGAACAACTCATTTTTAAAGCAAGACATTATTACTATGAACACGGAGAGAAAGCTAATAAGCTTTTAACTCCACAAATCCACAAGCAAGAAGTTTGCAATACAATCCCAGCAATCACCAACACGAATGGAGATAAAATCATTTAACATAAAAATGTAATGCACACATTTAGAGACTACTATAAATCATTATATTCTACTGAGTTCAAAGAAGACAAAGCACAATCTAATGCATTTCTGGATACATTGCAGATACCACAAATAGATAATTTTATTGCAGAGGAATTGGATAAACCTCTGGTGCAGAATTACTAGATGCTATAAAATCACTTCAGTGTGGGAAAGCAGCAGGCCCTGATGGCTACCCTGTAGAATTTTGTAAGAAATTCTCCCCTCAGCTAGCTCCCCTCTTATTAGCAACATTTACAGAAGCTAGAGACAAACAAATTCTACCTCAAATTCTTCGCCAAGCATTAATCACTGTCTTTCCTAAACAAAACAAGGACTTATTACAATGTGCATCATACAGGCCAATTTCACTTCTGAATAATGATGTTAAGATACTCTCCAAAGTCCTAGATAGAAGGATGGAGAAAGTGCTGCCTTTGGTAATATCACAAGATCAAACTGGATTTATTCATTTGTTTAATGTAATATATTCACCTGCAAAGTCTAACACCCTGGAGTTATTATTATCATTGAATGAAGAAAAAGCATTTGACATGATTGAATGGAATTACCTTTTCACTACATTAGAGAAATTTGTGTTTGGCCGAAATATTTGTTTGGATCAAACTATTGTACACCAATCCAGTTTTATTAACAACATTTGCTCAGACTACTTTAAACTAGAACATGGTACCAGACAAGGATGCCCCTTGTCACCACTGCTATTTGCAATTGCCATCAAACCACTGGCAGTCCACTGTCGAAATGCTAAGCAGATTATGCGAAATGCAGATCAGAAGGGGATTATCAGAGAAAGACTAGAACAGAAAATTTCTCTATATGTAGATGATATGGTTTTGTACAAATCAGACCCACAAAATACTGTGCCTGCAGTCTTAACAGTACTTACAGAATTTCAAAAGATCTCTGGCCTCAGAATTAATTTGAATAAAAGTGTGCTCTTTCCAGTGAATTCTCAAGCATACAAACTTAGTTTGGACACCTTCCCTTTTATTATTGCAGATCAGTTTAAATACCTAGGGGTAAATATCACAAGTAAACATAAAGCTCTTTATAAACAAAATTTCGCTGTCTGTATGGAAAAAATTAAGCAAGACTTGCATAGATGGTCAACCATCCATCTCACTCTAGCTGGAAGAATTAACGTTTTTAGGATGAATATCCTTCCTAAGCTTCTTTTCTTATTTCAAAACATTCCAATATACATCAATAAATCATTCTTTAAGCAATAAGATTCAACCATAACCTCATATATTTGGAACCTAAAACATCAACGTATCCAAAGAGCGACTCTACAAAGACCTAAGACAGAAGGTGGCATGGCTCTACCTAACTTTCACTTTTATTACTGGGCAGCAAACATACAAGCTATAAAAACCTGGACACAAATAGATGAACATACATAGGCTTGGTCTGCAATAGAAGTAAAATCCTGCACTACTTCTTTATATTCCCTGCTTTGTGTCCCAATAAATGCAAGTTATCGCCAATATACTAATAACCCAATTGTGCTTCACTCACTCAGAACGTGGAACCAATGCAGAAAGCATTTTAAGATGGTGAATCTTTTATCTGTGGCACCTCTGCATGAGAACCACCATTTTGAACCCTCGCAAACATATGCAGTTTTAATATCTGTAAAACATTTAGGATTAAATTGCTTAGAGATCTTTATATAGACAACATATTTGCATCCTATGAACAATTACATTCCAAATTTAATTTTCCAGCAACACAATTCTTTCACTATCTTCAAATCAGAAACTTTGTCAAACAGAACCTGCCCGATTTTCCCCATCTCCCACCTTCCTCTATGCTGGAAAAAATATTGCTCAGTCACGAGGACTCAGACAGCATTTCTGCAATATATAATATTATTTTACAGTCCCTCCCTTTCAAAGATCCAAGAGGACAATGTTGTCTCTCACTTAACATATCAGAAAAGGAGTGGAAGGTAGCAATGCAGAGAATTCATTAGAGCTCCATATGCGCAAAGCATACAATTATTCAACTCAAAATTATATATCGAGCACATCTGTCTCACTTAAAATTATCCAAAATATTTCCAGGGCAAGATCCTACCTGTGAATACTGCAGTCAAGCTCCAGCCTGACTGGGTCACATGTTTTGGGCCTGCACCAAGTTAACATCATTCAGGACAAAAAAATTTACGTGCCTTTCAGACAGCCTTGGTGTCCCAATCCCTCCTAATCCACTAACAGCTGTGTTTGGTGTTCTTCCAGATGGGCTTAAAGTGGAGAAGGACAAACAAACTGTGATTGCATTCACTACACTATTGGCACGCAGACTTATTTCGCTAAACTGGTAGAATCCTAATTCTCCTCTTTTAAGTCAGTGGGTAACTGATGTTTTATATTATTTGAAATTGGAAAAAATCAAATTCTCACTTAGAGGATCTGTGCAGAATTTTTTCAAAACCTGAAAGTTTCAAATCAATATTTTAGAATAAGCTCTTAAAGCACTGAGGAAGTAGATTCAATCCCCATTTCTTTTTCTCTTCCATGTATCTGTATCTGCCTTATAAACCTCATCAATTTATTCATTTTTATTATTTTTAAGTTTTAGTCCATTGGCCATGCTCTCTTTTTTTTCGGGGGGGGGGGGGGGGGGGGGG
>JANRMT010027041.1:62137696-62189105 GCA_026402145.1 Polypterus bichir lapradei
GAATGACACATTTTTACAAAATGTATGGCAAACCCTTTATATGCTGCCCGTTTTTAATCCTGTGTGCTGTTTAGGCCTTGTACATTATATTGTGACAGGGTAGTACTGATAAAAAGCAGGCAGCTTTAGTTTCTACATATTTCCAGAAAATACAAGTTACAAGGTGGCTGCCATAGCAGAGTGTCATATTAATACAGAAACCTCTTTAGTTGTTGGTTTATCTGTCACAGGACGAAAATAAATCCTTTCGCCCCAGTGTATTGCCTCTACCTTATAAGGAAATAATGACTCACATCTCAAGAAAGTGAGCCAGCAGCTCAGCAAGAAACCTCTGTTAAGGTTGTTTGTGTGGGATAAGGACTACTACATATAGATGAACAGTGCCTGTGGGTTGGCATTCCTCATGGTTATACTAGGTCTTGGCTGATGAAACAGGCAATTTTTAAAGTGTCTCTACTGAATTCTTACCTGGATTTCGGCTATTTGCCTTTATTATTAGGAGAACATGCTTAAATTAGATTTCCAAAGTGCTTGCTAGAGATAAATCTTGAACTGGCTATTGAAAAATGTTCTTTGATGGTTATGTCAAAAGTTCTGTGCAGTAATCTGATGTGACAGTGTATTGTTTAGGTAATGTAGATATATTTGTTCTCCTAAAAAACTATAATATACAGTATGTAAAAAAAAAAACTGTACAAAAGAAACTAGAGTCAGACCAAGGAAGAGAGTCAAGGATCCAACTGGGTTACTGTTTATTTTTGGAATTGGCAGTTGTAAAAGCAGAAAACACTGAGGTTGAGCAGTGGTAGGGCTGACAGCTGTAACGCTTGCTCACTTCTGTGGGTTTCATGTTTTTGCTTTCTCTCTCATTCTCAAAAACAGTCTATCTCAACTATCTTCTGGGTCAGCAGGCTGCCATGTTTCATAAGTTAAAGGCTTTTCCAATGGAACCGTTAGACAGAGCAGAGGCAAGGGCTCTAAAATCATTCTCCTTTGCGGTAATATCTTTTGTATTCTTTAGGGAGGACAGCAAGAACCTCTCAGTGTAAGACTCCATCTTATCCTGACTCTGCTCAAAACATTTTTTCTATGACATGTTCAGTGGTCTCATTCATGATAAAAGAATTTGTGTTAACCTAAATGATAAGTTCAGCACTTGTATTTTTCAAGTTGAAGTTGTTTCTTCACGTCCATAAATTAAATTTCCCATGTGAAATTGTGTTCTAAAGTGAAACATTTTTTTATAAATGTTAAAAAATACATAGTTTGCTTTTGTGTTTTGTAATGGTGAAGGGTATCAGGTTCCCAACATGAAAAAGCATTAAAACTTACTTAATAAGTCCATTTTTCTAGCCAAATGTGTTATCAAGTATTGATTCATCTTGACATTACACACCTATTGTAAAATATATGCCATTTTAGGAAGGAAAAAAGCAAAACACAAACCATTGTTATGAGTTTCAGCCATAGGGGCATGGTTTCCTTCAACTTAACCTTTTTTACGTCAAAAAAGTCATCTCCAGTCACATTGACATTGTTCAATATTGATACCCAGATATGAATTACTGTCTCTGTTCTGTAAACAACTAGACAATAATCACTGAAAAAATGTACACTTACGGCGTTTAATTACAGTTTATTTCTTTATATCGTTACCCTGCATCATCATGCACACTTGTGCTTCAACAGTCTAGCATGCAATCAAGTGATAAAAACAGAACAGACAGTATAGGCATACATTTAGTTTTAATCATGTTGAAATTGACAAAGTTTAGTGTAGATGTTTTTACCAGAGCTGTCATTCCTGCCTCAAAGTGCCAGGGTCTGCATGGAGATTGCAAGTTCTCCCAATGTATTTACAGATTGATTGGTGAAAATGAGTGTCAGTGAGGTTTCTCGCTCCTCAGTTATCACCTTATCCTCAGCAAAAGTGACTCCACATGCTCATAAAATTTGGTAACTGGTTTGTAGAGCTTCTATCTTTCATTGTGGTTTGGCTCTATCACACTCTCCTCTTTTTTCACTTTCTGATCTTTTTTATTTTGTATTATGTGTGTGCAATACATGCCACAGAGAATGCATAATGGTGAGTGTTGATTGACCCGGTGAAGGAAGTATTGACGTGCAGGTGGCTTTTCTCTTTTAAAAATCTAAGGCTTCTATAAAAAATACCGTGCAGTGAGAACAGTTCCATTTGGATTTATTGTTATATATATAACATCCAAAGAAACTCTTAAAGTGTGTTTTTCACCACCACACTGTCATTCAGAGTGTGAATCTCCCTCTGCATGATTTGAAAAATAACAATTCAGAATGTAACCATGAAAATGCAAGCAGCATTCAGGAAAAAATAATCATATGATTTGAGCATGCATCTTTCTGTTGTTACAAGCCATGGCATAACCTCCACCGATGATGCTCATAACTGAACAGGAAACCTATCCATATCTCAAGAAGATGGCACCACAAATCCGCGTGTCATAGTATTGTTTTCAGGGTTTCCAAGGCTAAGGAATCCAGTATGTTAATGTGTTTTTAACTTTGTTAAACATTGTTAAAAACAATACAGATTCTTCCATAGTGCCATCTTGTTTTCTGTATGGACACCAGCATGTTGGAGGCTGTGCTAGGATGTGAAGCGGCACTGCTAGGAAACATTTCTCAGAGGTCACGAGTCCTGACGTCACTAGCACAATGTTTTAAAACGGCAGAGCCGTATACCTACTAAATCAAGTTTTGGATTACCTAAAGTAAATAACTTTGCATCATTTCGTATTGTTAGTTTTTCTTTCCTAGCATCTGATTAAGTTTTACGTCTCATGTTTCTTGGTACTGGTTACGTGTTCCTTTTTTGACTTCGAATTTGTCGCTCTTTTCTGACTATGATTCTGGCTACATGTACTGTGCTTTGTTGTTTAATTGTTGTCTTCCCAGTTACAACCCTGCATGCATTCTGAGTTCACCACTCTACCTCTCGACTCCATTTTCTCTCCAAAATGCTGTTGCTTTGTGAAAGCAGTACACTGTGAGAGAGCCATTAGCACTTTAGTACTTTTTAGTTTAATTTCATGTGGTAAATGAATATACTGTATACCATGATTGTGAAGAAATAACTGACCTGAAAAATGCCAAACTCATGCATTAACAAATAATTAGTAAACTACCATTTACAAAAGACAGCAGGCAAAACAGCTTAAATGGGAATAGCAGATCAGAGACAACACTACTGAGTAAGTTAGGCCTTCAAACAAAAGTCATAAAGGACAGCAGCAGGATATTCTTCTCTCCAGCACATGCAGAGATAACAAAACTAAAAAAAACTAAGTAAAACCTGCATGTGGACATCACTCAGCTACATTGGCTGCTGCTAAAACCAGGACAACACTCCTTAGCAGGCACAGGGCTACTTTTTCATGTACCTCCCTATACAAATGTTCCTTTGACACAGGAATTTGGCTTTATTAACATGCAATTTGAGAAAATGATAAATCTTGCTAAATAAGCTGCAGTCAAACAAAACTTCCAGAAGGTGGATAAATTGTATATGTAGCTGCCGAAATATAAGGTGTGGTCAAGCACGGGTAAAACGCGTGTCTAAAGAAATCTCAAAGTCCAAAAGTTTGTTTTTAAAATATTTAGTGAAAGTTGAAAGCAAATTATCCACACAAGAATAAAAGAAAAAATAGTTACACACGTTTAATAAAAGGCAAAAAAAAGAAAAAAATGTATCTTCTATAAACTTAGCTTTTCTTGAGAAACTTTAGTTATTTCTATACTTGAAAGTTCAAGGCCCTGAATGTTGTAGGACTGTCTTGGTTGACACACCGATGGAACATCGCATGGACATCAGGGACAGTGCCTCTGGATTGGCAGACCGGGGTGGTGGTCCCCCTCTTTAAGAAGGGGGACCGGAGGGTGTGTTCCAACTACAGAGGGATCACACTCCTCAGCCTCCCTGAAAAAGTCTATTCGGGGGTCCTGGAGAGGAGGGTCCATCAGATAGTCGAACCTCGGATTCAGGAGGAACAGTGTGGTTTTTGTCCTGGTCGTGGAACAGTGGACCAGCTCTACACTCTTAGCAGGGTCCTGGAGGGTGCAAAGGAGTTTGCTCAACCAGTCTACATGTGTTTTGTGGACTTGGAAAAGGCGTTTGACTGTGTCCCTCAGGGAATCCTGTGGGGGGGTACTCCAAGAATATGGGGTACCAGACCCCCTGATAAGGGTTGTTCGGTCTCTGTACGATCGGTGTCAGAGCTTGGTCCGCATTGCCGGCAGTAAGTCAAACCCGTTTCCAGTGAGAGTTGGACTCCACCAGGGCTGCCCTTTGTCATTGATTCTGTTCATAACTTTTATGGACAGAATTTCTAGGTGCAGCCAGGCATTGAGGGAGTCCGGTTGGGTGGATTCAGGATTGGGTCACTGCTTTTTGCAGATGATGTTGTCCTGTTTGCTTCATCAGGCCATGATCTTCAACTCTCTCTGGCTCACAACTATGCTGCGTCTCTCCACCAAAGTAAACAGAAAAGATCTCGATGGGTGATGCAAGGTTAGGAGCACGTACATTGTAAATGCAGATAACAGGATTACTTGGTCACTGACCTGGCCACGACCCTGCCTGACTGCTGTGTCTGTGTATAGTAGAGTGGCAGATCACGCTACAATAAATAACCGTGCCATTTCTGTTTCAAGCTGAATAAAGCTGGTTTTGAGACTCAGTCTCGTGTTTTGGGGTGCAAGACAGGGACTTATAGTGTGACCCCGATCTTTTATTATTTGCTTCTGTGGTACTTCACTGCACCACTGTGAGCCTGCTATTGCCCTGCCCCAGCAAAGGACAAACAATCTTCCACAGATGCTGCAATCGCGCTTCGGGACGCATGTTCCCGTTGGGTGGAATGTCGGAGGGGAATCCCAAAAGTGTTCAGAAACCTCACAATATGAAGAACAAGAAAAGGATGATTCTTATTGATAACTGTGCTGCACACAACATTTAGACAATGTTCACGTTGAATTCCACCAACCCAATTGCACAGTAGTGTTGCAGCCATTGGATTTGGGCATCATTCGCACCCTGAAAGTGTATTACGGCAAGGAAATGCTGAGAAAAATTCTCGTCAGCATAACTTGTAGGCAGGAGGAAATTAAAATTAACGCAAAAGAAGCTATTGAAATGATTGCAAACGTCTGGACACAAGTTAAAGAAAGCACTATAGTAACAAATACAGAATCTCGTTACAACAAAATATTTTTTAGGTCCCTGGGAGTTCGTTGTAATGGAATTTTACACACACACACACACACATATATATATATATATATATATATATATATATATATATATATATATACACAACGTCACACAGAGAGGTGTCACAAATAGGAACTGGAATATACTGATGTCAAGCTGCTCATGATTTTGTACATAAAATTATTCCATAAGTTTTGCATCCATTAATCTTTAAGAATTCAGAGAGCTGGGGCCTCTACCAGTAGCATCAGCATGACGGAAGGAACCAACATGCCAATATATAAACTCCTCAAGATCAATTTAAACCACTGACATTTTCCGGAATATTCAGAAAAAACCTACAGAGCCATTTACAGAATATGCTATAACTGGATTAGAAATTGAACTCAAGTTCTTAGAGCATTAAGACAGCAGTAATAATCACTGTATTACTCGATTTGAAAAATTTTACACATTATTTTAAAAAAATCACACACATTAATATTTAAGTGTGGGACTCCCAAACGTGTTTTGACACACCATGAGAAAAAAAAGCTGGAGTCAGTGCTTTGTACACATGTCGAGCAGCCAGCCAGTAACAAACAAGTATTGAGTGGGAAGCCCACTGACATTTCTCTCTTCCTCTAAAATGCATTTATGCCAGACTCTGCTGGGTGAAAATCAACAGTATGGATAAGTTCATTTGTTTCCTGGGAATGCTTTTATTATTTGCAGGCACAGATAACACAAAGTGCCACCATATTCATACTGAGTAATAAATAAAATGCATTAGCCTGGCAGCTTTCTCAGGTGAAGTTGTGCTTTGCTTCACGTTTTGCTGGGATACAATTTGCAGTTCTGCAATCTAATGGACTATTCATCCATCCATTTTCAGACTGACTTTATCCACTTTTAGTTTGGGGGGGGCGGGGGAGGGGGTCTGAGTGCAATTCCATTTAAAGGTGCATTCACTCACAACAGGCCAATTTCCGACTCGCCTGTGAGCCTTTAGGATGTGGGAGGAAAACAAAGGCACCTGCAGACAAAAACAAACAGGCACAAGGGTAATGTGTAATCTCCACATAAGTATTGCCCAGGCCAAGATTTGAACCCTGAATTCTGTGGCTAGAACCTGCACAACATGGCAATCCTGTAAACGAATTAGTGTGCATGACTTTGACAGTAAAGTACACTTTAGTTTTGAGGTTACTGTAAAACCCATGCATGAGAACCCAGGCCCAGGTTTGGAAGCCATGAGGCAATTTAATGTAATTAAGACACATATACAGTATTTGATAGTATGTACTGTATAATCAAGTTCACATAATTTTAACAACTTATAGATTTTTTGTGTTGCAACTCCTTTATTTTTCTCTGTATTCTCAGACAGACAGGAAAACTAGAAGCAAATTTACTTAAACATATTGTCTGCCAACTACAAGTTGGGAGAATTTTCCGTTTTATGTGTAAACTACCAATCTTGAAATCTTTGGAATCTTACAGAAAAAACATGTTTGTTGTGAGTTTTGCTCACTAATAACTAGTATATTATATTATATTATGCATTTCTTTAGAATCTTACAGAAAAAAACATGTTTATTATGAGTTTTGCTCAATAATAACTAGTATATTAAAATTACACCCTGATTTTACAGTGACATCAGGAACAAATTTACCTATTGTTACTGTGGCCATGAACATGTTCAGTAATAAGAAGCAAAAGCAGCTCTCAGAGTTTGGCCATGCATATTCCTTTCTGAACAGTTCAACCTTTGCTGACATTATTGGCTTTTCCAATATCTATATTATGTCTTGAAACTAGTTTTTTGCCTTGGGAAAAAAAAACTGCACTTAATACAGCTTTCCATACCGACACAGAATAGTCATTTACAAATGAGGTTGCAGGACTCCAAAGGAAGAGCAGAGTTCCCTTCCTAGGCTGTGCTGTTTTTGCACATGTGCCTGTCTGAGTTTTCTCCAGGTACACCAGTTTAATCCTACACTCTAATGACGGATGTACTCATTTAATTGCGAATACTAAACTACTTGAAGATGAGTAAATGTGAGCTGTTATGCAGTGATATTTCAGTTCTGATATTAATTGTAGTTTTAGTTTTTATTTTATTAAATTAATTTTTATTTCTATTTCATTCTAGTTTTCAGTGGAGTCAACAATTTTTATTTTTATTTAGTTCTGTGTTTAAAATTTTAGTTTTTACATAATATTAGTACAATTTCAGTTTTTTTCCTGTTGCAAGACCACAAACACCGGCCTACACATATTTCAATACAAGTTATGTTTCAGTCAACAAAATACACTCACAGTTCATAATACCGTTAAACACAGCTTGACTATCAATGATCAAACAGATTATATGAGGGGTGATGCATGCCAAAATTAAGACACAAATTAAGACGGGAATGCAAATTCGCTTGCTGAGCGTTAAGACTCACAATGTGGGCAAGCTCAGTCGGCATTAAGACTTGAAAGTCCTCGTTCATGTACTAGTGTTGCCACAGAGACGATTCTCATAGTGCATTTTACACAAAATGGCGGCGCAGGAAGGGTATGTGAGTGTTTGTGTCATTACCAGTGTAAAAAAGAAACACACACAGCATAAAGGGTTGGGGTTTCCAGCCCCGTATACTGTACAAAAAAAAAGCAAGTTCTGTTACAAAACAGGTCAAAATTATAAACATAAATGTTCATATGCACGACGCCCTTCCAAGGCGTCGGCGGCCATCTTATAGAGGAGGAGCCGGAAGTGGAGGAATGCTGGGAAGGAAGCGTGAGGGATGACGGGATTGCTGACGTCAGGGAAGATGGCGGAGGAAGGGCGGAAGTGGACGTACTGCGGACAGGTTATGATGGCGGAGAGTCTTTTTTCCTGGACGAGAGAGCAGAAAGGTTAGTACCCCGCCATTCCCTGCCGGAGAACGTCCTTTGAAGCGGTTTCAGGTCCGTCCGCGGCCTCCTACTCGCGCATGCGTGACACCAGTTTACACATTTTATAACAATCTTTGCAGTGTATTGTGCAACCTCGAAATACAAACACATGTCACAAGTAAATTTGGAGTATTCCACATTGCATCAGTTTTGATTTTTAAGATAAAAAAACAAACGTAAATGTTATTACCACCAATGACTTTAATTTGCAAAGTTTTCATTTCTTGATTATGGAAAAATATTGTATGAGAATAGTTTTTAATATTGTTATAGATGTTATCCATTGTAGTAATCTGAATTATTGATGAACTGAATTAAAGTTAACTATTAATATTTTTTTAAAAACCACATCCACATATTGCCAAGGTAGTTAAACAGAAACACGTTAATTTAATTGTATATTTTGAGTGTTTTAACTTCAACCAGGTAATATGACCTTGTTACTGTTACAGATTTGCAAGTGTTCCTCGGGATTTTCTGAATTATGTCGCAAATGTCTTGGAAAACACAGCTCGACACCTGCAAAGTATACATTTTCAAAAGAGTGACAGCAATTTTATTAATTTCAGAATACAGCAAATGTTGAACCATTTGGTAAGATGTTCCCAAAATATCATGGTGCATGGAATCGATTTAGCCATACAGAATCTTGAAAGTGCCCTCGTGTTACTGGGTCCCCAGCCCAGAACTTTCGCTATTGGATTTGACCCCGGAATAATTTGTAGTGGAAGCAAGGGCTGCCCCAAAGTAAATGTGACTGAAGACCAGTTTGAATTCTTTTTAGAATATGACTTTACTGTTTCGAAACTAGAACATATGCTGGGAGTGAGTGTTAGAACAAGCCACAGAATGGATGAGTATGGCCTTTCAATCAACAACACTTACAGCAATATATCTGATGAAGAATTATTTGAAAAAGTTAAAGACTTCGTCACAGAATATCCAGATTCAGGCTATAAAAAAGTGACAGGCTTCCTAAGAAGTGTTGGAATAAGGTTATTGTTTGGTATAACTCAAATTTTTTTTTTTTACTATTTAGACTAGTTAATGTAGTTCTTGAAAAATACGTGCATTTTTAATTACATACTGTCTCTAACATTTAGAGTGCAGCAGAAAAGAGTACTAGCAGCAGTGAGAGCTGTTGATCCAATTGGCACATTTCTCCAGGGTCTCAGCATTAGTATGATTCAGCGAAAGTGTTAAAGTGTCCCATCACCTTTAGCACTGTGGCACATTGATGGTAACCACAAGTTAATTCAGTAAGTACACTGCACGGAATTTATTGAATAATATATAATTTTATTAATACTTGTGTTGTTCAAGTTAAATTTAAGAATATGGCATCACCATATGTTATTTTTGGGTTAGATGGAGGATTATAAACCATGGATGTATCGATAGATACAGTCGAAAAATAATTTATCTTAAAGCCAGCAATAACAACAAGGCTTCTACAGTTCTGAGGAATTTTATTAAGGCTGTGAACACATTTGGTTTGCCATCTCGTGTCAGAAGTGACAAAGGTTTAGAAAATATTGAAGTGGCTAGATTTATGCTAGCACACCCACTTCGTGGTCCAGGTATTTTAACATTCTTTAATTATTATAAATTATGTTTTCATTTACACTTTGTTCTGTTAAAATGGCTTTGTAATGTTAACTTGAATGAACTCACTGTAGCTTATCTTAAATCTTTTTATAAGACAGAGGCAGTCATATTGCAGGCAGAAGCGTTCACAATCAGAGGACCGAGCGTTTATGGAGAGATATGTGGTATGCAGTTACCAGTAATTACTATTCAGCATTCCAGTACCTCCAAGAAATGCAAGCTCTGGACCCCAACAATGAGCTTCATCTCATTTGCCTGCACTATGTTATGATCCCAAGACTTAATCAGCACCTTGACATGTTTGCTAGGGGTTGGGATAGGCATCCCCTTTCATCAGAGCAAATGAGATCATCACAGCAACTTTGGATTCAAGGCCTTCTGTCCAATTACAATAACCACGCAACCACAACTGAATGTTAGGATCAAATCTGGTAAATTTTTTGCACAACTACATGTAAAACTAAAAACATTGGCACTTTTTTAACTATAGAAAACAAAAAGAGCACAATGTTTTATATAAACAGACACCATCCCCTTATGCAGTTTTTTTTTAAAGATGAATTTCACAGAATATGGAATTGACTGGGATGGACCAGTTCCTCATCATGAAATGCATGCAACAATAGAAATCCCAGAATCTCCAATTTCAATTCAAAATACTGCTGTTGCTACCCTCTCACAGACCATAGATCCACTGAGAGGGAGCGCCTGTTTTGGTGTTGATATTTTTCTGGAAGCTGTCACTGTTGTAAAAAATATCAATTAAAAGCAAAAAAATTAATTCAAGAAACAAAATATATTTATTCCAATTTTGTAATTTATAAAATGTCAACATATGAAATTCACTTACTGATGCAAAAGACACAAAATAAAGCATTCATTTTTTAAATGATGGAATTACTAATGTAAACAGAACTGTGATAAAGTAAAAAAAAATGTTAATTTGAATCGGAAGGCATTCAGTTAATGTACAAAATTGTTTTTGGAAAGATACAAAATTAGTGAAAAAACTGAACTCTAGAACAAAACACTATAAAATGTCTTCCCTGTTTTGAAACATGGTTTCTATACCTAAACATTTATACCAAAAGGTATAATTTAGGCCATACCAAACCCAGGAGAATTTTTTAGCCCAAACTCCATGTCCTCTTTGAAAGAGTTGTAGGAACTCTTGCATGGAATTCGGAAAGTACAAGAGCAAGTGTTTGCTTGTGGGAACTTGGAATCATCATGAAGATATTCCAGAGCGGGAGATGGGCTAAATCCTAGTGCTGGTATACAGTCACTTCCCATTGCAAATATAAGGATTGTATATATTGTGACTCCACAAATTCCCACTGGGGAGGACAAAAATAAATACATTAAAATGCTATATTCTCTCAGTGCATAATAAGTTTGACTTATGTAGGCTATGTGTGAATAGTCAAAAGAAAAGAGGGCATACATAAGACATTTTAAATAATACATACCACCTCGCATATGCCAAGGAAAATAGTTGAAATCCAGTGACTAAGGGTATAAGATAGGCATATTAAATAATACGTACCACCTCCCATATGTCAAGGAGAACAGTTGAAATCCACTAACTAAGGGTATAATAGTCCTTGGGTGGATTTGAATTTATAGTGTCATCATACTAGGCATATGGATTTTAGTAGTGTAAAATGTTCCTTATAACATTAATTAGAATGACTTCGTGTCTCTCAATAATGTATCTGAAAATTAAATATTAAGATCTGAGAAATACTGATCAGCTCTGGTCCACAAAATATTTAGAACTTCATTGGTGTGACAGAATGAGAATACTAACAAGCCATACAATTAAAAGTGTTTCATTAACAGCTAAATAGGAAGTTGGTTGATTAAAATGGTGGCCTTCTAGGACACCCTGAATTAGTTAGTTATCTGCACTTTTCAACTGCTGTCAACAGTTCCTGTGGACATTCTGATTTTGCCATCTAAACATTTTAACAGAAAATGTAAAATAATCATTAGAAACACTTGGTCACTTGAAAAAACACTCTGTTCATACCTCAGACAGCAAGCACTGTCTTGGTCACTTATATCCTCAATATCTGCTTGTACATTGTCTGAACGCGAAACTATGACATGGTATAACACTGGAGCAAAGGAGTGTGGTGATGGCCCTCCATGCACAATACTCATTGCTATTAACTGCCCTGCATAGAAATAGCTGTTTTTCCTTAAAGCTGTTGGACAAAGAAAAGTGCATAGAAAATCAGATTATGTCAATAGATAGAAAGGGGAAAAAAAAAGTTTTGGACTACAAAACATGGTGCATGACAAGATAGAGTTGGCTGGTTGTCTGAACCTGTGAACGTGGGGCTATCTCTTATATGCTGAATTGCTAACCTGAAAAATTCTCTCATTGGTCCTCCTAAATCCACAGCACCTTCAGAATTCCCATCATTATCAGTAAATTTGATGTCAAGTCATTTTTTAACAGAAAAATATGGCCTTCTCATTGCTCGCAAAGCCCTATCCCAGACATTTTTTCTATTGATATTAAAGCAAATAACTTCATCCATGTTGATTTCTTTGTGCAGTAAGTGCAGAATATCCTGAACACTGAAACAAAATGATGGCAAATCCTTGCTAAAAACAAAATGTTAAGAATTACAGATTTGACATTGAAAAATGCAACTTACTTGGCGGCTGTGTCACCTTTTAAGGATTCGTATATGGCTTCATTGAACTCCTAATCTTCTGAGTCACTTGAAATGTCCATATTGATTAGATTCACTGCCCCTAAAGTTGATCACAGCTGTAAATACCAGTACAAGACATATGCTCTGGATCAACATTATCCGAAGATGCCCTGTGTGGCAACATGTTTTCATCACTGCTTGCTGTAGAACGTGACATACATGTAAATGTCTCATTACCACAGACAGCTGGTAATCCTTCATCTAAGAGTTGTGTTTCACTTGATGAATCATTACGTAGTTGTGTCCGCCTGAGTAAAGAAATGACAGATAAGCAGGTAATTTTTAATGTAAATGACACAGTTTTCTCACTTTTAAAAAGGTATCTAGTCACTTCAAAATTCTCATTTGTTAAATACTGTTTATAATACATTCTTTAATATTTAGCAAGGAAAGGTACTATGTATAATAATCTAGTGGTTCTACAATTACTGTACATAGCCACAGGGTACCTGTGCATTACGTATTTTATAGCTGTAACACTAAGTGGTTTACACCAGGCAACAAATTTCACCTCGAAAGGTGAAAATCCACGAAGTAAAAACCATATGTTTATATGGTTATTTTTATATATTTTAAGCCCTTATAAACTCTCCCACACTCTTATAAACATTTCCTGCACAGTTATACAGCATAAACCCTTTGTATTCTCTTAGATATTAGGTAAGATTCATTGAAATTATGTATGTAAACACAATGTTTATATACAGTAAAACCTAAATATTATTTTAAAGATATCGAGCATCTCCGATATCACATATGTTACAGCCATTACGATAGACAGGCCACCAGCAATAAATACGTACAATGCAAGAAAAATTGTATACAGTAAAATGTGTGTACAGTGTACTGTACATAGAAAATTAATTATGGTTACTCACCAACAATGACACGTCGACTTGTCCGATAACGATGAGTTTAGTTTTACTGCACAACAAAGGAGAGAGTTACAGCTCTTCTAAAGGAGCCTCTTCAGGCGACTGTGTAGCACTGCTGTTGATCTTCTTCCGGCAGTCTTCAATCCAAATCCCTAAAGCAGATTCCATCCGGACTGCCACCTTATTACATCCACTTACAACTCATTTTGCACCCTGGTTAAAGGACGCTGCAGCCATAGATCTTATATTCTTTTCCTCCTTTTTAAATAAAAAGAATTGTGGACTCATTGATGCCGTAATGGTGTCCTACAGCGGTGTAGCTGTTCCCTTCCTTCAACATATCAAAAACTTTTACCTTTTCTGCAATTATTAGCATCTTCTGTTGGCGCTTGGGCACGGCCCCTGAAGCAGGAGCAGATCGTTTTGGAGCCATAACGAAGGGCTTGACTATGCACAAAGATAAACACAAAAATTAACTCTTTACACAGCGAAACACGTTGATGCTGAATGAGCGAGACGAGACTTCCTGGTTAATGCAGCACAATCGAATTCGGCACTCCGTCGCTGAGCCAATCAGCACACAGGAAATTAACTCCATGCTCTGATTGGGTAGCTTCTCAGCCATCTGCCAATAGCGTCCCTTGTATGAAATCAACTGGGCAAACCAACTGAGGAAGCATGTACCAGAAATAAAAAGACCCATTTTTCGCAGAAACCCGCAAAGCAGCGAAAAATCTGCGTTATATATTTAGATATGCTTACATATAAAATCTGCGATAGCGTGAAGTCGTGAATGTCGAAGCGCGATATAGCGAGGGATTACTGTACTAGCTTGGCAGACCCTGTCTCGCCTTGCATTCTACACTTTAGAAATTTTAATCATGTAACTTCTAAAGCAGGAAGTCTTGACTTTAATTTCTAAAATTAAACCTACTACTTATTCCCTAGATCCAGTGCCAACAAAACTAGTAAAAATGCAATGGATGTTCTTGCATCACCTACAGTATTCTTAACATTATTAATCCTTCATTATTGTATGGCACAGTACCTGATGCACTAGAACTGTCAGTCATCAAACCACTACTTAAAAAGTCAGGCCTAGACTCACACATACTTAAAAATTATAGACCCATATCAAATTTACCCTTTCTCTCTAAAATACTTGAAAAAGTATTTGCCAATCTGCTTTAGTCACACCTTACGTATAACAATTTATTTAAGAAACTCCCGTCTGGCTTCTGCACTGGTCATAATAAAGAAATGGCACTAACGTGTGTTGTAAATGACATTCTGACATGGTCTGATAAAGGAAACTCCACTGTAATTATGTTGTTAGACTTAAGTGCACCTTTTGACACCATTGACCATTCTATTTTACTGCACAGGCTGGAAAATGACATTGGGCTCTCAGGCACTGTCCTTGCCTGGTTTTGTTATTACTTATCAAATCAATTCCAATACGTGCAGAAATATCCTGACAGTACTCTGTCATTATACATAGAAGTAAGATATGGTGCCCCACAAGGCTTAGTACTGGGACCTTTACTGTTTTCACTTTACATGCTTTTACTGGAATCTATCATTAGGAAACATAATGTTAATTTTTACTCGTACGCAGATGACACCCAGTTATACCTTTCATTTAGACCAAATGACGTTTCTTCAATGTTGTCTTTTATTAGTTGTGTTAGTGAATTAAAGGAGTAGATGGATGAGAACTACTTGTCTTTAAACACAAATAAACAGAGATGTTTATTATTGGAGGGAATGATGCTGATCACAACAGTATTTTGACATTATTTAACTTAGTTGGAATCACCATTAATTCTACTGAATCAGCCCGTAATTTACCCGTTATCTTTGACTCTAGCATGTCATTTAAAGCACACATTACAAAATTGTCCAAAACCCGTTTCTTAAATTTTCTAAATATGTGGGATACTCTAAAATTAATTCATGCAGTTATTTCTAGTAGAATTTACTATGCAGTGTTCACTGGATGTTCAAATTGTCCTTTATTGTCCTTCCAGTTAATCCAAGTTAATCTGCTGCAAGAATTATTACAAGAACAAGAAAATATGAATTCATAACTCCAATTCTTAAATCCTTATGCTGGCTCCCAGTTAAGTTTAGGGCAATTTCAAAATCCTACTTTTAAAATATAAAGCCTTAAATGGCCAAAGTCAGGCTTACTTGTCTGAACTAATCATTACTTACAAACACACATTAAGATCTCAAGATGCTGGTCTGCTTATGATTCCAAAGAATAATAAAATAACAATGGGAGGTTGAACCTTTAGTTACAGGACTCTTAAATTGTGGAATGGTCTGTCTACTGCTATAAGAGATGCCACTTCAGTCTCAGTTTTCAAGTCCTGGCTGAAGACTCACTACTTCAGTTTAGCATATCCAGACTAGAGCTTCTGATTAACTGTGTAGACTGCATCTCTGTTGTTAGTCATTAGCACTAAAACATAAGTAATATGACAGTTATAATTTGTTACTAAACTTCACCTATTTTGTTTCTGTTCTCGGTACTGAAATGTGGCACTTGGTGCCACTGCCCTAATGCTGAGTTGTTTGCCTGACTAAGGAAAACTTATCTCTGATGGAGGAGCACTGGAATCATTGGGTAAAGGGGTCCTTTAATCAGATTGGCTGGCCCAGTACTGATTCAGCTGTGGAATGGCCAATAGGGGGGAGGCAGCTTGATAGCCAAGGTCACCAGGACTCTGAATAAATCTAAATCCTATTATATGATATCATCTACTCTTGCATTTTGCTCTGTACTTGTAATATTACTATTGTAAAATTGTATTGTATAGAGGATCACTGTGTTCTGTTCTGTGTATTGTATTTTGTTTACCCCTTTTTTTGACACCCACTGCACGCCCAACCTACCTGGAAAGGGGTCTCTCTCTGAATTGCCTTTCCATTTTTTTCTTCCCCTACAAGGATTATTTTTGGGATTTTTTTCTTGTCTTTTAGAGGATCAAGGCAGGGGGTGCTGTCAAAAGACAGGGCCTGTTAAAGCCAATTGCAGCACTCCTTGTGTGATTTTGGGCTATACAAAAATGAATTGTATTTTATAGTATTGTTTTAAGTTCTAATAGTGTATTCAAAATGCAAAAAGACAGTTTTCTCTCAGGATTTAATAAAGTATACCAAAAATAAAAATAAATTAGTTAATTAATAAATAAATAAACAGGGTGAGATTAAATGTATAAATGAAATGTAACTATGTGCTCCAGAAAACATGTACTGTATATTTGTGATTGTAATCCTTTAATTTCACAATTTTTTAAAATGCTTTGTTTGGTACTGTTGTGATAGACTGTGCACGTAGGCGGGTATCCTGGCCGGGATGGGGCAAGGGATGGGAGGCCAGCCCTTCAGAAGCCAGAAAAGGAAGCTGAGGATCATCTTGTCTCTGCCAGGAAACAAGCAGGAGATGCCAATACAGAAGTAGAAACACTGACATCCCTGCCGGGACAGATTCCTTACCTGGCCAAGACACCATTGTGATGAAAGGAAAGGAGGAGACATCCTGTCAGTGCTACATGTTTTCACTGCACTCTACATGGCATCAACCCTGGGCTAGAATCCTCACACAGACACTTGCAGGGCATGCTGGGACCTGTAGTCCCATGGGGCAGCCCTGCTGGGTTCTGTGTGGGCTGCCATGGGAAGCTGCCGGTATTGGTAATTCCTACTTTGTGAAGTTTCCATTTGAACTGTCAATTTCTTCCAACAGGCTAAGTCCTAGCACCTGACGTATTCTCAGGTCCAGGATAAAAGAAGCTGCTCACCCTCATCCAAGCAGGTTGGAGTCAGGTATGAAGGATGGACAAAGCTTATATGGAGGAGTGGAGGAAGAAAAAGAGAGAAGAAGATTTGTGTTGTGTTTATGCCACTGTTGAAACCTTTTGGAAATGTACCTGTGAAAATAAAACCTTTTTATCATACTTGTGCCTGTGCAGTTATGTCTGGGGGTTGGAGTCCTGTAATGCACCCTGGTGGTCACATTGTATATCATTTAAATTTGCTCTTAGAAAGCATTATTTATTTTAAGATTTAACTGGTTTGCCTACTATTCTTATTATTAATTCCAAAATAGTACAGTCCTTTTCTGTAAACACAAGCGGGAACTCTGCCTCTGAAATTCTCAGAATAAACTATTGTATTTGGTGAGCGTTTTATAAAAAACAATCTTTGAATTACCAGTACTACTTGAAAATTTAGCTGCCTAGGTTTTATTTTAACACACATTCTAGGGAAATGAGGTGAGGTGGTGTGTTAAATATTATTTATGTAGCACACACTAAGTTAGTCACTGTGCCTCTGAGGTTGATTTTAAAGCACACAGTAAGGAAATGGTGCATAGGTGCTGAAATTACACATGAGGTATTATTTATGTATCACACACTAAGATAGATGCTTAGCCTGGAGGTTTTATTTTAAAGCACATGCTAAGGAAATAACAGTTAGCCTCTGAGTTTGCATAAAACATATTTTTCTGGTAACACAAACTAAGTTAGGTGCTTAGCCTCAGATATTTTATTATAAAGCACATGCTACTTAAATTGTGCTTAACTTTTAAGGCTACGTATGAAACAACAATTAATGTGAACAATGATGAGTCTTGGTAACTCAGATATTACTGTAACTTATAACTAATTTATTCCATAAGGACACATTTTGTCTTTTAAAATAAAGCAATTATTTGGATTCCGATTGTTGGTGCACACACCTACTCTATTTTTTTTTAAACACAAGACTATAGTAATGACAGTGAAATACACAAAATGGACATCTGTATAAAATCAAAACTAGGTAACACACCAACAGAAAGGGACAAAATATTGGATCAGCAGATAATATATATCTGTCACATAATAGAAATTTACAGATCCTTCCCTTGCTAATTATTTAAACAGGCACATGGGCTTGTGTATTTACATTTTGTATGATTATGTTTTGTTTTTGTAACTTTGCATAAACAGTGTCAGGATATCACACCCCTGGTTCATGAACAATCCAAGTGTGAATGCAAATGGTTTAATTAATGTTAAAGCTATTTCTCAAGACACTAGAGAGCAGGATGGCATAGTCATGGTAGAGTGCATTGGAGGACATCCAGTCTAGTCTTGTACTCTCTACTTGGTGAACGGGAACATCCAGGAGCAGTTGGTGCTGCTACAGGGAGCTCCTCAAAGACCCCATTAGAGCTTTGAATGAATAATGAGTAAACCCAAAGTACAGTAGTTCAGAAGGGCTTGGTGGAAGTGATATTCCAAAAAAAAAGGGTGGAGTGGTGGCTCTGAGGCTAAGGATCTGTGCTGGTATCCAGAAGGTTGACGGTTCGAATCCCTGTCACTACCAAAAGAGATCCTACTCTGCTGGGCCCTTGAGCTGTACAATGGCTGACCCTGTGCTCTGAACCCAAGGGGTATGTGAAATCTAACAAATTCCTAATACAAGAAACTGTATAAGGCGAAATAAAGAACAAAAACAAAAAGCTCAACAGCCTTTTCTGACCAGTCTTACCAAGACGTTGGCATTGAGGAATGACTCGTTGGTAAGGGCTCAACTGGTGACAGGAAAAAGGTCAGAGGTTTGGAAAAGTAGTAAGATTTCTTGTGAAGGTGGGCAGAGCAGCTGCCCCCGTTTTGGTCAGTTATTTAGGCCTGAAGGCATAAGTTTTGTTGGTTCCCTGATGTGTATAGATGTACAGACAGCTGATGGGGCCTAGAATTTGAAGCAAAAACCACTGTGCTGCCTGTACTGATGTTACTCCTTAAATATTCTTTTTGGCCAAGTAATGTTGTATTTTCAGTGTATTCAGAGTACAGAATAATCAAAAAGAGTTTGCTCATTAGAAACAGAAGAAAACATAGACTTACATTTGTGGAATCCTTCCACTACTATAGTCTAAAGTGAATGCAGTCATGAACAGTCCTGAAGCGAAATGGATTCTGCCCAAAAAATGAAAAGTTTTTAAGGTCATAACATTATAATTCACACTTGTGGAAAGCCGTCAAGTACATGGCAGGAACTAACCTACAGTACCTTGGATATAGGATACAAGTGCATCTCTAAATATCCATATGCCCACGTCACGTACACTCCTAGTGAGCCATTTAATCTAAGCAGCTAACCTGTGTGACTTGTGGACGAATCAAGGCACTTGGATTAAGGCCATCCTGATACACTCAGACTAGGTCTATGAAGCTGTAAGAAAGCCTTTCTAACTACTACTACCCAGAAATAAATATGTGAATTTGAATTAGTAAAATTCTTAATTATTCCTGTTAAGAACATGAACGTGGCTCAGCTAATGGAAGTAACTCGGCTCCACTGTATTAAGGCAGATGGTTTCTGGTGATAAAAGCAAGAGAAAACTGTAGATGTTTCGCAAGGTTTGTTATGACAGAGCAACTATAAAAATTATAGTTTATATCATATTTCAGCCTCCTGGAAAGTCACAAGTAAATCCCTCTGTCAAGACAGCTTAAAAAGGATGATTTCATGCTTATACTTTTCTAGTAGACGTATCCGGTCTTGTCTGGGAGAAAGTGTTTGTTTGTGATGTTCAAAAGCCTTGGAAAGGTAACACTAAGTATCTGGAATTGCTCCTGCTCCAGTAAAACGAGAAAGGGAAAGTGGAATGAAGAGGCTACTTAACACTCATTAGGATGGAAAGATTGAAAGCTCATTTTTAAAGAAAGAGAAATGTAAACTACTTACAAGAAAATATAGAGCACCATACATTTCGTGCCTCTTCACTTTTGTATAGCATCTACTGAATCACATTACTTTATTTTTATTAACTCTTAGAGAGAAAGAGAATAAAAAGAATAAACTGTGTTAACTTTTTGGAAATATTTGTATTCTTGCAGGGTGGCTGCTTGTGCCATGTCTGCATTCTCCACATATCTATGGATTTCATTCCGTTTTCCTCCCATATCCCAGAAGCAGTAATTACTAGTGTTTCTTTCCAGCTCCAGAGTCCCCAGTTTGAATCCTGGCTTGGCTAGTGAGGCCATTCCATTCACCCTCCTTCAAACATCTTCATCATTTCCCATGAGAGTGCTGAGGGCTCCCAGTAGGATTACAGAGTCAATAGAAAGGCCCCTATTGATTACCGAGTTCACTCAGAACAAGTTAGAAAATGTATGCATGGCTTAACATTATGATGCATTCAGGGGCTTAATAAGCTGATATGAAACTTTTGTAGTATTTTTAGTTACTTCATCAAACCATTAGTAATCACATCTTTATTTATTAAATATTTTTGTGACAATATATTAAAAATAATAGTGATAATAAAATCTAATTACATGTACTAACAAACTACATTAAAACTACATAAAACCACATTAAATACCTGCTTTTCAAGAGCACCTTACAAAGTCATGTACTTAAAAATGGGGCAGAAATATAATCATGGTGGCTCTACACCTTTCATAAACAAAAGATTCCAGTTCAAATAAAGTAAGAATAACATTGATTGGTGTACTGTTAATAGTTGTGACTAATTATAGTTTTTTGTTTGTTTACATTTTTAATAACAAAAAAGGGATCGCAAAAAGATAAAAACAACAATAACCAACCAACAATGATTTAGTGTAGTAAACACAATCCCCTCTTTCTCAACCGTAGTAATAACAACACACCACCCAGTTACAGAAACTAAAGGGCAATTCATACTGTATGAAGAAATTACCAAAAGAAAAATAACTATAAAAAGAAAATGTTCAATACAAGCATAAAATCACAGTCAATATTACTCCATGAGTAAAGAAGAGCAACTGAAATAAGTTCCCAATTTACAGTAGAAAATATTATTAGTTAAAGCAGATTATTTTTTTTAAACTATCTAAATAACTAAGAACTTTGAAAGAAGCTGATTTATTGTATAACGGGAATACTAAAGGTACACTTTAATTTCAGTTTCAAAATACACAGTAGGAAAAGCAGCTTTTCAGGCTGTAGCCTCAACTCTTTGTCAAATGTTATTCTTCTAAGTAACTGTTTATTCGCTGCCGAAGCTGGAGTTCTGCTTTGTTCTTGTTGTTTGCAGCACTCAGCTCTTTTTTCACCTAGAAACTGTTAAACACAGTGCACTCCTTCATATACACACCATGGTTCCGATCATCTGCCTGTATATAAATTAACCCCATACTATGTTTATATCACTTAGGAGAGCTGCATCTTCATGTGGGGTTAATTCATTCAAACACTGTGTAGGTACACACTGATAACATCTGATCCTTACAATATCATTGTGCAGAGAATTCGTCCATGAGGCAGTGTATACTGTAATGTAAATACTGTTAGTTCATAATATTTTTCCTCTTCCATTCTTCTCGGTCAACTGGTAGTTCTAATTTGGCAAGTGCATGTGTGTGGCTTGTGTCGATTTGGCACCCAACCTAAGAATAGGCTCCCTCCTTGCACCCTGTTGGATAGACTCTGTCTCTTTGTTAATGGAGAGGCAGATGACTAATGGGTACCAACCGCCTGTTTAAGAGTAATGATTGAACTTCGATTTACTGAACATTGTAACTGTAAGAAATGCATATTGGTGCCATTTTTGAAACAACACACTAGAAATAAGATCCACTATATTCATCACTATAGTCATGTATTTCAGATTAAGTTTAAATAATACAGTTGATACCATTGTAAATGTCCTTGATCTTTGATTGTCTCATTGTGCTCCAAGGTATTTAAGAATGCCAGGATGCCAGTAATCTACTTTCAAAATCATGTTATTATCACAAACAATACAAATCTAACAACACAACAGTCACAATAACTAACTTTCCACAGAATGACAAGCCTACATTCTGTTAACATAGCCATAATTGACACATTGTGCTTTTAAATTAAGCAATGCCTTCTAACTACAGAAGAGCCTCCCTGGGCACTGCCTGTCTGCAAAGACTTGCTTTTCCTTGATCCTGCTGAGTGGCAGTAAAGCCATACTTCACTGACTTGTGTGATTTCTGCTGAAGTTACTACTTTTTTTGACTTCTAAGCACATGGCAGAGACATTTTTAAATTGAAAGCTGCTGAACTGAATAGACTGGGCATTGATGGCTGAAACAAACCTTTTATTGTTGAAGTTCTAATGTTTGCATGTTCAAATATGTTGAAGAAATCATCAGTTATTTACTTTACTTTTTCACATGACTGTTTGTATGTATATAGAAAACATTAGGCAACACATAATCTGTCAAACTGTCTGTGTACTGTATATATATTCTACCGAAGTCTGTGAGGATTTCCTCCACTTTTTCCGTAACAAAATTAAAGATCTAAATAATTCAACTAACATAAATGCATCATCTGTTTATATCTCTCCCTGTTTTCCCACTCCATCCAGCTCCTTCTCTAAGTTCTCACCAGTCACATCTGCTTTTGTTAATGACCTGCTCTGTAAGATGAGGTCGACTACTTGTGTACTGGACCCCATCCCCGGCACACTACTAATATCCTGCCTTCATGCCATAATCCCGACTGCTACAACAATAATAAACTCATTCCTTGACGCTGGCTCTGTGCCGCTCACTTTTAAAATCGCTTCTGTAACCCCAATGTTAAAAAAGTCTGGTCTTGATGCTGACAATCTTAACAATTTCCGGCCTATTTCCCACTTACCTTTCCTGTCTAAAGCTCTTGAGCGTGTTGTAGCCTCCCAGCTCACCAATTACTTAACTACTAACAACTTGATGGAACCCTTTCAGTCTGGTTTCAGGGTGCAGCACAGCTGTGAAACTGCTCTGCTACGGGTAACCAATAACTTGCTTATGGCAGCAGACTCTGGACAAACCAGCATATTAATTCTGTTAGACCTCAGTGCAGCATTTGACACTGTCAGACATGACATTCTACTGTCCAGAATGGAGAACATGCTGGGTATCTCTGGCACTGCCCTCCAGTGGTTCAAGTCCTATCTGACTGATAGGCAAGAGTTTGTTAGTCTTGGCAACAGCAGATCCAGCTTGGCGCCAGTCACACAAGGAGTTCCTCAGGGCTCTGTCCTCGGCCCTCTTCTCTTCTGTATTTATATGCTTCCCCTTGGCCATATTATTCGTAGCTATGGACTGGGCTATCATTTTTATGCAGATGATACTCAACTCTACTTCAATGTTAAAAGTGGAACTTCATCAGAGCTTTCTCAGCTCACAACCTGCCTTAGTGAAATTAAAACCTGGATGGAGCAGAACTCTTTAAAATTAAACTGCAACAAAACTGAACTCCTGCAAACTGGGACTAAAATGCAACTTAATAAAATGAGCTCCTTCCCAGTCCATCTTGGCGGTGATCTCATCAGACCTGCCTCCACTACAAAGAATCTTAGTGTCATTTTTGATTCCTCCCTTTCTTACTCCGCCCACATAAATCACATTAAGAAACTTTCTTACTTTCACCTCCGTAACATATTCCGTGTTCGCTCCTTCCTCTCCTTTTCTAATGCTGAGAAACCTGTCCATGCTTTTATCACATCCCGCATAGATTATTGTAACTCGCTGTTGGCAGGTGCCCCTTCTAATCTTATATCACAGCTCCAGCTTATTCAAAACTCACCTGCAAGAGTCCTTACTCGAACCAGCAGCAGCGAGCACATCACACCCATCCTGCTCCGTCTTCACTGGCTCCCCGTGTCTTACAGAATCGATTATAAAATCCTACTAATAACCTACAAAGCCTTAAATAACCTTGCACCAAACTACATCAGTGACCTTCTTCATCACTATGTGCCTGCCCGCCCACTAAGGTCCTCTGATTCTGGCAATCTTGTTGTGCCCCACACTAATCTACACTCCATGGGTGACAGGGCCTTCAGCTGTATAGCGCCCAGAGTCTGGAATGACCTACCGAAATTAATCAGGTCAGCTGACTCCATGAATTCTTTTAAAAAACAACTCAAAACTCATCTGTTCAGGAAGGCTTTTAGCTCTGATTGACTTCATTCCCCTTCTCTCAGTTTACCTCTCTGTCAAAATGCTTATGTAACCTGTATGTGTGTGTGCTAGACCATCAATTATGTTGTTTGTTAGGCTTTCTCTGAATTTACTGTCTTAATATTCTTTATTTATTTATTTGGTTTGTACAATGCTATACGCTGTATACCCTGCTGTTTTCTCTTATTTTCTGTAAGTGCCTTGAGCATGGGAAAGGCGCTATATAAATAAAATGTATTATTATTATTATTATTATTACTAGGGTGTTGTACCGTGTAAGGTGTCATTTTGCCTATTTTTAAAAAATTCTATTGATATAAACTTGTGCATTGTATAGTCCTGGGTATGACGTTAAACTTCATCTGGCCCTGCAAGCGGTCCTCCAACTTGCAGGGAAATCATGGGGGTTAGTGGCAGGATTGGCACTCTAGCCACCATAAAAAAAACTTCACACAGCTCTTTTTTGCTCTCCGCAGGAGTAGCTCTGCTGCAGCCACCCATAGGTAGGCTGCTCGCATCATGAAGGGGAGTTGGGAAAGCCCTCAGGAGCCCTATTCCCAGAAAAGTTGAAACCGTTGGAGAGCCAATGGGGTCAGGTCTGTTGGGAATTGGAACTGGTGTTGTGCTGAGGCATCACCCACTGCACAGCAGCATTTGGGTCCCAATTTGAGGAGGCCCATAAGGGTAGGCGCATGGAATGTCGTGTCTCTCCGGCAAGATGATCATCTTCCTCTGCTGTTGGAGGAGCTGCATAAACTCCACATTTCAATGGCGGCAATCTCTGAGGTGCACAGACCAGGGACAAGCCAGATCTCTGTAGATGGATACACCTTTAATTGGGCTGGTCACTATGATGGCTGTCATACTCAGGGAGTAGCTGTTGCTGTAGTGGATTAGCTTCTTCTGATGGTGTCTGATGTCACTCCTTTCAACATGCGTATTATGAGACTCAGATTACGGCACTCCCTGGGTGCCTTGTCTGTTGTCTCAGTATATGCTCCAACCACGGTGAGTGATGTCTTGGCGAGGGAGACATTTTATTCACAGCTTCGCTCGGTGGTTGATGGGTGCCCACGAAGTGACACTCCTTTGGTCATGGGTGACTTCAATGCAACCACTGGCACTGACAGGGCTGGCTATGAGGATTGTCTCGGTCCCCTTGCGTCTGGTGACTGTGGTGAAAGTGATCCCATGTTCCCTGACTTTGCAAAAGGTCAGGGGCTGAGAATCGCTGGATCCTGGTTCCAGCACCCAGAACCACATCGTTGGACTTGGTATTCCAATACTGGTGGTGCGGTGAAGGAGATCGATCACATCCTCGTGAGCAGATGCTGGAGGCTCTTGCAAAACTGCAGGGTCTACAGAAGTGCCCAGTTTGTGAATTTTGACCACAGACTTGTTGTTGCTACTCTTAGGATCCAGCTTAGGCCCAGTAGGTTACCATCTACTAGGAAAATGAGCCATGACTTGGCCAGACTCCCATGATCAGGCTGTTTCTCATGAGTTTGCACTCAGTTTGTGTGAGGAACTTGCAGATTTGGGTGCAACTGCCAATCCTAATGTGATGTGGGAGACCTTCTGTGATAAGACCCTGAACGTTGCTGAGGGTTGTGTTGGTGTTACCAGTGTTCCCAGAAGGAGGTGTTTCATCTCGCAGGGCACCCTGGATATCATCGAGAAGAGTCGCAGCGCATGGCTCAATGGCAACTCTGGTCTGTACCGGGAACTGAAAAGGACAGCTGAGAGGGCTCTGAGGGCAGATAAAGAGTCGTTTGTTAGAGGAATCTGTGAGCAAGTGATACACCATCTGTGGTCTAGCGACCCATGTCCTGCTTACAGAGGAATCAAAGCATTACGCACATCCAAATCTGCAGTTGTGACCCGCTGGACTGGCTACTTTGAGCTAGGAAGTTGGATATCTCTGGGTCCACGGTCTTTGAGGCTGATCCTCCAGTTAGCTATGAACCACCCAGTCTCACTGAGATTGCACAGGTGGTGAACCAGCTAAAGTGAGGAAAGGCTGCAGGGATCTGTGGTATCCAGGGTGAACTTCTCCAGGCTGGTGGTAAGGCTGTCCTCCTGGCATTGCAAGCAATCTTTGCTTCCATTTTGGAGACTGGCATCATCCCAACTGACTGGAAAATGGGGCTTGTCGTCCCTTTCTGGAAAGAGAAGGGTGATCGCCTGGATTGCAGCAAGTACAGGGGGATAACACTGCTCTCAGTGCCGGGTAACGTCCTTGCTAGGGTCGTCCTCAATAGGATCCACAATCACTTGCTCACCTACCAGCGACCAGATCAGTCTGGTTTTACACCTAAGAAGTCTACCGTTGACCGCATCCTGGAGCGCAAACGCGAATATCGGCAGAGCTTCTTTGCAGCCTTTGACGATTTTCGTAAAGCATTTCACTCAGTTGATCGAGCTGCCCTGTGAAACATCCTGAGGGTTCGCGGGATCCCCTCCAGATTGCTGGATATCATGGCGGCCCTGTACACTGGTACTGTGAGTGCTGTAAAAAGTGGATGCAGAACCTCTGTGTTTTTCCCAGTTGATACTGGGTTTCATCAGGGGTGTGTTTTTGCTCCTACTCTGTTCAATGCTTGTATGGACTGGATGTTGGGCAAGGTTGTGGGGTCCAGCGGCTGTGGGGCATCTGTTGGTGAAGAAAGATTCACAAATCTTGACTTTGCTGACAATGCTGTGATCTTCGTGGAGTCAATGGAGGCTGTGATAGGGGCACTCGAAAGACTGAGCGAGGAGTCAGAGTGTCTGGGCTTGCGAGTGTCCTGGATAAAAACCAAGATCCAGGCTTTTAATGACCTCTTCGGCACAGCCATCAGCCGTGTGTCTGTTTGCGGAGAGAGTGTCGACCTTGTCAAGAGGTTTACTTACCTTGGCAGTTACATTCATGTCTCTGGTGACTCTTCCTATGAAGTCAGTAGACGGATTGGGAGAGCATTGGTGGTCATGAGGTTGCTGGAAAGGGGTGTGTGATGCTCCCAATATCTATGCAAAAGGATGAAGGTCCAAGTCTTTAGAGTCCTGGTGCTTCCTGTCTTGCTATATGGTTGTGAGACATGGACGCTATCCTGTGACCTGAGACGATGACTGGACTCCTACTGTGTCTCTCTGGAAAATCCTTTGGTACCGTTACAGAACTACGGCCATGTGGCGCATTTCCCCGAGGGTGATCCAACTCGAAAGATCCTCATTGTTGGGGACCCGAGTGGCTGGACCAGGCCAAGGGGTCGCCCATGTAACACCTGGCTGCGGTAGATAGAGGACCATTTCCGGAGGGTGGGACTGGACCTCGTGTCTGCCTGGGGGGTTGGCAACCGGGATCCCGAGTTGTTTGATCGTGTATTGGGTGCAGCCATGCACTGTACTAATTTTGTATAATATTAACATTTACCCCCCTGGGTGGAATTGAAGAGTCGCATAGTGTGGGGGAGGAACGATCTCCCCAGTCTGTCAGTGGAGCAGGACAGTGACAGCAGTCTGTCGCTGAAGCTGTTCCTCTTTCTGGAGATGATCCTGTTCAATGGATGCAGTGGATTTTCAATTATTGACAGAAGCCTGCTCAATGCCCGTCACTCTGCCACGGATGTCTCCGTGTTTACAATAGAGCCTGCCTTCCTCACCAGTTTGTCCAGGCGTGAGGCATGCCTCTTCTTTATGTTGCCTCCCTAGCACACCAACGCGTAGAAGATGGCGCTCACCACAACCGTCTGATAGAACATCTGCAGCATCTTATTGCAGATGTTGAAGGACGCCAATCTTCTAAGGAAGTATAGTCGGCTCTGTCCTCTCTTGCACAGAGCATCAGTATTGGCAGTCCAGTCCAATTTATCATCCAGCTGCACTCCCAGGTATTTATAGGTCTGCACCCTCTGCACACAGTCACCTCTGATTATCACAGTGTCCATGATTGGCCTGGGCCTCCTAAAATCCACCACCAGCTCCTTGGTTTTGCTGGTGTTCAGTTATAGGTGGTTTGAGTCGCATCATTTAACAAAGTCCTGGATTAGTTCCCTATACTCCTCCTCCTTCCCACTCCTGATGCAGCCCACGATAGCAGTGGTGTCTGCAAACTTTTGCATGTGGCAGGACTCCGAGTTGTATTGGAAGTCCGATGTATATAGGCTGAACAGGACCGGAGAAAGTACAGTCCCCTGCGGCGCTCCTGTGTTGCTGACCACAATGTCAGACCTACAGTTCCCGAGACACACATACTGAAGTCTGTCTTTAAGATAGTCCACAATCCATGCTACCAGGTATGAATCTACTCCCATCTCTGTCAGCTTGTTCCTAAGGAGCAGAGGTTGGATGGTGTTGAAGGCGCTACAGAAGTCCAGAAACATAATTCTTACAGCACTACTGCCTCTGTCCAAGTGGGAGCGAGATTGGTGTAGCATATAGATGATGGTATCCTCCGCTCCCACCTTCTCCTGGTATGCGAACTGCAGAGGGTCGAGGGCGGTGCGGACCTGTGGCCTCAGGTGGTGAAGCAGCAGCCGTTCCAAGTATAGGAGATACTTTAACCTTTGCAGCTGAAAGATCTCACAAAATATGCCTTATCCTGAAAGTATTGTCAAGCTGAAAAGGAGTTCAGTGTGTTCTGGGATAGTTAAAAGGCAATGCAGGATTTGATGTATTTTGATTCCCATGGGGGGAATAACCTTTAGTTTGTGATAATGATTTCTGAAACATTTTCTGAATGCTTTGAGTAGCTGTAAAGATGTAAATATGGTGCTCTCCTGATAGAAAGGAAAACAAGTAAGCCAGATGCTTTGTTTGTGTGTGCATGTGTGTGTGTGTGTATATGTGTGTGTGTGTATGTATGTGTTTGCTTAATTTCTGCAAGATATTTGCTGCTGTTGGCTTTGAAGCAAATACAATTTTTAAATGAAAGATTAAGTGGCCGAAAGGTTTAGAATTTGTGGGGTACAATAAAGACATTGAGACAGGTAAGATGTTACAGGTATATGCGAGGTTAGAATGCATAGACGGTGAAAAAGTAAACAAAACAAAAATAAATTCAGAAAAAAACCACACTTTAAAAGCCACAACATACTTGAAATACAGAAACCAATGATTCATTAATACTAAAAAAAAATATTGCTTCTCCCATTAAATTTAAGAAAACAGCTTTACTAGCCAGGTTAAAATTCAAGCTGATTGTCATGTGTTTACAATACAATAGATAGACAGATACTTTATTAATCTTTAAGGGGAAATTCACATACTCCAGCTGCAGCATACTGATAAAAATAAAAAAAACAATATTAAATTAAAGATTGATAAAAATGCAGGTATATCAGACAATAACTTTGTATAATGTTAACGTTTACCCCCCCGGGTGGAACTGAAGAGTCGTATAGTGTGGGGGAGGAACAATCTCCTCAGTCTGTCAGTGGAGCAGGACAGTGACAGCAGTCTCTCACTGAAGCTGCTCCTCTGTCTGAAGATGATACTGTTTAGTGAGTGCAGTGGATTCTCCATGATTGACAGAAGCCTGCTCAGCACCCGTCGCTCTGCCATGGATGTCAAACTGTCCAGCTCCATGCCTACAATAGAGCCTGAATACAATACAAAACAATTAATAATGTACAACATCTTTAGACATTCAGGGTATAATTTGTTTAGTCCAAACATCCATTTATAATATATACAATGTCACACACATGCCATTGTAAAGCAACCTCAGGACTCAGTTGATAGTAATTGCCCTCTGAGCCAGGAGTTGGCACTGTCATCTAGTGCCTCTCTTCTCCCTCCCTCTGTAGAAAGAATTATTGACTTCCGATGAAGTTACTTCTGGTTTCCGAACTACCGTACCCACCTCTTCCTCTGATTTTCCTATATAAATTGCCATCTTGGAACAGCTGGACCTTTATGATCACTTTTCATTTGTTCTTTTACAACATGCAAGGAATATCAGTTACATTCATGCAATCATCAGTACAAGCAGCATCTTAGTAATCTACAATAAAAGCTTTTCCTGAATTAAGGTCTGTATGTGCTAATGGTCCGTAGTGTTTACCAGAACAGAAGAGGGAGAAAAGTGTACATCATTCATTACTTTTTTTGCTTTTTAATTTTTTTATGTGTTTTAACTTATACTAGTAAGAGTGCCCAGCACTGCCCCGGGTGGAATAAATTGCAGGTATGGTCACTGTATAATTTGGGGGATTTTGGCCACATACCTGTGCATACCTGTGCCAAGCCCCAAAAATGCTTGCTTTGAGCACTTCGCTAATAAAGTACAGGGGTTTGGATTTCATTAAAAAAGATAACCTATGGTTCTCCCCTGTACAAATGGCTAATCTGTGCAAACGTTCGTGGTTCAATGGTTAGAGTTTGCATAATGGACAAACACATATTCAGCTTTGTTTAATTTACATTTCTTGTACTGAGTAAGCAGGCATTTATTTAGCAGTGAGTATATGGAAAAGTGTGAATATCCTACTTATGTTTGTAGCCCAAGTTGTCGGCCTAAATTTATTTTAGGGTGTTTGGCTGGTGCAAATTGACTGCAGATACTGCAAATGCATATTTTTCATTTTTTCATAAATTTTACAAAATATCTCCAATAAGGATTTAAAACTTTTTAATGTTACCTCTCATTCTTCTTCTTGAAGTTATCACCTTTGTGACCCTTATTCTGCCACCCAGACCCAAAGTGCAAAGTTCAAGAAAGAGTGTATCAGCCTGTTTAAAGACACTCTGACATGTGATCTACAGTGCTAATTGACAAACATGTGGTGTTATATGACAGGCTTTCTGTTATTCAAAAACCAAGAAAGCTGACACCCCATTGTAGTGGGGTTCTTTTTAAATGTACATTCAGAGATGTTTTGCATTTAATTATATTCTAGATCTATTTTGTTACCTTTTATGATCCTGCTCTGTTATTACTATTATTAGTAGCAGTAGTGGTATAAGTATAAATCTGTATAATTTATTTTGATTCCAAAATTTTGATCTGTTTTCGAACAGCACTGTGACACTGAAAATGGGAATATTCAATGCAGAGCCTACAGCAGGATCTTCATTTTGTTTACTCTGTTGAGATGCTGAGTATATTTTTACTTGACTTAGTAGGCAGCATTTGAAAGAAACTCAACAGTAGTCTACATCACCATTAAACAATTTGACCCAAAAGAGAGACAAGGCGTTATGCATGTAGGTTCTGTTTCAGTCTAGGGAGGTTTATCTCTCATAGAGAGAGGAGAAACAAGAACAATAGTCCATAGTCAGAAGGCCATAGCTACAGTAGTGGCCAAAAGTTTTGGGAGTGACACAAATATTGTGTTTTGCAAAATTTGTGGCTTCAGTTTTTGTGGTGGTAATGCACATTGTTTTTATATTATTGTGCAGAGTGATCAAATGCCTATTAATTAATTGCAAATATCATGATCACCATAAAAAGTAAACTTATCGCAAAAAACAATTTTCTCTTATTTTGGCCCTGGGACAAAGTGATCAGCTAAAATTGTATACCAAGCACACCAGGGCCATCTCCTCATGAGAAGTCAGCTACAGAATCGTTTTGCCACCAGTGCAGGCCTTCTCGGTATTTGCAGCAGGTGGGTGTGAGTGATATGCATGCACATTGAGGCAAAGACTTTGGGACAACGGCATTGTGTCAAAAAAGGCAGCAAAAAAACACGTTTTTCCAAGAAAAACATGAAGGACAGACTTAAACTCTGCAGGAAGTACAAGAATTGGACAGCAGAAGATTTTTTTGGATGAATCCTTCCAACTGTTTGGGACGTTGTGAAAATCAGTTGTCCGGAGAAGGAAAAGGAGAACACTACCATGAGTCCTGTGTTATGCCAACTGTGAAGCACCCTGAGACAATCCATGTGGGGGGTTGCTTTTTATTCAAGGGACTGGGCCCACTCACAGTTCTGCCCAAGAACATTGCCATAAATAAAGAATGGTATCAAAATGTCCTTCAAGAGCAATTTCTCTTAACAATCCAGGCACAAATTGGTGATGATCTTTGTATTTTCCAGCATGATGGAGCACCATGTCACAAGGCAAAAGTGGCACAGAGATCATAACATTGAAAGTTTGGATCCATGGACAGAAAACTCCACAGATCCTAATCCCATTGAGAACCTGTGGTCAATTCTCAAAAAGTGAGTGTACAATCCTTCAAATTGTAATCAACTCCAAATACTAAAAAGGCAAGAATGGATCACCATCAGTCAGGATTTGGCCCAGAAGCTGTTATTCAGCATGCCAGAGTGAATTGTAGAAGTTATGAAAAATAAAGGGTCAACACTGTAAATACTGACTCTTTACATAGATTTGATGTTTGCCAATAAAAGCCTACTAAATATTTATAATTGTTCTTCCGTATACCATAGAAACAAGTAAAAACTTTTGGCCACTACTGTACAATACACTTTAAAGAAACAGGAGAGGTTGTGTGGAGTTGGAACATGCAGGTGTTGTGTGAATACTGCCATGTATATATCCATACAGAACTAAAAAAAACAAAAAGGCTTTATTTTTTACAGCACTTTTCTATACTGAACATCACCTGAAGACAATATAACTGTTTACTTTGGGTCACACAGTAAGTCACAGGCAGGCACTTTGTGTTTTAAAATCCAGTTCTTTAGCCATAGTGCCCCTGAAATAACCCTGGCCTTCTGCTTGCCTTGTCTGTGCTGTATAAGTAAAAGATGATTCAGCTCACCATATCGAGCAACATTTCAAACTGCAACAGAGGGAGTTAGCCAGGCAAGATGTTGTGGGTGAAGCTATTGCTTGGGAGTTGAATGCGTGTGTGTGTGACAAGAAGAGTCTGCAGGTTGGCAATACCCATATTTAAACTTGGCCTTGACAGCTGAAATACACATCAATAAATGAGACCGCTAGTGAACTTTTACACTTCCTCCATATGGAGGAGTATGGAGCATGTAGAAAAACGTAAGAGTGAGAGGAGAGGAAAGAATAGTGTTACAGCAGGGCAACAGGTGACAGAAACTGCAGAGCAACACTTTAGAGGCAAGAAATACATTTTTCTACCTGCAGGAGAAAAAAAATAATTGCAATGCAAGACATTATAATCATTGGGATCTCGAATTTAGGTGGACTTCCACATCTTATGGGCATTTGTTTTCTAGAAGATAGATACTACTGTGAATATTATGGATGCTTTTTCATATACAGTTATGTCTGTGAGCCAAGAGTAACTAAGTTTTTTCTGGTATGGTGGAAAGCCCTGTTTACATATTTAGTAATGGTAGCAACCTTTTTCTTATGCAAATTAAAAGTGTCTAAAACCATGACAACTGGGGAATCACTTAGAATTATACAGGTTCATTAAATTACATTTTGAGGGTATAATTTGTTTTATTCAAACATCCATTGAAGAATAAACCTAGAGGATTGCGTACTGTATTCCAAAGAAGCTTAAAAGAAATGACGATTGCATTCCTGAAGTAACGTCCTTTGAGCACATGTCATTAAATATTGCCTCCTCCACTTCACTGCTTATTTTGTTAACATATCACCCCTATAATTTCTTCCAGTAAATGAATTGCTTACACCTGTGTTAGCTGCATGCCCTATTATGACATAATTATGGAATTATAATACAAATGTAGATACTAATTCTAACTTTGAAAAGGAGTTCTTGACTATTCTTGAATGTTTTGACATGTTAGTGTTAACATAATATTGTAACACATTAGCTCTGATTTGTTGTTTGGTCTTGACAGATTGCTGTGTTGGGCTTCTTGGAAGGGATTTCTAAACATAAATTCATAGAATGTAACCTTTGGATTCCCTTTCCTAAAGACTGGAACATTATTAATGTTAGGTTTATTGCTCTTTTTTCTTAGTCTTTACGGGCCATTTTCTAACTTGGACGTTTCTGATCTCTCTGCTGCCCAAATGACATGATTTCTCGATTGTTTTCCCCCTGTAAGAAGCATACAGATCTCTGTTGTTTACTCATTACTGGGGTATACCCCAATAGCTGAGGGTGGGTGGTCATCACGTTGAACTTCTGTTCTGTCATGGCTAGTGTGATAAACAGTCCAATCACAGAGAGACACCGGATGTCAAATGCCACACAAATTTATTTTGACCAAAACCCACACAGCACACAGTGCTCCCAGCACCAATCACCCTCCACACGGGCCTCTCCTTCAGTCTCCATGGGCCACCTTTCCTCTCCTCCCGGGAATTTCGTCCTGCTCTCGCTCCCGACTCTAGCTCCCTGATTGTAGGGAGGCGGCCCCTTTTATTTCGAAACGGATGTGCTTCAGGTGCCTGATGACGCCCTTCCGGCAGCACTTCCTTGTGTTGTGGAAGTGCTGCCCTTGCACCCAGAAGCACTCCAGGTGTCACTGGAAGGATCTTCCTCCACCTTCCCAGGTGTGGCAGAAGTGCATGTTTACGGGGCTCCACGACGCTCGGGGTACCCCCTTGCGGTGGCCACAGGCCCCAGGTGGCTTGAGCCTCCTTGCTCCTTTCCCGTGGTCCCCTCAACATCCAAGGCGGTTACCCCCTTGTGGCCTGGGGGACGTATAAGCCACCTCCCGGTCTTTCCAGCGTCTCGGCTGGATCTGACCCTCAGCCTCCTGTGACACTAGGATGAACAGACTGGCCGGGAGAGAGGAACATAATGTGAAAGATGATGTGACCGTCAAAAGACTGTAATAGGAGATAAAATCTATGAATAAGTCATTCATTTGAGGTCAGTAACAGGTAGAGTTAAGACTAAAATAAACATGAAGAATACTCTATCAAAGTGTTTTAGAAATCCTTCGTGTATTACAAATATGTAGTTAAAATGTCCACTACTTGTACCATTGCGGTGATGAGGATGATTCCAAACATGACCCCTAACACCGAAAAGTTACATGTACCAGGACCCAAAATGACAGCACCTCACAAAAGCATGGTGTTGTGGTAAAAATAAAAACAAAGATATTTTAATATTTTTAATTCCAGATACAAGCTTCCTTCCAGAGTCCTTACCAAGGTGTTCTTCATTGTAAAAAATATAAGGAGAAATAATAAATTATGTGGAAAATTAATAAATTAAATTCAACCTGAATTTATGACGGTGCCATTATAAAAAAAGAAAACAGGAATGCCCATTCCTTGGTTTACAATGAAATATGTCTAACTATTGCAAGGCTCTGAATAAATCCTGTTCCTCTTATTATTCTTCTATCATAAATGAAGGTGGAAGGAATCCCAATAAGCAAACTGACACAACCTCCCATTTCATTTGCTCATCTGCAATGTCATGGTTTTTAAACTTTTTTTAGGACAGTAATACTCATAATACTGACTACAATTAACTTCTCTTAAATTTTCCATGACCACCTCCCTGACGTTTCTAGCCTCAGTGGACAGATGTTATCACTAATGATCATTTCTGCATCACAGAGTTAATTTCAAAATGTTCTCACAACTTGATCCTGCTCCTGCATCCCCTCTGAAGCTATGTGCCTAAGTAATTATGAATCCCATTTCTCATCTTATTAATACATCCCTAGCTTCTCCTCTTTTAAAATTGCCTCTGTTGTAGATATTCCAGGGAAATTTGGTGTTCATCCACCCTGTCTTGATAACTTCAGGCCCAGATGCATTCTCCTATTATTTGCAAAGGTGGGGTTTGGGGTTGTTACTAAGCAAATTTAAACCTATTTAGCTAAACAGGATTTTTACTGTCCTTTTTGAATGTTACACTGCACTAAGGTTGGTCTCTTGAAAGCTGTTAATAATCTCCTTTTATCTGCTGATGCTGGGGCACTAATCATTCTTCTACTTCTTTACCTTTTACACTGAGCCTGAGGGGCCTGAGTTGCCTTGAAAGCTTGCATATTGTAATGTTTTCAGTTAGCCAATAAAAGGTGTCATTTTGCTTGATTTCTCACTACATTCATAATGGCTAACACGGTACAACACCTTAGTATTACCTTTTACACTGGAAATCATAATGTACTGTTATCTCACCTTTCCTTAATTGGCATTGATGAAACAATTTGGATCAGGTTTAAAATCATATCTTTCTGATAGACAATGCCTTGTTACAACTGGTGAGCATAATTCCTCAATTACCCCTACTACCCAAAATGTAAACCAGGGATCTGGTCTCTGTTTTCTTTCTTTTCTAGTATACAGTATGATCCCTTAAGGACAAATGATTTGCCGACATTGTCTTAGATTTCTCTGTTATGCTAATGCCACTCAGATTTATCTTACTATTTAGTCTCCCACAGATCTGCCACCTTGTTTTCTGCCAATTTGCATTTCAGATGTACTTATTTGACTGAATACAAATTGTCTTAAATTGAATGCTGATAAGACTGAAGTTTTGTTAGTTGCCAACCAAATTAATTGCCTCCAAGATTTCACACTTCAGCATAAACATTGATTGCGTGATGGTTCAGCCTTCATAAGTTGTGACTAACTTAGGTGTCCTTTTTGACTCATTGCTAACCTTTAAGCCTCACTTAAGCTCACTTACAGCCTAAAAATGCTTATTATCTACTTTGCAATATTGCCTGTATTCTCTCATGGCTTATGCTTTCACTACTTCTAATCTTGACTATTGTAACTCACTGTTTGTTGGCCTTATTGTTAAGGCACTCAATAGATTGCAATATATCCAGAACATATCTGCTATGGTTCTCAAAGACATCATACAAACAAAACATGTAACTTGTGTTCTCTACCATTTGCACTGGCTGCCTGTTTCTTCCAATATCAACCAGAAATCTGTGCTCATAACTGTCAAAGTATTCAATGGTCTAGCTCTTTCATATCTTGCTCACCTTCTTCATTGTTATAATCCTGCATGTGCTCTTAGTTTCCTCCTGTACTGCCTCCCAATTGTTCCAGACATCAAACATTCATCCTGGGGTGACAAAGCATTCAGTTTCATGAATGTATGAATGACTTTTTTCACTTCCTTCTTCCTTCAGTTTTAGATATGAAATTTCTGTGATTGTTGCAATGTGTATTCTATTTGGTTGTTGTTATGTTTTTAAAAATATTTTCTAAGTATCTTGGGGATTTAGGAGGGTGCTATATAAGGACAGCCATTATTATTATTATTATTATTATTATAAACTTGTGTCTTTCCTGTTTCCTTCTATAAAGCCCTTTTTCTTATATTCTGTTTTATTTTTGTCTAGCTTGGATGTTTTTGATTTTTGGACTTTATCAGTTTGGTTTTGCTTAATTTTTAGATTTTCTCAAACTTTACTCATTCTCTGACTGTACATTTGTTTTTTTTTTCATTTTGATTAAGACTTTTGCTTCAAATACTACACTAAAGTACTAAATACTAAAGTAAAATCCAGAATGTATTGATGAAATGCATTATGTGGTACTAGTGTGCCTTTGAGTGGCATCACTATGCACTTCAGGCTACTTACATAGCAGGATGTAACTCTGAGGCACTGCCATGAGCACTTAAACTGTCTGTTAGGCTTAGTAGATCATCAAGGATGTGACCAGAACTAGAACATCATAATACATTCTTCGCAAAACAATTTCTTCCTTTTTGCATAATACAAAACTGAATTTAAAAAAACTCACAGGTTGACTTATTTTATCACAACACAGTATGATGTGCTTCACTATGTGATCCTAAATGAGCCACAAAGCCTCTAATTGCGATAATGCAGAGAGGGGTCAAATTAATTAAGCTATTAGACTAAAGTATATATAATATATATATATATATACAGTATATACTAAAATTCTAAAAACATTTTTTTATTCACTATCTTACTGTGTGAACTATTCGATGCTGTTCTCTTCAGGATGCCTATAAAATGTTATTTATGTGATCTTTGAAGTTTTCACGTCTTATTATTATACAAAATTTATTCAGAGTGGATTTAAATTGGTGTTTTTGCCACTGGTCAATAGAAAAAGACTCATTAATGTCAAAATGAAAACAGATCTCTACAAAGAAGAACTCCGGAAGAATTGTAGATCTTGTTTTTGGATGCATTTTTTTCTGGACCATTCCTGCAAAATATATCAGTGATGTTAAATTTCTTCAATTTTAAAATCTCTGCTTGACAGGAATTGAGCCAAGAAAAATGTTATGAAGTGGAGTCTTCCGCAAGGTTGTAAGGCTTCCAAAAGGCTTTACTGGTCAGGCCTTCTTTGCTTGCCTGGCCAATGGGCTAAATTCCAACTTCATTGGCCTGTCTCAGGTTTTGCAGGCCCAGAAAGGGGATTAAGCATGAAAAACATACTTTAATATTCCAAACAATATAAAAATGTCCCAAAAGAGGAGAGATGACTTTAAATCCTTGGCTTGTACAAAAGTGGATAAACAAAAAACCTTTATGAAGAGATTAAAATAAGGTCAAAATGCTAAGCAGAGCAAAACAAAAAGTGGATTTGCGTAAAAGGCAATCCAGAGCAAATAGATCCAAATGCATAATCCAGAAGAATAATCCAAGAACAAAGCAAAATATTTTTAGAAAGCCAGCAAATCCAAACAGAACACAATATGGACATGAATTCCACCATGAACAAATGATCTCCTACTCTTGTGCCTTCCCAGCTGATTTACTGTATATAGCCAGAGGGACAGCTCAGGCGTGGTGACATCAGGGTGCCCCACCTTCTGGTGCTCCACCCACAAAGTACGAGGAACATAAGCCCATTTTTTGTATTGTTCTCATATAGTGCTCTTCAGTAAATGCAATCCTGCAGTCTGAGGGTCATATCCAAGATTGTGTTTTTTAACAGGGAAGGACTTCACAAGATCAATGTAATGGTTGCACAGAAACAAACAGTCATAGATGGCTTTAAATTAAGTCTTTGGAGATAGAAGTCAGATAATACCAGTACAATAAATAAGAACATGAGCCCAAAATGAGAAGCAGGAATCAGAGTCAAAGAGGATGTAGCAAGTGGGTCAGGAGCCAGAAAGATGATTAATATTTATTTTCCAAAAAAAAGAATTAAAGTCAAGTAAATAAACTTGGTCAAATCCAAGAGATCAAACTAATATAATGAGCTTCGTGGCGATTTCTTAGGAGATATTTGTATTCTTAGATGATTAGGAAATGCGTAATGATGACCATTATCTCTTTGTGGCAATGACATCACACAATGCGTACCTCCGATTGCAAAGCATAGCAACAACCTAGGAACTGGAACAAAAACATCATAACACAACAATATGGAATTATGGGAGAAAAAAATTCAAAAATAGAAATTCATAAAAATGCATTAAAAACAAAAAACTAACACAACAGGTTGGAATATGTCTTAATAAATCAGTTAAACTGCCTTCCATAGCACTGAATGTGTCACTGCACTGTTAGGTATGTACACTGACATTTATTTCATTAAACAGATCATAAGAGACTAAAGTAGCTAGTGCAATGGTGGGGATGAGTGTAGCAAAGTTAAAGTAGGGAGAGTCTGCTGTTACATGAGAGATGCCCTCACAATTAGAAGCCCTAGCCAGATACTATACTGAAATGAGAGTTACTTTAACTACACTTGCTGTGAAGGGAATCCCACCCCTGCTGTGTCTGGGATGATGGGCAACTTGGTGGGTGTCACCCTGAGTGAATTCCTAAGTTAAAGCAACTAGTTTGACTGTTTCTTATTGTATGGAGGAGTCACAAACATGACAAAAATGGGTGTGAGGACTTTTAAAAGTCCAACAAAGGAGGCTAGGACTAACCTGCCTAGATGTAGTCTCACACAAGGCACACAGCTAGCTACACAACCACCACAGACAGGCCCAAAAAAGGGTCCCTGGTTTTTAAAGTTCAAAAACATTTTTAAATAATCCCAGCAACAACAACAACAGCAAAAATACCCCTCTAGGGAGAGGAACCCTACATTATAAGATGAGACAAATCATTAGGACATTTGAACTTTAGGAACATTTTGACAAGAACAGGCCATTGAGCTCAACAAAACTCCCCGATCCCATCCACCAAATCTTTCCAAAATAATATCAAGTTGAGTTTTGAATCTCCCTATATACTACTGTCTACCACACTACTTGGTAACTTATTCTATTTATCTATGGTTCTCTGTGTGAAAAAAAAAAATTCTACATTTGGGTGAAACCTTAAATCCCCTTATTTCCCCCCAAAATTCTATAAAAGTAAAGCATGCATTGCAGAAAGGCAAAAAAATCAAATAGAAGGAGAAAACAATATGCCAAAACAGGTAATTCAGGACAAGCAAATCCAAGGTAAAATCCAAAGATAGAAGCAAAATTCAGTAAAGAAAAGCAATACTCGCAAAAACTAAAACATGGCTACTGTTTGAGTTGACATAGTTGCTGTGTGAGTGGCGCACTCTGGTGGTAGTCAGTAGTGACAAAGCTGTTGGGAGCAGGGCTATCCAGTGTGTGTTCATTTATTTTTTTAGTACTTTTCAGGTTAAGGGCTTTGCTCAAGGGCCCAAAGGAGGAGCCTGTAACTTAGTTTTAAATTTGGCCTTGCTGCTTTTTAGGTTCTTATCCAGCATGCTCTTTATTTCTCTAACATATCTTTTTGAAATAAGTAGAACCAACCCAACACATGTATTTTCATTTAAACAGAATCTTTAGTCCACCTTGCAGAATCTGTAACGCCTATGAAATTTCCATTTCCCAGTAGCACGCATGTTTGAACAAATGTGCCACAGTAAATTTCTGGATTGTTTAATTTGGAAATTTCCCGGGTGGCATATATGAACAAGGGCTTGAGTCATGCTGATGCACTGTCATTTTGAAAAAGAACACTCACTTCTGCCTTCTAAGACACAGACAAGGCAAACAGTGGGAATGAGCTCCATTTCAGTCTGGAATGAATATGGACAGAATCACCACATGTCATTCTACAGTGTCTCTTACTCTTTAGGACTACCTAACAGGAAAAATCAAACTAGAGGTACTTGTAGCAGTGCATCTCTGGCACCTCTAAAGGACCATTTGTCTCACAGACTGTGATATTGAAGTCCGGATGTATCAAAATATTTTTGCAATCCCACATTTTTAAGGCGGCACCCTGCCAAGGGTTTGTTCCTGCCTTGCGCCCTGTGCTGGATGGGATTGGCTACTGCAGACCCCCGTGACCCTGTGTTAGGATATAGTGGGTTGGACAATGACTGACTTATTGACATTCTTAACCCAAATATGAATCGTCATACTGTAGCTGGATGTTTTTTTATAAATCACTTTGGTTAACAACTTCTGCTAAATAAGAATAATAGTAATATTCCACTCAATGATAAATTAATGTAAGATGCTGCTTCATGTCATTGGTCTTTGAGTGTATCATGTCTAGTCATCATCAGCCCTCCAAAAATGGTAGCTCTGGCCTTAAAGTGTACAGGTAGGTAGGAGCAGACCATTCTTGTAAAGCATCAAAACTACAGATACCTCACTCCCTTGATACTCTTCTGTTGTCAGACATGCAGCACAACTCTCGATTAACTGCAGAGCAGCAAACTTCATTCTTCATCAGTATGACAGTGCTTTTCTCCGACAGATGTATCTCTGCTTGGTCTACTGACCACAGATTATTTTAACATGTAACCAAGGTTTGTACGTTGTGATAGTAATGAGACTTCAGACATCATAAAGGTTTGGCGCAGCCAACCGTATATTATTTCCCAGTTGCAAATGTTTAGTAATATGTGGTCAGAGATGTTCACAAGACAGAGTCCAAAACAAAACTGATTATATGGATGTAAGATGGTGGTTTTAAGGGCTGGGGAAGGAAATGATGTCATCTAGTCTGGAACCGGAAATGATGTCATCAGAGGCGCCGGAACCAGAAGTGATGTCATCAGAGGTGCCGGAACCTGGTGAGATTTACCGGGAATGGTCTGCAAGAAACTGAGAGAGACAGTTAGCACACTCTGCCACCCCCTGGTCTGGTGTAGCATTACAGTTCCCCAGGCCCTTTAGCTGTCTCCTAAACGCACGTGTGTGACAATGTGTAGGTACAGATAACCTCTGTGAACACTATGGTTTTCCTTAATTTCTTTTTCACAGGTTGTCTGTGCACAATCTCTCGATGTATGGTATGACTTTGCCTTCCTTTTTCTTTTTGTTATGTAATGGTCTGTTCCCTGTTGACGCTGTGGGTGTACCTTTCTTATCAGTAGAGTCCCACAGAGTTCACTCATTAACTGTGAGGAATGTCAAACACATGCACTATCCATCACTAACCACATGTCTCCCACTCAGCATTTCATAATGATTGCTTCTATTAACAATGGGTCATGCGGGTTTATCTCTCCCTTTGTTACAACTTTCTGTTGTGCACTCATTGTTAACTTATAAAGCATAGACAAGACATATGGGGATGACCTTTTCATTTAAGTCAAGTAATAGATACCAACACGAGCAATGTATTTCTGCATCCACATTCTATTCCATACCCAGCAGTGTATCTGAACAGATCAACAGATACAGCAGCCTTAATAGAAGCAACGAATTCCTGTTCAGTTGTGCTTTCATTTGTACATAGTGTAGGGAAAATATTCTTCCAAGTCTCCCAGACTGGTGACAGCTGTACAATACCAACAGCAGACAAATATCTACTCTCAATATATAACATCCTAAGCCTAAAAGTGCAAAGATTTTGTGCAATGATTTTATGTGACTTTTTATGTCACTTTTTGTCACGCTTTAAATCAGGCTTCTTTTAAAACCTATATATATATGTTTGGTATCATTCTTTTCAGAGTTTATCAAACTTTAATGTGATGTTGTTAGATTTTTAGATTCTTATTCAGTTTTTAAATTATAAACTAAAAAATATCAAAAACTCATGTCCCGTGAGATGAGACTTTGTGCCAAGAGGTTTAGCCATGCCTGGGGCCGGAAATAAAAGACAAAGAGCAGGGCAGCTGCTGTACAGGCTTTTAAATGTTCGAAGTGCATTGCAGCAGCAGCAGCAAGCCATTAGCTGATCCAGCAAAGAGGAGGTAAAAAAAAACTGTATTTGTTTCCCATTGTATCACAGTTTAAGAGGGGGTTTCGGAGGAGCGACCGCATCTCCTTGGGGTGCATTTAGCCCCCCTCTTCACAACACGAGCGGTGGAGTGACCGCAACTGGGGGTTGGGTGCCTGCCCTCTAGTATAAATATATAAAATAAACCAAACTTCTTAAATAAGTTGCCAATGAACCAATATGGCACACTCGTAATAGTGATAGTGTAAAGCTAATGCACTCACTTCAGTCTTTGGATGCTGCCAATGCCTTATGGACCCACCATAGCCATACTCTATTTGTGATTACTAGGGATTTCTACATTCTGATACTACACAGGTACCAATTTGCAAATCATCTTATGTTTCCTTGGGTTCAGCACCTGCCCTTAATCCATTGTTTGAGATTTTTCTTTTCATGATAAATGAACGTAAGTAATATGAATAAAGGTCATTCAGCTTGTATGATTGTTCTAAAGAAGCAGTGAATAATCAGACAAATCTTTCATAACACATGGTTTCACTTTGCTCCACAGAGAGTGGAACTAATGAGTCAGAAGAGCAAACATCAGCACTGAGAGCCACATAGGTGCGTAAAAAGCAGGTAACTGGAAAACTAGCATCGGATGCTTTGACGCTGACAACCAGATGCTGCGTTTTTAATCAGTTTTTAGTGGTCCAAGGGCAAGCATACTGATGCTTCTTCTCTGCTTCCTAAACTTTTGTGTGCTGTTGTTCTGTTACAGTTCTCTCAAAAAAGACTTTAGCCTGGATTACTTAGTAAACACCAAATGTTTATGGCTTGTACAAAGTCAAGAAGGAACAGGCAACATTTTGTTCTCTCAGTCTGTGTCTCTGTGGGTTTTCACTTGGGTATTCTGGTTTTCCTCCATGATGCCTAAATATGTGCATGTTAGGTTAATTGGTGTTTCCAAATTGGCCCTGTGTGGGTGTTTTTATGAGTGGGATCAATGATCGACTGACCCCCTCACTAAAATGGCTTTCTGAATTGGAAATTTGAAAGCATAACATTCATTTTTTTTTTTATTTCAGAGCTGTTGAATTTTTATATTGGATTTAAAGGACCACCAAATGTACAAATATCAGTCAGAAACAGTGAAACTTAAACTAATTGGCAAAACTAATTATATTTTCAAGAATGTTAAGGATATCTGGTAAATTAGGAATTTTGCAAGTGAGGATTTTACTGTACTCTGTACATATGAAAATATTACTACAGTGATTACTTAATGATAAATGCTGCTATTTTGTTTTAAAATGTATCATTTGTTTTTGTATAATTTTCTATTTACATTACATGTGTTATATAGTGGCACTTTGCTATAGTGGTTAATGCTACAGTTCCAGTTCCAGATTCTGGACTAGAATCCTGGCCTGTTCACTGTCTGCATTGTTTTTTGTTTTTGGGGGTTGTTATGATTTTTCCCTCCCACATCCCAAAGAGGTGTGTTTTAGGGTAATTTGCCATTCTGACTTGGATTGATATTAGTAGATGTGAGTTTGTGAAATCTTGCCTAGAGTTGCCACCTGGTTTGTGCGTGATGCTTTCAGGATTGGTTTTGACAATTACTTTGCTTCTAGAGTCCATATCATGGCCAATATACCGTTCCTGCAGGTAAGTGCTGTGGTAATTGAGCTAAAAATGGATCATTTGAAGTGTATCAATAAAAGCAACCATAAAAAGAGTCTGAAACATATGAACTGTGATTGATGAATAAATGCAGAGAGGTGAGGAATAAATGAAAAGATACATTTGCTTTGACTTTCAATCTCACTAAACTGATTAAATGAAATAGTAAAATTGTATATCTAATCTAGATATTAAATATCCATGTAAACTTAAACATGAGTTGAAAGATCTATGAAAGATTTAGAAATAATTTTTATCTCTATGCAACCCACAAGAGGGTAGGTTTTGGGAAACTTGTCAAGAGGGAAATTGTAGTCTTACAGAGTGTGGACCTTCACCAGCAACCGTCATGAGTTGCCAGTGTTTCCAGAAGGTGTGTCATCTCACAAGGCACCCTGCATATTATCGAGATGAGTTGCAGCTTATGGCTTGATGGCAGCTCTGCTCTGTACCAGAAACTGAGAAGGATGGCTGCAAGAGCTCTGTGGGCAGATAAGGAGGCATTTGTTAGAGGAAACTGCGAGCAAGTGACACACCATCTATAGTCTAGTGACCTATGTCCTGCTTACAGAGGAATCAAGGCCTTACGCACATCTGCATCTAATTCTCAGTCAGTCACAGTCAGGGGAGGTGATGGAACAGTCCTTTTGGATGACGTTGCAATTATGACCCACTTTGAGCAGTTGTTTAAAGCTTATCCTTTGGCTAGGACGTTGGACATCTCTGGGCCCATGGTTCTTAAGGCTGATCCACCAAATCTCAATCAGTTTGTATAGGCGGTGAACTAGCGTATGGTAGGGAAGGCTGCAGGGATCTGTGATATTTGGGGTGAACTTCTCCAGGCTGGTAGTAAGGCTGTCCTCCTGGCATTGCAAACAATCTTTGATTCTATTTGAGAGATCGGTGTCAACCCAACTGACTGGAAAATGGGACTTGTCTGGAAAGGGAAAGGTTATTGCCTGGTTTGTGTCAATGACACCGGAATAACACTGCTCTTGGTGCTGGGTAAGGTCCTTGCTAGGGCCATCCTCAATAGTGATTACTTGCTTACTTACCAGTGAACACAGCAGTCTGGTTTTACGCATAATACTGTAAGTCTACTATCGACCGCATCCTAGCACTGAGGGTTCTCATCAAGAGCATACCCGAATATTGGCAGAGTTTCTTTGCAGCATTTGCTGACTTTAGTGTTTGAATCAGTTGATTGAGCTGCCCTGTGGGATATACTGAGACTTCATAGGATCCCCCCAAAGTTGCTGGATATTATGGCCGGCCTGTACACTGGTACTGAGAGCGATGTGCAGAGTGGAGGCAGAACCTCTACATTTTTCCCAAATGATACTGGGGTTCATCAGGGGTACAGTATGTTCTTGCTCCTACTGTCTTCAGTGCTTGCATAGACTGAGTGTTGGGCACGGTCATGGAGTCCAGCGCATGTAGGGATCTGTTGGTGAAAGATTCACTAATCTTACATTTGCTGAAGATACTGTGATCTTTGAGTCAATGTAGGCTCTGATCAGGGCTCTCAAGAAATTTAGCGAGGAGTCCTGAGTTTATCCAGGCCTTTAATGACCTCTTCAGCATAGCCATCATCAGTGTGTCTTTCTGCAGAGAGAGTGTCGACTTTGTTGAGAAGTTTACTTACCTTGGCAGCAACATTCATGTCTCTGGTGACTCTTCCTGCGAAGTCAGTAGATGGATTGGGAGAGAATGGGGGGCATGGGGTCACAGGAAAGGGGTGTGTGGTGCTCCCAATATCTTTATCTTATCTAAGTCTTTAGAGTACTGGTGCTTCCTGTTTTGCTGTATTCCAGTGAGACTTAGACTCTATACAGTGACCTGAGACGAAGACTGGACTTCTTCAGTACTGTGTCACTTTGGAGAATCCTTGTTTACCGCTGACTTGACTTTGTGCTGAACGAGTGGTTGCTCACAGAGTCCTGAATGAGGAACATTACCTGCATTATGAGGGAGCATCAGTTATGGCACTACAACCATGTGGCACGATTCCCTGAAAATGATCTGGCAGACCCAAGTAGCTGGACCAGGCCAAAAGGACACCCACATAACACCTGGCTGCGGCAGATAGATGGTCATTTCCGAAGGGTGAGACTGGACCACGTGTCTGCCTTTGGGGTTGCCAACCAGGATCCCAAGCTGTTTCATTGTGTGGTGGGTGCAGCAACCAGTTAACAGTGCATGCTCCTCAACCTGACCTGACCTGACGTGACCTGGCCTGTGGACCTTTTTATAGGCAATATGTGTAGCTAGGCCCTGGTCCACTTGAGCTCTATTTTAGTCAATTTCTGAGGTATAACAAACTTGGAAACCAGAAGAATTTTATGTATCCTCATTATCATATTAGCTTACCTTGAAGAAAGACACACAGAAATTTACATAAAGGTGTGAACTGTAGAACCAGAAGACAGAAAACTCAAAGTTGCACCAATACTCTGGAAGCAGAAGAGTGGAAAAAGAATGCTTAAAGTTGAGGGAAAAGACTTTGCGACATTGTAAATTGGACACTTACAATGAATTCAGCCTGTTCATGTCCAAAGATGACTACCTGTCAATATTTTATTTAGTTTGTTGTGTGCCATTAAACCTTTGCTTTGAGCACATTTGCTGTTTGGTTAAACTGTTTTAGAATGACACAGTTGCACACAGCTTAGTGCTTTTCCCTCACAGCTCCAGGGTCCAGTGTTTTTTTGTCCACACTTGATTGGTGACTGAATGAACTTTTGTCTGCCTATGTCTTGGTGGGTTTTCTTCTGACAACCAAACAGTGTGTGTTATTTAATTAGTGGTTCTAAATTTGCCTAATGTGGGGTTGTGAACATTTTTTTCCAAAAACAATCCTAAATTAAAAAGTGGAGAGAAGAAGGCTTTCAAAATTCATGGTAGACTCTTTGGGTGTTCAATTTTTCTGTAGACAAAGTATAAAATATTTTTTGCTGTAGGTGATTGATTAGAAAAGCAAAATCATCAAGAGAATTCAAAACGGTTAGTTGAGTAATAAATTGTTATGAAGGAGAATCCCCAAAAATTTTATACTGGCAGTTTAGGTCAGCTGTAAAGAGAGGTGAATGCCAATCCATTTTAGTACCTGTGTATTTCAAGAAATCCTCTGTGCTACTACCAAAACCTCTACTCGTTTTTGATAGCAGATGTCTGTCAAGGCTAATCATCGTTCAATTACCACATAAAGCCATGGTTGCTTTAGCCATACGATTCTGAAGGATGGCTTTCCCAAACAAATTTAAGTATAACTACTACCGTATGTTTTAAAATGTTTAGGGTAGATTAATCATACCTGAATGGCAGTCATATCATGACCAGTATATTTCAATTTCTAATTTTCCTAAAATATTTATACTTTGGAGCAAAACAGTTATAGAAACAAGAATACCAGACCGTGTTGATGTCTTTGTGGAGTTTTGTACACTGTTTGTTTGTTTTACCAGGCTATGGATTTCTGCCCATGGCTCTCTTTGGAATGACATGTGTGTGTGGGTGCCCTGCTGCAATTTTAGGAATTTCTAAATCAATATATGACCCATCTACCGTATACATTTGAATACAATGTGTTGAGACGGTCGCATGGGACATTTCTGAAGAACTGCTTTGTCGGAAACCACTATCAAAGCAAGTAAATATCTTACTTTAATTTTTTTGTTTTTTAACATCTGTACTGATATGGATATCCTGTAATTTGTTTTGCTTGATTGGTGACCCCAAAAAAGGATAAAAGATTTCCTACTTAAACGAAGAAAGCAACCAAGTTTGATAAGGTTTTCTTCTTCAGGTATTCCAGATGAGACCCCAAAAGTGAACTGCGTAGCCTAAGGATAACTTTTTTGACTTGCACACTACATCATTCTGTGTAAAACACTTTTTAAAGGTTAAGTTTGGTGTTTTTCAAGTCAAAGTTATTTCTTCACAGTCATGCTATGTAGTATATTAACTTCCTACATACAATTGTGTTCTAAAGGGAATTAATCTTTTTTTAATTTAGAAAAATTTCTAGCCTGTTCTTGCTATATAAAATGGAGCTCAAGGGGCATTGATCCAAATGTGAAAACAAAAACCTTGAAACTTATCAAACGCATCCACTTTGAACCAGCAAAGGGCTCAGTTTAAGAAAATATACCTTTCATGTTTCAAAGTAATGATTTTACAATAAAAATAAACTGGAAGTAGTAAATTTATTACAGATTCTTGATACTGTTTTTCTTGAAGTAAAGATACATTTTCTGCTTGCTTATCTGGTTATAGTGGTAATCATGGGCCGAGTTTAACATTTTCCCCAGGTGCACAACCAATTTTCACTTTTCTTAAGCATTGCCGTAGCTTCAGGCTGCAGTTTGTCTCCCCAATTCTGTTTCATCAAAGGTTGTATTCTGCCAAATGATGCTCTGCAAAAAAATGTGCCAAGTGTCTAATAAAGCAGCAAAACTGTCAGAACTCCATAACATCATCTGATCTAATCATTGTTTTTTCCACATAAGCCATTCCCGCGCAGGTGATCACCATGTCTGGATCCTGTATCTTTCATTTGGTAGTTTACATGAATGATTAATTTGTTTTTCAGGGAGCTGCTCTATTTTAACCCTTAAAAATGACACTAAATGTATTCATGTGTAGAATGCTGCTTTTGGTTAACACTTTGCCCTCCATAGCTAAGTGCCCATGCAATTGTACAAATTAGGTACCATTCAATTTTTTGTAAGATATGGCAACTGTCTTATGAAACTGAAGACCAGGCAGCATATACTTCCAGAAGGCCCCATAACTTCAGAAATTACTCTGTAATAATGAAACCTGACATTGCTCAGATATGGTCAGGATTTCAGTACCTTCATCCATGGAACATGTATAATACTCAAGAAATACAACATGACGAATGGTGCAGATAGGGATAAAGTAAATTAATGATTCACAACCTAAATTTGTTTCAGTATTTTTCCTGTTTACATCCCTAAAGGGTGAATTAATGAATTATTAGGGTAATTGTTTTTTTAATGGTAGCTAGCAAACTGCAACAAATGTGAATAGAGGTAAATAATGTTAAAGATATGAAAGTTGTGATATGTCAGTCAGTCCAAGTTATTTTAAATGAATGTTAAAATGTTAAAAATATGAAGCATAAAAAAGTGATGATGCATGATCGCCATCGTCCTATAGTATATAGTAGCTCACATTTTCCCTTTTCTTGTAACCTGGTCCTGCTACATAATGCATTAATGACTGATTGACCGTTCTTTTGTATTATCTGACAGTAGCAGCATTGTTTTTTTCACCCATAGCTCTCTGGCACTTGTGCTGAGTCATCACACGACATTTGTCAGCAACAGATATTAATGCTGTTCCTTCTGTGACCTAAGGTGAAGACACCTTCCCTTTCCGTTAATTGGGATTCCTCTTCACTTACTCCATTGGTGTTAAACTCATATAACACCCGTAAAGAGCAAAATGTTGCTTTAATACGATGTGATATCTAATTAGGAAGCTTTCTGTTCATTTATTTTCTCAAACCATTTATTTCTTTCCTGAGTCACAAGGAGCCAGAATTTATTGCCATGGCACTAGCACGAGGCTGGGGTCAGTCCTGCATTGTCCATCAGTCTATCAGGGTGCACAGAAGCACACATATAAACCCTTACTCTGAGCTAACTTTAAGTTGCAGACTCCATAAAATGAATCCCTTTGGGGCGTTGAGGTAGCCAGAGTACTTGAAGAAAATGTGTTTAGACACATGGAGAATATCCAATTTGCATAAAGGCCAGTGACCAGGCTGGGAATTGAATCCAAGGGTCTGGACCTAGAAGTATTTGTACAGTTTAAATAAAATAAACAGCACCAAAGGGATGCATGAAGTGGGGAAGGTGAGGGGTTACAAGCTGCAGTTGTATATAAGAGAAGGTTACTAATACCAAATAAGTGTACCAATAGGAGAATTGTGCTTTTTTAGGAGTGATTCTGCTGTCTACAGTCAAACAGCTACATAAAACAATAGTGTGTAAAATTATCAACTTTATTTGCTCCAAGTTAAACTATTCTATGCAACCTAACTGAACCATCTGCTGTAACAGTGCTTCTATAATGGGGGTCCAGTGATGCCAGTGACTATAATAACATCATACAGCAAAAGCCCACAATCTCTGTAATTTTACTGTTCCTCCAGTAGTTCTTAGATGTTGATATTTCACCACAAGAATGTGTGAACATGTTCCTTCTGTGTGTTTATGAGTTATAACCCCAAGACAATACTACCCGCCAATCCTGGTTATAGAGCTACATAAGTAGATAGGGCTTTATTTGTCGCCAGAGGGAAAATTGTCTTTTTACAGAAGCTCTTTAAATTGATAGATAGATAGATAGATAGATAGATAGATAGATAGATAGATAGATAGATAGATAGATAGATAGATAGATAGA
>JANRMT010027041.1:62189115-62277051 GCA_026402145.1 Polypterus bichir lapradei
AGATAGATAGATAGATAGATAGATAGATAGATAGATAGATAGATAGACAGATAGATAGATAGATAGATAGATAGATAGATAGATAGACATACTATAGTCTGAACACACGCAAGAATGTCTAAAAATAAAGAAATTTCAACTTTGATAGTCACAATGAAGCTATAAAGGAGACCCAGTGGTGTTTCTTGACACACTTTATTTGGTAAAAGTCCTCAGTTTCAATGTGTCAGAAAGAGGATGTGCAGCATTATTTATAATGGCACTCAGTTTTGTTTCATTGTTTCCTTTGCTACTACGTCCATGGGATAGTGTGTGTCCTGTAGGTGAACCTGCCCTTTTAATTAGGTATAGACTCAATGGGCCTCTCTTCAAGTGATGTTACCAGCCCAGTACACCACAGTGTAGAAAATCACACTGGACATCACAGAGGTATGGAAGATGTGAAGGATGTCATTTCCCATATTAAAGGAACGAGGTCTCCTAAGGAAAAAGAGCCTGATATGCCATTAAGGTAAAATTACTGATATTCTTCCTCCTAAACTGTTCAGTCTCTTTCAGGATAAAAATTAACATCTTTAATGTGCTACAACATCATTGTTATGCACCATCACCAATGCTTGTGACACTTTTGCAGACATTCAAGTGGTATGTATGTCATTACCCACATCTTAAAGAGGAGTCAGCTTACTAGGACTAAGAGCAAGATTAATTCTGTCCATTTCAATTAAACAAACTGTGAGAATTCAAACTTATGATATTAAGGAGTATAGATTGTTTCTGAATATTGTGAACATTATTGTAAGGGCCAATCTTAAAAAGTTAATGTTTGATGTTAAATTCATATAAATGTTTGGTTAATTTATATAGAATACAAGTTTCTTATAGCTACCCAGAATATGGTATAGCCTTTTACCCGCTTTAACTTAACATGAGATAAGATATATCTATAGAACAGAATGCTGATTAAGCCAGTTTGGAATTAGTCTTACTTACTGCTTAGCAAGGACTATTAGACATGTTTGCATAAAGTAGATGGCATACAGTTTTCTGACAATGCTTAGCGTGCTTAAATTGCTTCACATGCCTCAAGTACAACTGTATGACCAAACTTACAGAAATGAAACAAGATGCATGAGCCTTAAACAGAAATTTTCTCAAACAAGAACTTTAATACTAGTTTTTTTCTATGTTTTGTGTGAACTGTTTTCCTTAGAATTTTACTAAAACTTTTAAAATGAAGATATTTGGTCTGTGGAATTATTTGAAAACTTATGACACAATTGCCTGAATCATCCTATGAAGCAAACTAAAAGCTGTAGAACTTTGATAATTTTGGATAAACAGAGCTACAATTATATACATATAATTAGGACTGTGAGCTTGAAATGGTGGAGAGGAATATGTCTGTCAGTGATTCCTAGAGCAATGCCATTGCAAGTCTACAGCTTATAGCTTGGTTTACCCAGTATAAACTCTTCTAAGTGTAAAGCCATAAGTACAGCAATACAAAAATACTCCCATGATGATTCTTAATAAATCAAGTTAAACTTTGCCTGTGTTATTATTTCACATGTATTGTATTTTTTAAAACTCACTGTACAAGCAGTCAGCTTATACAAATTGTAGATGTCACAAAACTCAAGGGAGCTATAGTCACAGAAAAAGTGCACTATTAATCTGTAACATGTCAGAAGAACTGACAATTTAATAAATGCAAGTAATCTGAAGTAGCAGGATAAATTCCTTGTATAAAAGCAAATTTAATTAAATGTACCGATGTAACAAATCAACAAATACCATAGATCCTGTCTGCAGTCATTCTGCTTATCATTGCTATGTCTATTGCCAGTCACTCCACAGAGAAGTTATGTGTCACATTATGTCATCGCTCATATGCTATAATAAGGATGAAATTGAAGGTTTTTTGGCTTATTAACGAAGAATTGTAATATTTAATTTAAGTGTTTTTATTTGTAGATCATTTAGATAATATGTAGCTTTTAAGTGAATAATACTAGACTATAACTATATAATACAGCTCATAAGGGAAAACTTGCATTACTTTTAATTATGTGCAATTTAAACAGGAGTTTAGCAGAAGGCTGGGAGAAGCAAAATGCAGGCACAGGACAGGAGGTCCTGAGAAGCAGATGTAGCTTAATGACATCATACTTTTGGGAACAGCCAAGGATGGAGAGAGCAGATACAGAAGCTGAAATGGGAATGAAGAGAAATATTTAAAGGGCTAGTAAGACAAGTAAATGTTATAGACAACACTGTGAGCCATGTCTGAGACCACTTTAGAAAAGCAGTCTATTAATATGTTTTAACAGAGTGTTGAATTCTGGGATGTAAACGAGGCAAGAATTATGGGAAGGATATGCAAATATAAAGGAATCATTAGGAATTATTGTAATTATTAGAATGTATATGTTTAATCTCAGATAACTAATGTATAAAAATGTATATGCTTATATGTATAAAGATTTGAAACAGGAGCTTTTGGGAACTTTGTTGTTTGATTTATGTCTCATAATTAACCTAAAATAACTTCAGATTGACAGGCACCAAAGACCAAGGGTAAATTCTATGTTGTCAAGGTTTGAGTGAAAAATGGCCATCAAGCCACATATTGAAATAAGCACTTTTATTGGCATGCTGCAGATGCTATACAGCTTTTTAAGGAGGCTGACGCTGTATAGCTTTTAAAAATGGAAGGATGACACATGGCTTTTAACTTGAGAATGAAGCATTGCTATCAGAGAGAGGGGTTAAAAGCAGTTCTGAAACCACAATGAAACACCATATTACTCAAGGATGCATTGGATAAAGTACAGCAACACCTAAAAAATGAAACAAAGGAAAAAAAGGCTGCCTCATGAAGGTGCATACTTTTAAGGAATATCTTAGCTGGATTAACAGGAATGGAATTTATATTACACATACATCTTTCTCTTCTGGTTATATGTATGCTTTTAAAAATATTGATTTGGATTGTTCAGATTATATTTTTTCTTCTACTTTTGACTTAAGAGTATTTAATGTCTGTTTTTTCTTTAAATAAATGTAAATTAAAGTTTGAATGTTATCTCACTGAAACTTGTCTTTTTTATTGATACCACCATCCCCAGTGATGAATGTAATAGTGAGCTGTGCTTGTTCGAATGATTTATTATTAGACCAGAAAAAAGAAAAAGATATAGTTAACCTGGCGAAAGAACTTCCTCACATTGTTGAAGAATGTCTTGCATGTTTGTTCAGGTTCAAGCTGTGCTCATTCTTTTAGAATTGTGCAGCCTTTTCTGGGGTAAAGATGAGGTAGCCAGCCTGTGGCTCCTCCTTAAGTCATTGAAGCTGAGGTAGCCAGGTTTTTCGGCCATGTAGCTTTGTTTTATTTCTGCAGTCTTTCCAAATGTAATGATCTGGGAAGTTCCAGCAGTAGTCAGGCTCTTGAAGCAGCTTTTGGCCTTTGCTCTTTGCCTTTGGTCTTCTGAAGTTTAGCGCTTTCAGGGGAAGTTACCTAGGGGCAGCAGCAGACCACTGGCCACTGCTATACTTGAGAAATGACTGATGGGTGAATGTCAAATAAGTAAGTACTGAGAGGTGTACATGTACGTTGCAAATCAAGTCTACTAATTTAGACTTTTCCAGTATTAACATGTCCTCTAATATAAAAACAACAACAACAACAACATTTATTTATATAGCACGTTTCATACAAATAATGCAGCTCAAAGTGCTTTACATGAAGGAAGAAAAAAAGACAAAATAAATAAGAATTAAAATAAGGGAACACTAATTAACACAGAATAAAAGTAATTTCCGATGGCCAGGGAGGACAGAAATAACAAAAAAACCCCAGACGGCTGGAGAAAAAAAATAAAATCTGCAGGGTTTCCAGGTCACGAGACCACCCAGCCCCCTCTAGGCATTCTACCTAACATAAATGACATCAGTAAGTCCTCATGGTAACCGTAAAGGTTAAAGTACCTTTTGTGAAAACCTTCACACAATAAAACACATGCTATATAAGGTGGTAGTGCACAGGGACTACCACAGGCACATACCCAGGCATCCTAGCTTTGGATCTCATTTCTGAAAAAAAAAATTATCTTTAGTCAAAATTATGAATAATTAACTCAAAACAGCAATAGGATTTTTTGATTTGAATTGTTATGGTGAAATGGTGTATTCTGATCTAGCTGCTTTTGTTTCCTTGATATTTCTGACCTTTGCTTATTTTCTCATTTACATTTTGCCTGTTCCCATTCTTTTCATATAAACTGCTAGTCTTCATAATCTTATTTAGCTCTCTAAGCACATCACAGTTTTCGCCCTCAAAAATGTCATATTCTAAACATCATGGCCGACTATTGCTTTGTTGAGTACAAATTGTTTTAGAAATGGATTTGAAGACTAACAGATTCTGGGAGATCTAAACCTAATCATACAGATTAACATACAGCAATTTCTTTATTAGACAGGCAGCATTCTAGACCAAATGAACAAAGCTAAGGCCAGAGTTTCCTAACCCTATTTGAATTCTAATGATAAGAATGGCAATTTAATGAATCTCAGCTCAAGGACTAAATGCCTACTACTATTCCTTGTACTGCCCTTAATGTTACAAGTCAGTATGGAAAGCAGTTTCCTTGCAACAGTGTATGCTTGTCATTCAGAATCTGTCAGTGATTGCATGAAGTACGCAAAAAACTTACATTGGATGATAATACGGGAAAGGAAAAGTTCAAATGAGTAGGTGTTATAATAAAAATGTCAATCAAAATGTGCTTTAACAAAATTCCATCTTAATCAATGGAAAATTCTGGGCAGGTGTGTATAGTAGAATGCCTTTTGAGAAGAACATATATTACCTCTTGACCGCCTTTATATTAGTGAACAGTACGCAAACAGTGAAAACAAGTGGCCTGTTTTTACACTACAGTATAAATAAACACAAAACAGTAAGAAATAACAATCACATCAACATTATCAACTTCCAGAACTGATGTTTTTATGATTTAGTGCAAATTTTATTATTTTTTCATTATTATTTTTATTGACAATGATGTAATCGCATTGCTATTCTGCGTTTTTGCTGTGCTAGTATTGCTGCTATTTAACTGTGTTTTACCTCACACAGGTGCATAGAGTAATTGGGATGGTTGACAAGCACATGATTATCAAGTCAATACATTTGACATCGCAACATGCACATTTAAAAGCTGGTAAAATACGTTGAAGACTTAAGTGCTTGGACATTTTGCTTTGTTGGCTTTGATTATAATTCATATAATTTCTATTACTGGCTTCAGAAATCGTTTTTCTAGCATTCCAGACCTCAGATTACACAGATGACAAATACTCCAGAAATGGTCAGCGCCATGCCTAATCTGAAGGGTAACAGCAAGGATGAGTTTAATTAAATTGACTCAACTGAGAAAGACCAACTTGGTGCTGCTACTGTATTCAACTTCAGACAATGCTTACAGGTGCATCTGTGGCTTTTGTATGTACTAAAGTTTAGTACGTCTAATATGCTGAGGAAATTGCACTGTGAGAATGTATTTCCCCCTAAAACAGTGTGTGCCATTTTGCCAGTTATTACACTGTTTGTTGATTGTAATCCTGTTTCCACTTGGGTAACTATGTCTATAAAATTGTAAAGGCCAGACTTCCACAGCTGTATGTTATGAGAAAAACCTAGTCGCTATTTCTGGAATTATTATATTGCTCTGTTACACTCATCTTCACACTCAGGCTATAGAAAAAAATTCCTCACATATAGCAGAAATTTTTCTAATTTATATGTATTGCAGTCAGAACAAGCTGGACAGATGACATGGGTACATGTCCTGAAAATACTTCAGAAAAAAAAAAACACTTCCTTCAAGTTATGACAGTTATTCTTCTCTTGTTTATTATTACAAATCTTCTAAAAGTCAAATCTATTCATATTATTTAATTTGTCTGTACTAACTACAGGTTCAGACTATTAACAGTTATTGATCAGCTAATTGGGTGAATCAAGAGTCAACAGCTAGTGCATAGATGGAACATCTGATTAGAAGATATTGAATTCTTCATATAAAACATTCAAAAGGCAAACAGTCATCTTTTCTCACTGTGTTTGTACTATTTGTACACAGTATGAAATTAAAGAAGTATGTTTTTAATGCAAAGAAAAAAGAAAAGAATCACGACAGTTATAATTAGTAAATAGGATACATTCTTGAATTGGTACACTGTACTATATGTTTGTTGATCCAGCTTGCATTATATATCATGAAAATAAAATAATGAACCTGTTCAGTTGAATATATTATGCCTCTCAAAATAATCTTAAAAATAAATTATCAGCTAAACTTTAATGTAATTCAAGTCACACAGCCTGACTAGCACTGCAAATAATTGACACAGAAATGCTAAAAAGAAAGAACTAGCATATCAGAGGAATCACTGAATCGAACAGATATTTTTTGCTGTTCTGGAAAAGGCTCCAAGAGTGAGCACTGGATGTTTAACTTTAAATCACAGTGCATTCCAGAGGTTACATTGTTAAAAATAATAGGTACTTTAGATGAAATGTTTAACTGAATTGTGAAATGGTTCATTTATGTCACACAAGACCAGTCTGTGAGGTAACAACAGATGAGAGGCAAGTTAGCATTTTAAAATAAAAAGCATAAAAAAAATCAAACTTTGTACGCTTCATTTCAAAGCTCAGTATCTACACAGAATCAATGAAAAATAAAAACTGTGGAAGATTAAAATAACTGGATAGATTAATTTTATTTTTGTTCATTGATGCTTATGATTCACTACTCATGGGACCTAAGTGTGTTTAATCACCTGATTGGTTCTTAATTATTTAATTATATGGACATTTTAAGTGTTTATTAGTGTCAATGAAATGGAATTGTAGGTATCTACTAGTAGGTGTAGAAAGTTCATTAGTGATAAATAAATGGCCAATAAGAATGTTCATTAAAAGTAATTAAGCATTTATGAAAATTTAAAAGTCAGGCTCATAACTTTGTTAAGAACTAGCCTTAACCTAGTCCGAAAGTGAATGATTTTTGAAAATGCAGCATATTTTGAAAAAGCATACTTATGTGAAAATTGAAAACAACAGAATCTCTTTGTTTGACATGCAGCAGTGTCTATTACCCAAAAAAGTGAATTTGAAATTACAGGTTACCTGTTTGATCCCTGCCTCGGACATACTTTGGGAACCCAAAAAGGTCAAGTAGCCTATCAATGTTCCAATTGAAAAAATCATTGTAAACAATTGTACTGCTAGTAAAACATGCAATGCATAATGGCTTGGATTATGGCTGATCTATGTTGTGGACACCTTGAGTAAATCAGTGTCCAGAGGTAAATTGAAAAAATAAAAATAATCACATGCCAATGGAAGTAGGCAAAAATCAAGCTGAATAAACCAGAAGAGGTCTAAATATTAAAAGAGACTAAGAACTGTGATCATAGGCATAATCACAAATCAAAATCAGATTCAGAATATAATGTGGGAAAGGTCCATGTTAGAAGCACTCATCATTATATTTAGGTGGTGAGCCTGAAAGCTTAGATGCTAGAGGTTGTGAGATTGTGATAGATCTTGTAGACTGGATGCAATGATATATGTTCCATGTGACTTCCATGTCATATCACCAGCTAAAGCATAGCAACCCTAAACATGTAGTTGCAGCCATGAGAAGCAAGTATAAAATGGTGGGACCAACAACAAGCAATAGTAATACTTTATAATAGGTACTACCTGTAGTGGTAGCACTGCTGCCTTGCAGTAAGGAGACCTGGGTTCGCTTCCCAGGTCCTCCCTGCGTGGAATTTGCATGTTCTCCTTGTGTCTGTATGGGTTTCCTACGGGTGCTCCGGTTTCCTCCCACAGTCCAAAGACATGCAGGTTAGATGCATTGCCGATCCTAAATTAATGTGTGTGTCCTGCGGTGGGGACCGGGATTTGTTCCTGCCTTGCGCCCTGTGTTGGCTGGGATTGCCTCCAGCAGACCCCAGTGGCCCTGTGTTAGGATATAGTGGGTTGGACAATGACTGACTGATGACTACCTATAATGCATTTATTAATAACAAACTGTTGTTATAATACATTAACAAAGGCTTCTTTTGGTCTTTAACACAATGCATCAATAAAGTGGTAAAGTGGTGCAATGTGGCATATTAAAATAACTTCCTTTTGGTGGCTTAACTGGAGTATAATCTGTCTCTCAATACTGCATACTTCAGTTTACGACTAGTGAATCCTTAATTAATGTTTAATAACAGCAAATGAAGCTCTAATACATTTTACAAGCTCTTAAATATCCCACACTGCACAGAGTTGAGTAACCACTTTACTGTACATACATTATAGGCAGTATCAAATCTAAAGTGTTACCCAAGCAACTGTACAAAACAGCTTTGTGCTGACGTCAGTGTAAGATTGATAAAAAGTATTTACATGCAGAAGTATAAGTCAAAACAGTATGAAAATTAAACAAACAGGAACAAAATCTTACAAGGTCAAAATCAAGATTAATACAACGTAGTGTTTACCTCATAGAACATGGTGATTTAGTCTTATTGATGCACCACTTGTTATATTTCAACTTTCCTATCCAATATGAGATTAATTTGAATAATATTGCAGTAAATACCAATCAAAGCTTTAGATATTGAATGATGCGGTAGCAAGTACTACTGTGCATTGCTAGTGTCTTCAGCTTCATGGGGGATCTTCCTGACTCGCTGTCATTATTTTAGTTTTATTTCCTTTCATTGTTTATTTGTTGTTATTTTCATAATAGGATTCAACATTTTCTGAGTTCACAGATATAGCCATATTGTTTATAGTGAAAAACCCTTATCCTATTCATGTGGACCTGACAGACCTGACCTGTGACATCATGCTGCCTCTATAAAAATGGCGATGTACATTCCCTCAAGTCCAATTGTGGAATCAAAAGACTAAAACCAATCAAACTTTTTGAGTAGTTATAAAAGGGCTAACTAGTTCATTTAGGATTTGAATTTCCTCTTTATTTCTGACTACGAGTTTTGTTTTGGGCATTTTTTTGTATTCCTGTTTAAAGGTATTCTAATCCTTGTTTGCCTTTTGAATATTTCTTTTGGGCTGCCCTTTCATAGCTTATTATTTCATGGCCATTTAATAATTCTAACAAATTTGGACTTCTCACTTTGAAAAAGGAGTTAATTACATAGGTGCTTCTAAAGAATATGGTGCTCTGATACTAGTACATCACAAATTTCAGAATTAAGTACTTAACTGATGTGGAGGCTCCTCAGGTGGCAGAATTAGGCAGCAATAAAATTGCATTTGTTTCTGCAGATTTACTTCTGCATATGTCTGTCCCTATAGAGAGGTCCCAACATTGGGTGTACTTGTTTCTAAACCATGAGTGGGCTGCTAGAATCCTAGTTAACCTTCCTTATCTTTGTACAACCTTGGCCACTTAGGACACTCTGCGGTATGAATTAACATATCCACAGCTGAAACAATTGCCATTTGGGATAAGGCTGCTAGTATATATGTTTTGGGTCATGATCATTAACTTTCCATGATATAAGGACATTGTCATCTTCCCATCTTGAGAAGTAAATAGGAGAATATCTTTTTCTTTTGTTTTGCTCTGTACTTATCTGTACTTAATTTCTGCTGTCTCTGCTCACAGACTATTTCTTTACTTTTTGAATATGTTGGTTTGCTTGTTTATTCCCTAATATTTGACCTTAAAACAGATTCTTCATATGTGATTTTGCAGGAGTGAGCCCTGCAATGGATTGCCACCCTGTCCACTACTGTATGCAACTACCAATTAAAAGAAAGCAATGCCATGAATTTACTATTGACTGCAAATAGTCATATAGTACACAGCTTTATATCTTTATCATATCATTCATGATGAATGTCTTGTTTGTGAAAAATTAATTTTTTCTCAATGCCAATTATTATTATTTTTTTTTATACTACATTGACCATCATAAGCCTCTGCTTTGCCCTCAAAGTTTGTGGCAGCTTGGTTTTAGAATCTTTATGATCTTGTAACTTTGAAAAAAGGATAAACCATAAATACTCTTATGTTTTTAAACCTGAAACAGGATATGAATACTTTGGTAATCAGCCCACAAAACTTCAAATCTACATTCATGAAAATCAAGGAACTATTCCTAATGTTTAACACTAGAATTACCAGAGTCTACAAAAAAACTCGTTGATCCGGCCCACCTTAAAATCGTTCTCACCTCTCCACCAGCGTCCTTTGTCTTCTAAATGTGCCGATTAAGACGAGGAGCAAGCAGCTGGCTGTTCCATCCCCCACCGTCATAGAACGTTCACTAAGTTTATGCCTACATTTTGTAACATTTATTACTAAAATATGACAAAGTTTCTGTTTTAACAATGTGTTTACACAGATTACTGTAGAAACGGAACACACATGAAATGCATGTTTTCCAAATAACGATCTATTATTTCCACTCTAAAACTCCAGCAGTTGAGTCACTCCCAGATGATCAAACAAAGCATGAGCTGGGAAAACTTAGTGAACATTCTGTGATGGTGGGGGATGGAATAGCCAGCTGCTTGCTGCTCATCTTAATCTGCACATTTAGAAGACAAAGGACGCTTTAGAAGATGAGGTGAGAACGGTTTTAAAGTGGACCGGATCTATGAGTTTTTTCGTAGACTCCGGTAATTCTAGTATTAATGTTACCATTAATCAAGCTTCCAACTGTGTCCCCTTGTTCTTGATGAACTCACTTTAAAGTAACAGTCTCAATGTTTTAGAAATTGATATTAGTTTACTTAACTGTGCCGAGTCAATTGTTTTCTATTATTTGACTAATTTAATATGAATCACTAAAATACAATATTGAAATTAAAATACTTCTTAATTTAAAAATAATGCATCCTACAGCTATGTTAATTTAGCAAGTAGAATATTCAACACAGGAAAATCTTTAATTATCATTAGAAATGTCTAATTACAAAAACAAATGATCTCAATGAATATAGGATCACACCTAGTTACTGTTTACACATGCAGAGATCTGATTGTTGCAGAAAGTTGCGCAATATACTGTACAAAAATGTGTCAGTTGAATTTGGGGCACCTGGATTCAGGATCTCTGTCCTAACGATAATACACACAGACTGCATTCTACCTCGATTAATCTGCCCCTAAATTAACGGAATGTACCCCACAAATTTTTTTATATGTTACTTACCACATGTTGTTCCTAGTGATGGTTGAGAAAAAAAATTGTCTTGTGTTCATCATGCAACACGAGTAACGTGAGATTTTTTCATGGTCATTTGTGATGTTGTTTGCTGTTGTCCAGCATTGGTCATCATAGTACCCCCTGTTATATAAAAAAAAATTGTTGTTTCCATTCTGCATGAAAACATAACATTCAATTTTTGATTATGCTATCACTACAAATTATATAGGATAAGTAACACTTTATAACATCACTCTTAAGTATTAAGGCACATTTATTTGGAAGTGCACAGTTAGATTGACCAAGAGGAGATCTGGGACAGTGAGGGGGAGATCTATGTATCACATTGATACATCAATTCATAACTTACAATAAACAGATCACCATTTTTCCCTGCTATTTACAAGTCCCAAAGATAAATGTTTAACAGGCATTAAACTGAATAATCTGTTGAAATTTGTAATAACAGTAACGACGCAGAGCATTCTTAAGTCTGCTTGATCTAATGCAGGTTTGTAAGGCAGAACCTATTCCAACATTCCAAGTCCATAGTAAGGCCTAAGCATGCACAAGCCATAAAGCCAGTTTAGAATCACCAATTTATCTAATATGCAGGAGGAAAACTGCAGTATGTATTGAAAAACCAATAGACACAAAGAGAATGAGAAAACTTCACAAAAATAACAATTAGACATGGGATTTAACCTTGGAATACAGAATTTGTGAGACAGCCACAATAAGCTAAATTGTCACTGAGAAATGACAATACATTCAAAAAATATTCTGATTTTCAGAAAAGTACTATTCAGTACTAGTATACATGTTAATGTTGAACAGCTTCTATTTATGATGTAAATGAAAAGAAAATACTTAATACCAAATACTTAATTCATTTTTTGAGGGCTTAGCATAACAAGAGCTAATCTGAAATCTCTCTTCAGATTTTTAGAAGATTGAAGCTGATCACCATTTAACAAGGTGACTACAAAGTATACAGTCAGGTCCATAAGTATTTGGATAGTGACCCAATTTTCATAATTTTGGCTAGGTGTGCCACCAGAATAAATTTGAAATAAAGCAATCATTATGTGATTGAAGTGTGGACTTTCATCTTTAATTTAAAGGGTTTAAAAATATTGTATGAGCCATTTAGAAATGACAGACATTTTTCTGCATAGCCCCCCACTTCCAAGATCTCACAAGCATATGGACATTTGACTGACAAGCTGTTCCACAGCCAGGTGGGAGCAGTTCCTGAATTATTTCATTAACTATCAATAATAATAATAAATAATTCTTTGCATTTATATAGCACTTTTCTCACTACTCAAAGCGCTCAGCAATCACAGGTTAAGGGCCTTGCTCAAGGGCCCAACAGAGTAGAGTCTCTTTTGGCATTTACGGGATTTGAACCGACAACATTCCGATTGCCAGTGCAGATCCCTAGCGTCAGAGAGCCACCTCTCTGATATCAAAAAGGTAAAATGTCTGGAATTGATTTCAAGCTGTCACTGTGAACTCTCAATATGAGGGCTAAAGAGCAGTCCATGCAAGTAAAAACAGGCCATCATTAGCTGAGAAAACAAAAAAAAACCCTTTAGAGAGAGCAGAAACATGAGGAGTGATTAAATAAACCATCTGGAACATTCTTCAAAATAAGAAACACACTAAAGAACTCAGCAACACCAGAATGTCTGGAAAACCATAGAAGACAACTGTGCTGGATGCTTGCAGAATTCTGTCCTTGGTGAAGAAGAACCCCTTTACAACATTTAGCCAAACACTCTCTGGGCAGCAGATCTATCGTTGTCAAAGTCTACAATCAAGAGAGGACTTCATAAAAGTAAAGATAGAGGGTTTACCACAAGGAGCAATCCACTGATAAACCTCAAGCATAGAAAGGACAGATTAGACTTTGCCAGAAAACATTTTTAAAAGCCTATCCAGTTCTGGAACAATTTTCTTTGGACAAAGGAAACTAAGATAAATATATACCAGAATGTTGGAAAGAGAAGAGTATGAAAAAGAGAAGAAATGGCTCATGATCCGATGAATACCTAATCATCTATGAAACATGCTGGAGGCAGTTTTATGGCATGGTCATGTATGGTTGTGAAGGGAAGTCAGTCACTGGTGTTTATTGGTGATGTGACTGCTGGCAGAAGTAGCAGGATGAATTCTGAAGTGTACAGGTCAAAATGCTGCAAAACTGATAGGACAATCCTTTACAGTACAAATTGAGAAAGAGGCAAACATACTATGAAAGCAAACCAAGTTCTTTTCAAGGCAAATGAGTTGAATATTTTTCAATAGCCAAGACAATCAACTGACCTCAACCCAACTAGACATGCATTTCACTTGTTGAAGACAAACCTGACAGCAGAAAGTCCAATGAACAAGCAGCACCTGAAGACAGATGCAGTAAGGACCTGGCAAAGAATCTGTAGGGTGCAAACGCAGTACTTGGAGATGGCCATGGGCTCCGGACTTCAGACAGTCATTAACTGCAAAAAGATTTCAACCAAATATTGAAATTTATCATTATATGGTCATTATATTTATGATTATATTAGTTTGTCCAAATACTTTTGAACCCAGGAAAATAGGGGCTGCATGTATAAAAATGCAATATTTTTGTTAAATTAAACCTAAACGTCTACACTTCAATCACATCTTGATTGCTTTGTGTTTAATCCATTGTGGTGGTGTACAGAGCCAAAATTATGAAAACTGTATCACTGTCCAAATACTTATGGACCTCACTGTACATATGATAAGAATAAGCAATGGTTTTTGATTTAACTGAATCAGAAACCCATATTAATTAGAGTAAACAGGAAATGAGAATATTATGTGTAGCAATTACCATACAGTAGGATAAAGAAAATAAATAAATAAATAAATAAATAATTTAAAGTAAGATGAATTGTCTGTTCTGGAAGAAATCTTGCCTATTAAAAGTAAAACAAACTAAATAAACATATGCAAAAAGTACTGTTACTTTTGTGTGATTCTTGGTTGCTTGTGTAAGAAATGCATTGATTTCAACTACTAGGCCATTAAATAACTTGTATTAGGAAAAATCTGAAAGGTTTGTAATATGTCTGAATATTATATCACTTTCCTTTAAAGTTAAAAATACTTTAAGCCAATAATCTAGAAACGTTTTTCATTGTTTTGGCATAGAATTGTTGTATTGTTATATTTACATTATTGTTTTATATTTATATTATTTATATTGTTGGAAGTTCTAAAGACATTTTAAGCTGACTCAATGGCCCTAAATACAGTAAATGTCCAAATCTCAATCACTTTATGTAGTACTAGTCACTATATGTAGTAACGAAAAGGTACACTTTGCTTTGTGTCTCTGCTTTCAACTAAAATACAAAAGAAGAGAACTCATGGACTAATGCAATATCAAAGCTTGGTAGGTCTCTCCCAGGCACTAGGACACCACTGATTAGGTCTATTGCCTTCACTTTCAGTCACACTGTAATTGACTAGTGTCTCCCAGACTGGAACAAACTGTACTTTCGATAGTTCAATCCACCTTGTTGTTGAAATGACAGCCCTTTATTTAATATTAGATTTTGCTTCAAGACCTGAAAACAATAATAGAGGAGATCTAGAAAGAGTCAAATACTTTTTCACTTTTTCATTAATAAAGGAAAGTCTCACTGAGACGTGTATTTTGCAGTTGTCAGAAGCAGATACTGTAAATAGTGACAAGTTATATGTCACAGGTCTCTTAGCACCAAATCATTTTGGTTTTATAAGGCAAACATCAGACAGAAGACTATCATTAAAGTCTGTATTCTATAATTTGCTTGCAAAATAAAGGAAAATCAAATATGTTTGTATATAACGTCATCATTCATATTTTTGATATAGCATTTTAACCTGATGTACACAATAATTAGCTGTTTCAGTAGTTCATTGTTAGATTTCAGGCAATTCAAATTAAATATAATTAAAGGTGAAGTGATGTACGGTTCCTTTTTCTCTGCTTGCTTTGTCATGGCAACACGGTCATTTCTTTATTCAAATGACAGAAATAACTATTTCCTCTGAAAGACAGATCTGAATAGAAAGGATCTTGGTGCATAGCATATGTCATTATAACTGGGCAAAATTATATGGAAGTTAAAGCTTGCCTTATGAATATAAAGTACACATTACTGAACTCATTAGCAAACATTAACCTATTAAATTAACATGCTGTGACATACTGAAATGAATATAATCTGTATATTCCATATTTTCAGATCCTTCTTTTTATTTTCAGGTGTCATATACTGTAGATACAGGCAACCTTTTGATATGTTTTTTCATCTTTATTCTTCTATTATTTAGTTGTCTACAAATTTCCAGCCCATGTGTTAAGTCATTCAAACTTACTAGTTAAAATGTGCCAGGTATGTTGTGTTATTGTGATATTTCCCTCTACTTACCCTTTACCTATTTTCTTCAGGGATAAGTGTACTCATCAGGTTCATTACCGGGTTGGTATACTTTCACACATTAAGATTAACACACTCATACATAGATATACGCATACACACAGAACCTCAACAGTGCCCCATGAATGACACACACACAGTTGGTTAATCTCTAGCACTTTAAAACCACACAAGTGCCTTATGAATAGCACAACTTGTCACTCTCTTAGCACTTCAAGAGACTTACATACACACAGACCCTAACCACAACAGTGCCCCATGAATGACACACACACAGCTGGTTAATCTCTAGCACTTTAAAACCACACAAATGCCTTATGAATAGCACAACTTGTCACTCGCTTAAAACTTCAAGAGACTTACTTATTATTGGCACGAACAACATACGATTTTTAAAATATAACTCAGACATAAACATTATTTCGGTCTCTGGGAATACATTTAACACTAGAATCCCTGAAGATTATGAAAAAACTAGTAATCCCGGGCCACCTTCAATTCCTTCTTACCTCTCCATCAGCGTCTTTTGTTTTGTGTGACTGGATGTTTCTTGCAGGGAGGGCTTCTGTTCTCTTTCTGCAATGTGGAACCCTCATCCTCATCTGAGTTCATCTCTATTATGGCACGTCTTTATTTGTTTTGTTTTTTTTTGGATGATTTTAATAACAAATAACATTCCATACAAATCAGTTTTACAAGACTTGGTTCAAAACAAATCAACCCCCACCCATGAGAAAGAGTGCTAGGCAGCCAGAGTAAACCTTTGAGCCAGTAAAAATAAGTAAATATATAAATTAATAAATAATTAAAAATAAACAGAGTAAAAAAAGGAAAAAAAACAGGGAGCTTGGTGTAGCCCTGTTGGGATCTGCGGGGAACCATTAACACGAGAATCCTACAAAAAAACTTATATTCCCAGGCCACCTTAAATTCCTTCGCACCTCTCCTCATCGGCGTCTTTTGTTTTGCAAAAGTGTCCATCAGCACAAGCAGCAAGCAGCCTGTTATCTCATAATCCCCCATCCCTCCCGACGGAGTTGAAGTTAGTCGCAAAATTCTCATAGTGTCTTTATCTGGGTGTGATATGCCTAGAGTTCTATAGAGTAAATAATATATTGTTATTTGGAATACATACATTTCATGTGTGTTCTGTGTGTACAACAATCTGTATAAGTGTAGGATGAAAAGAAATGCTGAACACATACCTAAAACAGAAACTTTTTCCATATTCCAAGTAAAAAAAAAATCATTCAATTTACATGTTGCTGTCAACTTTTCCTGCATTGTATGTAAATAACTGTTCCTCCATATATCTGCTCAAATTTCCACTACTAAAGTTAAACTTAATAGTTTCAGCTGTGGCCCACCAGGCTGTCACCTCCACCTGAACCTGACACAGATAAGCGTGGGACACAAATTTAAGGCACGCATGTGTTTATTATTTATTTATTTTTTACCTCATGGGAAACACCTTCCCCCGTTTCCCACAAGTACAGCACAGTCTCACAAACATAATGCAAAACAATAGTCTTCCATCTCTCTTTCTTTTCTTTCTCCTGCACTCAATCTTCATTTTCCTCCTCCCGACTCTGGCTCTTCGAGTAGTGGCTGATGGCTCCTTTTATACAGCACCCGGAAGTGCTCCAAGTGTTTGATGACCTAGTTTCCGGCAGTACTTCTGGGTGTGGCGGTAGAACTGCCCAAAAGGGCTCAGCAGATCCTGCTGCAGCACCCCCTGGCAATGGCCATAGATCCCAACAGGGCTACACCAAACTCCAACTCCCTTGAAGTTGGAGTTGGGTGTCCAAGGCACTGCTGCAACCCAGTGGGCTGTCATCTAGTGTCCAGGAGGAGGTAACGCCCTGGCCACGTTTGCTCCCTCAGTCCTCTCAGCGTGGAGGCATCCAGGCTGGTCAAGGGCCCCAGCCTCACGCTACACAACTTATAAATATGCACTTGCCTAAAACACTGTGAAATATATTATAGTATGGTCCACTTGATCTTAATGGTTCTATCACATCTACCCCACATTCTGTCATAATTCTTACAATATGCTAAATCTGACTTCAACAGGCTGTGTTATAAAAAACAACTACTAAATATATCTAAAAATTAGAAAAATATCTCAAAATTTTCTTCAGTAGTTTGTATGGCCCCCACATGCTTGTATGCATGTCTGACAATGTTCTAATGAGATGATGGATGATGTCCTGGGGGATCTCCTACCAGATCTGGACCAGGGCATCACTGAGTTCCTGGACAGTCGGAGGGGCAACCTGGTGGCATTGGATGGACCGAAACATAATGTCCCAGAGGTGTTCTATTGGATTTTGGTCAGGTGAGCGTGGGGGCCAGTCAATGGTATCAGTTCCTTCATCCTCCAGGAACTGCCTGCAAACTCTCACCACATGAGGCCGGGCATTATCATGGACTAGGAGGAACCCAGGACCCACTGCACCAGCATAGGGTCTGACAATGGGTCCAAGGATTTCATCCCAATACCTAATGGCAGTCAAGATGCCGTAGTCTAGCCCGTAGAGGTCTGTGCATCCCTCCATGGATATGCCTCCCCAGACCATCACTGACCCACCACCAAACCGGTCATGCTGAATGATGTCACAGGCAGCAAAACTTTCTTTACGGCTTCTGAAGACCCTTTCACATGTGTCACGTGTGCTCAGGGTGAACCTGCTCTCATCTGTGAAAAGCACAGGGTGCCAGTGGTTGACCTGTCAATTTTTTTCAGCAGTATATACTGATGCAGGATATATTTGATTTGAATCTGTAGAACTTTGCTTTCTTAAAGGAATAATTATATGTTAAAGTGGAGAAACATGAATTTAATAAGCTGTCAATATAATTTCTAGGTTATGAAATCTCACAATCTGGGTTAGGCACGGACTGCACTAAAAACTATGAAACACTTAGTGCTGCTATCTCACCTGTCTCTGTGTATGTGCATTTATATGGACTACACAGTTGCAGAATTCCTTTGACATTTTTTGTTCATATTTTCAAACACCAGGGTGTTTCCTTTACAATTAGTACTAAAATTGGATTTGTCCCTTAACATGTCAGCAGGGGGTGAATTGTTTTAACATTTTTCCTTGACACTGGCAAATTGAGCCCATGTTCCTTTTACTGCAAAGTTTTGCCACCTACTGAGCAAAAATAGTGAACTACTAGCAATCAAATTTGCTATTGTAGAGTGACGCCACTAGCTGGAGGGAGTGGAACACACTTTTGATATTCATGGGCCGTATTTAATTGCTTATAATTGCCAGAAGACTAAATGACAGGCAGGTATGATAGTGGCTGTGTTTAGTTCTTTGTCTTTGTTCCCTCTTCTAAGTGAAGAGATAAAAATCAAAAGGCAGCTGCACTGTCTTGATAATTTGATCGTGATAAGAAACATCCAGAACCAGATAGCATCCACCCATCCATCAGAACAGTTCTTAGCCACTATGGGTATTTTTAGTCTGAAAGTTTTGATTTCTTAAGTATTTCAAGAACAATCTGTGATTATTATTTCTATGGGAGTGTCTGTGAGAATGTTACATGTCCCTATGTTTTTTGTTGGGTGAAATTATCCAGGATGCTACAGGTTTCATTTTAGCCTGAGTTAAGACATTACCTGTGGTTTTTTATAACACACTCAACCATTAAGTCATTATTGAAAACAGCTCACCAAGGTTTGTTCATGGATTTTCTACCCTCACAAGGTTACACCGTGATATTATCTGGAGTCAATGACATGGTGAAAGGAGTGTGTGAGGCCTCCAAAACACCCAAATGCAGACCAGAGAATTTACTGGACTGCCCAGGAGAGGCTCACTTAAAGTGTGCCAGCCCCAAATGCAACCAGCTGGCTGTGGTTTGCACAAGCCCAAAATGAGGAAATTAACTAAAGTGAAACAAAAGTCTCAAGATACATTAAAAAAAAAGACCTTATAAAGGCAGGGAACTATTAAACTCGAGCTGCATTGACTTTAAAAAGGATACTCAGTCCAAATAACTATAGAACAAAGATCAGGTGAAATAACAAAGAGTCAAAGGGCAAAACAAGGGGCAAAACCAAAAGTCGAAAAGAGACGAATGTTAAAGCTAAATCTAACACAAAAAATTGAAGTCAAAGGGCAGAGCTTTGTTTCAAAATTCCAGTAACCAAAGTTCAAAGTACATGATAAACCATTGGTCCAATTTTGGATACTATACTGTTTTAGGGGTCATCTTAATACCACTGCACTGATGCCATAAGTAACATGACTCTGGTGTTTCATGGGAAATTCCATTGGAAACAGACAATGTAAAACCCACAAAAGAAAAGAGTGCCAGAAAATAAGTACACAGACACTAAACTTCTGAATCAAAGCTCTAAACAAACTTATGATTACAGAAACCCCCAAAATGACACCAAGAGAAGTATTCCAGCTTCAGTGGAAACCCAAGAAATTTTTTTAAAAAGCTCAGATCGTAGTAGAAAACCGTAATTCTTCTTTATAAAGACAATACTCAATAAAAATGCTGTGGTGAGCCTAAAGACAACAGTTAAGGGTCTGGAATCAAGAACAGACCCCAGCTGATTGCTTCACTTCAATGCCTCATAAGGCTAGATGTTGGAACACAAAATGCCTAATGGTCAAAGCTTGTTTTTTTATGCTTACATTTTTAAGTCCAGGAAAGTTTGATAACAGGGTATTAAATGAATTCAACAACTAAAAACAAAAATATTCAGCCACACTAGTTGTTTTATATTTTCTGTATTCTAAATTGCGATGTATATACAGCAGGACTCCCAATCTCAAACACTTTGCCTCTGATTCCAAGACGCTTATACTTTTTCTAGTCATTGTTGTGTTCCACATACTTTTGAGCTCCCTAGACTAATGCATAGTAGTGGATTACCAGAATATCTTTTATTTACTTTTTTAAAAGCATACATACAATTTATAACCTCAAAGAAAAACATAACTGCTGATCAATGAGCCATTTAGCCAGAGGTTGGATTTTAATTTGTACCTAGTTGAACAAAAAGCTGCTCTAAGCAAGCGGTTCAATTAGACATAATGTAGTTTAGTTAGCTAAAATTCTTAAATGGAATTATGTTTAATGATTTTCTTACAAATTCTATATATACGTTAAGGTTCCTTTTAAATTCACATTGGGAGTGCACAAGTGGTTTAGCAAGGAGTTAGGTGAGAGGTTTGCTGAACAACAGTCATTCTTAAAAAGTAGATATAATGATAATCTCCTACTGGTTATGGTTCTATGGGGCACCACATTTGCCAGTGGTAAGCCCAAAAGGCTTGAAGTCTCAAAGGCATGCTTCAACTACTGTATACCCATACACTCCTCATTTCAATGTATGCTTATTCAATAAACTGTAAAAGGACCACACTTACAATATCTGTACATACTGTACACAGTATTCCAACCATTTACTTATTTTCGTGAGTTAAGTGGAGCTGAAAATGATCCTTTGGCACTTGTTCTCCTGAATATTCAACTAATTTTCTAATTTTCAATATTGAAAAGAGAGACAATATAATATGTTATGTGCGACACTAGTACTGTTTTCACACCTAATTCAACTGGAACAGTTGTTTTAAACTCTACAGCAGTTTCTTCCCATCTTACAGATTGTTTATGCAGATGTGTACACACCAGTCGTTTTCTGGCGTGTACTAAAACAACCAGACCAAGACCTTTCAGAAGCAGTGCAACTCTGTAATGATTTGAATCAGGTATGAATCTGACACAGGACTAATCTAACTACAGGAAATATTGTGTGCATCAGTAAAATTTGTGCAACCTGTGGTGGTCATCCTACTCCATTGTTTCCAGCAATTATCCAATCTCAGCACAAAAATGAACACACATATACAAAAATGTAACCTAGTTAACAATAACAAAAATGCTCACACATGTATCAGCCAGTCAGAGCAAGCCTGCCATCTGATTTAGACAAACTATCCCTATCCATCTCACATTCGAAACCCAGTTCATGATGATGTAAAAGAGGTTTCAATTCACTTGTGAGCAAATCAATTAAACCATTTACAGAGGTGGCATGAAATGAATAGCAGTGCCCTATACAACCAATGATCAAACCTTGTAATTTTACAAAGCAAGTGTGGTACACACAAACTGGTCATCTTGATGAAATTGCTGTTTGGGCACGATGCACACTCTGGAAGTGCAAAAACCTTGATACTATATAGTAAATGTTAAAAATGAACATTACTAACACATATTTACATGCCTAAAGACAGTAGACATGACTTGAGAAACTAAACAGAGGTGACATTAGGCTACATGAGAGTAAACAGAAAACAGCCTAGAGTGAAATTAAATTCACTCAATATGGCCACTGTTGTGTGCTCTCAGCAGAGTTTGCCATCACTGTAGAATCGTCTAGATGACATGGGTCTTTTCTGTAGCATGCGACATAACATACAATTCTTATTTCCTATTCTAGCTACCAGATAATAGGCATTCTGTTCACATAACCGTGTTTTGGTAAACAAACCGCATTATTACTTACAAAGCACACAATTATAGAAAATGCCACAGTGAAGAAATGTTGCTGTTGTTGACCCTCTAGAACAATTCTTCCCTGGAAAAAAATGTTTCTACTCAGTGAGAGGAATCCACAATACATCTGTGGAGTGTTTCTCGTTACATTCTGTTTCCTATGAAAATTTTCCATGTGAAATGCAACTGAACTAACTGAAGGTTGAAACAAAGTAAGTGATTATCTCCTGATCCGGCACAAAGCAAATACACAGTGCGTGCAAACACGTTATTAGTTAATAAATGTGCTGCAGAGCAATTAGAAAATAAGAAGGTAAAATATGAACCAAATGCTAGATTTGCAGAAATAATTATGGTGTTTTTCATTTTTACTGTTACTTTGACCCATCTGATACCAGAAAACGAGTGTCAGTAATTTCAGTTGCAAATGATTTATCCATTGTTGATTCTGGACATGTGTTGTGCATTATAATAAGTTCACTTAAAAGCTAATTCTGGCCACATGCCAGAATGTTTTAATGTGCACATCATGAACAGTTTGAAGTACAAGAAGAATTAGCTAGCATTCTCTTCATGAAATATTTTGAATTTTTCATGACTTTGACATTTTTGCAAATCAGACTTGATGATTATTAAGGATTATTGGCTATCATGGTAATGATAGATAGACAGTAATACTGCACATACAGGGTTTTGACCTACCTAAAGTGCCCTCAGTATATGTTGGACTAGTTTGATGATCTTGTTCTAAATTAAAGAACAAAAAAGATATGAATTTACGTACTATAATTAAAGGCAAAGTATAATTAATGACCTTTGGAAAATTATTCAAAATAGAATTTTTTTAACTGTATCTGAAAGAAAACTGAAATAATACTCTTCCATACAAAATTTTTAAAAGGCAGTTTAAAAAATCTGTCACGCAGACAGCTGAATAATAATAATAATTAAGTACAATATATGGTATGTACAGTAAGTGGACAAGCACCCATATTGAAACACAACAAAGACACTTACTGGGTTTTTAGTGTTTCCTGTAAAATTCCCTTCAATCTGATTAGTGCAAAACACACATTTTTCTTTTCTAATATTTACAGTTTACTTAATTGTATCATGAAGTATAATGTTAGTTTTACTATATTTGCAATGAAACAAAGTAATATCTGCGAAACAATAAGGAGATTGTTTCAAAATTAATAATAATCCATAATTCATTTATGGACAATTTTGAAATAATCCATCATTGGTAATGAAATCAATAAAGTAAGATATGATTTAACTGGGGACGGCACGGTAGCGCTGCTGCCTCACAGTTAGGAGACCCGGGTTCGCTTCCCGAGTCCTCCCTGCGTGGAGTTTGCATGTTATCCCTGTGTCTGCATGGGTTTCCACTGGGTACTCCGGTTTCCTCCCACAGTCAAAAGACATGAAGGTTAGGTGTGTTGGCAATTCTAAATTGTCGTGTGTGTGTGTGCCCTGTGGTGAGCTGGCGCCTTGCCTGGTGTTTGTTTCTTGCCTTGCATCCTGTGTTGGCTGGGATTGGCTCTAGCAGACCCCTGTGACCCTGTAGTTAGGATATAGCGGGTTGGATAATGGATGGATGATTTAGCTGTATTTCAAGCCCAGTTGTCCTGGAGAGATACAATACTCATTTTGCTAGAAAGGCCACCACAATAGAATGCTTTTCTTTTTTTTTTTTTTACTGCGAAATTTCCTCAAATGAGCAATGATGAACTGTAATTAAACTCTGGAACTTTGCTCAGAAATATTTCATGCAGAGCAGTGCCATTAGATACTGTGAGTGGCACTGCGTGTTGTATGTTTGTTTTTTTCTTCTATGTATTTGTTTAACTCTATAGTGAAATGTCAAGCAAAATGACACCTTTTATTGGCTAGCTAAAAAGATTACAATATGCAAGCTTTCGAGGAAACTCAGGCCCCTTCTTCAGGCAAGATGTAACACCCTTGTACTTTAACTCTATACAAATTTTCTTTTAGTTTGTCTCAGTGTATAACTCACATCATAATTTTATGCTAGAACAACCGGTCATTTAATGACTCAGATACCAAGTGGAATGAATCTCTCTCTCTAGGGAATTCAATGCAACATAAGTAAAAAATCTTGATGAGGTGAGTTGCTTACATACTGGGTATATTTTTTAGTTTTCTTCATGATAAATGCTTATAAGAACAAATTGTGCAGAGCTGTCTGGTTAGTTGACAGCTACAGTACATTTTTGTTTTAGTTCTCTCTTAATTGACTGCAGGTAACATTAAAAAAGAAAGAGTTAACAACTCAGAATCTTAACAAGAGTGTGAGCTAAAATGAAGGAAAAATGTGGAAAATGTACGGCACTAAAAGGGTGTGAAAACTATGCATCTGTTTAAGTATCATAAAGCAATAAAGTCCATAGCAGTGGTAATTTATATAACAGCACCTCAGGTAAACTGTAAAATTATAAGGCCAGTGAATAGTTTGGATTAACCTTAAATGAGGAAGTTATGTTGTTAAAAAAAACTTCTAGCCTTTGTGGAACTCTAGAACCGGAGTTGTCTGTATATAAAGTACTGATAAGACAGGAAAAAAAACACAAAGGGAAGTGCAGGCTTATGGGTGTGCCTAGAGTGAGTATTTTGTGATATGGGAAACTGCAATCTTAGCATGTTGTGAATGAAACAAAAACTGCCCTAACCTTTCATTTCTAACACAGCTATCCTAAATATAAGCATATTTGTCAGATAAACTTTATACTAGTATTAGTTTTGCAGTTCTAAAAAATTAGTTCATTAAAATCTAAGTAATAAAATCACTGTAGACTGTGTAATCTGTCTCAGATATCATAATGATAGAACTCAGGGTGTTATGTTTCAGCCAGGGTTTCTTGTATGGCTTGTGTTTAAATTCCCTTATCATTTCCTTTTTGTCCATTTTTGGTGCTTTTGTTAATATTAATGTTGTTTCTTATCTTAATTATTTGCATTATTCTGTGTTTTTTATTATTTTTGTGTATTATTTAATTTCAGTGTATCTATACTGGTTTCTTTTATGCACTCTGTATTTTGTGAGTGGTTCCCCAAGAGGAGAGGCCACCTGTTTATCTCTGTCAGTTATAGCCCTGAACCCTATAAATGGCTGGGGAAAGAAGCAGACCCTTGTGGTTCATTGAAAGCAATGCAGTTAGTGTGCTCATCTTTTGATTAAGACTGTGCTTTTGTAGAATTACTGAATTTTTGACCTCTATGTTCTGTTTTTGATTTTTTGGATGTGTTTTTGGCATTGCCTTGGATTACATTTGTTGTTTAAGACAACTCCTTCCAGACCATTTGTGCATCAGCTGCCTTCTTTTAAGCGCATTTCTGAAAATGAATCTTTTTATTGATATATATTCCTTGCTTGTCCCTTTTTTCTTCAAGCCTAAAGAATGCTTTCACATTTGGGGCTTTTTGATACAGTTTAGAGAACTTTTGTGCTTGGGAACTCTGAGTTCCTACTTGACACAGGGACTACCTTTTAGGAATGCCATTTAACTTATTTTCATATAATTATTGAACAAAATACAATTAAGTCTTCACTAACTGGCAGCATCATTGACTTCTCTAATGACCATAATATTCTAACTAACCTCAGCCCTGGTACAGAATATTTATTTTCCTTCAAATTTTAGAAATATCACAGATCCAGGCTTACTTAAACACTTTACTAGAAAAGTTTTAGTCCAAAAGTAGATGTTGTGAAAGTATAAAAAAGCCCTAGAGTTATTTAGAAAGATGGTTTAATTATGATGTTCTTAGATGTAAGTGCTACATTTAAAATAACACCTTTTATCTTGCAAACTCTTGAAAATCACTGCATATGAAACAGGTGTATTTTTTTTCTATCTCCATGCTACTGCAAATCCTTAAATTGGTTACATACTTCAATTTGTTTATCTAATATTTTTAAATTTACTAATTAGTGTAGATCCAGTGGTAGGTGGTTACCATATTAAAAACAGTTTTCCTCTATTTTTATATTCTTGGGCAAGTTTCTGTTTCAGTCTACTGAGAGAATGCATGATAAACGATTCAAAAAATTACTAAATATTTCAGACAAAAGACCTAAATACACTCAATATGCACAGACTATCAAAAATAATTAAAAAAAGCAAAGGGCAAGAGCAATCAATAAAATCTCAGCCGAAATAAACAAGACTGTGTTTAATTTAATACCAAACAAAAGAAAGCCAGATTATTCTGACAAAGATTACATTTAAAAATAGCAAAGATAAATGTCTAACCTAAATGTTTAATAAAGTGGGAAGAGCAAAATAGAAAAAAGATTGCAAAAAGAGAAGAAAAAAACTCATGAAATCTAAAATTCATCAAAAGCAATATCACAAACCAAAACAAAAAAATGCTAAACAATTGCTAAGTCAAAAGCCCAAGGAGCAGCCTCACAAAAGGTAAAGGAAAGCACAAATGGGAGCCAAACAACAAGAGCATGAAATGCTAATGCCTCAGTAATGAACTAACATTAGTGCTTTAATGTTGATTTTTTTTATAAATATTTAAAAAATAGCAAATCATTTAACAAGATGTAACTTAACAAAAACCTAAAGCCTATTTAACTGCAATACAAAGAAAAAAACATTTTAATACTTTTCAAAAATATACATTAGGAGAGAATTCCCGAAATCAAAATCTGAAACTTAATGAAAAACTAAGGCAAAAAAGTACACCCCAAAAGGGAGGATACCAAAATCAAGAAAAATCTTCAAACTGTTGTGTAACATTCAAAATAACTAGAAATGCTAAATTACCTCAAAATTCCTTTACCTTAGAATAAATGACCAAAAAAGGAGAAGGAAAGTCAATATTGCTACATAGACTCTATGCTACAGCAAATCCCTTTTATAGGGTAGCCTCAGATGGCCCCACCCTCCAATGATGACATGTAAATAATTAGGTGACCCAACCCCTAGGGTTCTGAATGAAGATACCAAGTAGAAAAATATTACATAAGACTAACCTGTTAAATTACTCAAAGTAATTACAAAAATGACAAATACAACATAATTAAATACACAACAAACAGTAAACTCAAAAGCAAACGCAAATAATACATGTAAAAACAAAAAGCACATAAAATAAATCAAAACAAAAGTCAAGGAATAAACCCCGGAGAAGTTCTGACAGTAATGGCTGCCATGATGTTATGAGTCACATGGTACATGCATCACATGCCTTGCAAATGCACAAATTAATAACGAGTAGGCATGGCAAAAAGGCAGCATTAATGAAATCTACAAATACAAAATGGCAGTATTAGCAGAAAGACAAAAAAACCAGAGGGTAACAAAATGACATATCTGACTAATAATAAAAATGATATACAACACAATATAATAAATATAATTAGATAACAAATAAATCCATACATTAACAGGTACCTCTTGAGTGACAAACATCAGTTCAGTACAATAAGTTCCCTATATAAGAACCTTCAAGTTACAAACTTTCAAAGATGCAAACAAGCATGTCCAATAATTATTTAAATAAGTGAAAAATTAAAAAATGTAGTGTAATTCAAATTTTGGGCAGCGCGTGATTTAGTTTGTGTGTCTGGCGCTAGTCAGAGCACATAACCCATGCTACAAGTGTTTCAATTGTCAGTCATGTGGTTGTTTTTTTGGCTGTATCTCTGCTTATTTCAGGCCCAAAATGTCTGGAACTAAGCGTGTTCAACAAGAACACAGGGAAAGTTAGAAACTTGTTAAGGGTAAGTTCTTCTCACTCACTCAAAGAACCACATTAACATGCAAAACAAAACCAAGTAGTATGGTGGAGTGCAAGCAAAATAGGGACCTTTGGTCGAATCTTGTGATCAGCCTGTTCTCGTCGACTTGTCCTAATCAACTCTAAGGTAGGTAGATAGATATATATGAGCATGCCTTCAGGAGTACCGCGGGGTATGGTTTAGTGGAAATTAGTTTTTGATAGGAATTGAGGAGAGGTAGGTTAGGTCTGCAAATATAGGCTACCTGATAGCGTAAACAGTGATATCTGCTGATGGAAAACAATGGAAACAAAAATTAACTTTCTGCTGTTTATTGTTATAGTGAGAAGTCAAGCAAAATTGCACCTTTTATTGGCTAATTACAAGCATTACAATATGCAGGCTTTCAAGGCAACTCAGGCCTCTTCTTTAGGAAAGATGTAATGTTGATATTGTTAAAATACACAAGAAATCTGTAACACAATATAAATTTTTACTTTTAAAAGCATTTTCCTATGTACAAATAGCTGTACATCTCTTTTACTGGAGTTAAGAGTTGGGGGTTATACAGTAATCCCTCGCTATATCGCTCTTCGACTTTCGCAGCTTCACTCCATTGCGGATTTTAAATGTAAGCATATTTAAATATATATCATGGATTTTTCGCTGGTTCGCGGATTTCTGCGGACAATGGGTCTTTTAATTTATGGTACATGCTTCCTCAGTTTGTTTGCCCAGTTGATTTCATACAAGGGATGCTATTGGCGGTGGCTTAGAAGCTACCCAATCAGAGCATGTATTACATATTAACTAAAACTCCTCAATAGATATAAGATATGCTTCCCGCGCGGTGCTTGATTGTTTGCTTTTCTCGTTCTCTCTCACCCTCTCTGACATTCTCTGCGCCTGATGGAGGGGGTGTGAGCAGAGGGGCTGTTTGCACAGAGGATACAGACGCTCCTCTACAAAATGCCGCTTTATCGCGGTGCATCGGCATACTTAAAAGCACGTATTGATTTTTTGATTGTTTGCTTTTCTTATCTCGCTTTCTCTCTCTGACATTCTCTGCTCCTGACGGCGCTCCTTTGAAGAGAAGATATGTTTGCATTCTTTTAATTGTGAGAAAGAACTGCCATCTCTGTCTTGTCATGAAGCACAGTTTAAACTTTTGACTAAAGGGTGTTATTTCATGTCTAGAGGGCTCTAATAATGTTAACAGTGTGGGAGAGTTTATAAGGGCTTAAAATATATAAAAATAACCATACAAACATATGGTTTCTACTTCGCGGATTTTCACCTATCGTGGGGGTGTCTGGAACGCAACCCCCGCGATCGAGGAGGGATTACTGTATTGTGTTCTTTGGGTGCCAAGGCTAACTTTGCTGGACTTACTAACAAAGTGGACTTGCAAACATGCTCTCGGAATGGAACTTGTTCTTATGTAGAGGACTTACTGTATTTTGTAAAATACTGTGTCATGAAGCACTAGGGACACTGCATCCATCACCAATATGTACAGTTTCTGAATAGATAGATAGATAGATAGATACTTTATTAATCCCAAGGGGAAATTCACATACAGTGGAACTTTGGTTCACGACCATAATTCGTTCTAAAACTCTGGTCGTAAACCGATTTGGTCGTGAGCCGAAGTAATTTCCCTCATAGGATTGTATGTAAATACAATTAATCCGTTCCAGACCGTACAAACTGTATGTAAATATATTTTTTAAAAAGATTTATAAGCACAAATATAGTTAATTATACCATAGAATGCACAGCGTGATAGTAAGCTAAATGTAAAAACATTGAATAACACTGAGAAAACCTTGAACAACAGAGAAAACTAACACTGCGAGAGTTTGTGCTATAGCACTACAAACCGCTCGCTAAAAACACTTTTTTTTAATGAGTTTTAAGCACAGGGAAAAAAATGAACATTTGAAAAATCCGTAATTTAATAAACCACCAAGAAAAGCAACATTGCAACAATGCACACTACGAACCGATAGCTGTAAACAGAAGTGAAGTGGAGGTTAAAATCCAATAGAAAAAAGTCTTCATTAAATACAACGAGGTTAAAAAATGCTCGGATCTGTCTCTTTAAAAACAAGCCTGGTGCATTCTTTAACTGCCTTCTCAGCTTATGCGCCCAGCCATCTCTCTCTCTCTCTCTCTCATGCGCACGCATGTGTGTGTGTGTCTCTCTCTCTCACGTGCACGCGTGTGTCTCTCTCTCGCGCACGTGTGTCTCTCTCGCCTGCGTGTCTGTGTGTATGTGTATCTCTCTCTCTCTCACTCTCTCTCTCGCTGCACAGTGAATGCATAGGGAGAGACTGAACACATGCGGAAATCATCAGTGTGCACAAACCGAAAGAGAAACTGGCTTGTTCGTATACGAGTCTGTGGTCGTAAACAGATGCAAAAGTTTGGCAAACGTTTTGGTCGTAAACCGATTTGTACGTGTTCTGAGATGTTCGTGAACTGAGGTTCCACTGTATATTATGTCCACAGCTGAGTTTTAGAGGCTAGGGTAGTAAGGGTACTAAGACCACAGTTAATGTAAATATGTTAATAATCAGTTAATACAATAATTAAATCCATCATCCATCCATCCATCCATCCTCTTACGCTTATCCGAGGTTGGGTTGCGGGGGCAGCAGCTTGGGCAGAGATGCCCGGACTTCCCTCTCCCCGGCCACTTCTTCTAGCTCTTCCGGGAGAATCCCGAGGCATTCCCAGGCCAGCCGGGAGACATAGTCCCTCCAGCATGTCCTGGGTCTTCCCCTCCAGAGGGGGGCCCTGGTGACCATCCGGACAAGGGAAAACGGCATCCAAATTTTTTATTGATCATAGAAGGTCTGCTGAACCGCACTTTGTCTCATCCCTCACCAAGGACCAGTTTGCCTTGTGTGGCCCTACCAGGGGCATAAAGCCCTGGACAACAGAGCTCCTAGGATCATTGGGATACGCAAACCCCTCCACCACGATAAGATGGCGGTTCGAGGAGGGGTAAATCCATCATACGCTATGCAACTATCTCTTGCATGCCGCCTATCTTTAAAGCTAACAGAATAACATTCTGTACTACAATGTTCTATTTTATATTTTGCATGCAGTATTTTCCACATTTGTATGTCAGATAGTCCTGACTGTCAGAGTCTAACTCAGCAAACATCAGGGGCAGGGCAGTAGCAATCTGTGGACAGCCCATCATAGGGTCAACACACACACACACACACATGCAGGAGCCAATCTAGTATTACCAGTCCACCCATCCTGCATGTGTTTAACCCAATTCCAGAACACCTAAATATTATACCATACATGCACATACATTTTGTAACTTTTTTAAAATAATAAAATATTTTCTCTGCCACAAGTACAATAAGCAGAAAAACTCAAATAAAAATATATATCATTTTATCATCATATCAATAATGGACCTTTTCATAATTTCAAAGTTATAAAAGTTACATTTTAAGTGATTTTTAAATCATGTTGTAAGTTTATATTATGATTAATGTATTATTTTTAACTCAGGATAAGATGTAAATATGAAGCAGTACAATTATTATTTTAAAATGCCATTATTTATGGTACATTTAGCACTCCCTCAGCAATAATTTCAAACTCTGCCCATCATCAATGTCAAATTATTTATGGTAGATCTGTATTTCCAATCTATCAAGACCAGGCAAACATTACATTTCTATAAAATCCAATGAATCATAGAGAACTGGCTCTGGAATTTTTCCCTTTTCCTTTTTCACTTACCCTTCACCACCACCTAATTTTTACTATTTCAACATGATTGTATTTTACTATTTTATTTCATTAATCAAATAATGCCCAGTTCATTTACCCCAACTGTCTGACCAACTACCAGAAAATTCTCAGGGTGAGTTACAAAAGTAATATATGTTATTAAATTATGAATAAACATATCCTTGAAAATATGTGAATGAGGTTCTGTTTATTAATCAGCTATAATTAATTTACTTTTTAACCTTGAGGCTTATCAGACCTCACATCAGTTTTGTTTTGTCAAGAATATTTAGATGTCGGGTCACAAGTGCATTTAATGAGATAACCAGGCAAGGTCAAAAGCTGTTAAATCAGTCCTAACTAAAAAACACAAAATTATACTTGTAAACCAGAAGCTCTTAGTCATCACTAGATGACAAGAATTCATCTCCCTAATCAATCTTGTCATAAATATTGCACTCCAAAGTCCTTGATATGTTATCTACATTCATGGTGTTGGTTTAAATAAAGTCACAGACAATGTCATCTGATGCAACATCTGGTACACATACCCCTGACAACCAGCCATCATGTTGTAGCAACAGTGCGATGTATAGTGGCGCCCACAAAAATAAAACAAAGTGGTGTTGCAGTATAACATATTCAAAAGTACAGAACATAAAAAATGAAAGTAAAAATGAATTCCCCATATTTCAAAACCATAATTAAAAAAAAGCATTACGTTATAAAAAATATATTTAGCAACAAGTCACCAACCTTTAACAAGTTTTAATTCAACCAGACATTCTGCTGTTATTAAGCTGATTTGACATAACTAGTGTTGGTGAAAAGAGAACAATATGAAAGCTTTGATACCCCAGTAAAATTGTAACCCAGTGAAGGAAATTTAGCATCTTACCATATTCTGAGTTTCATGTGTCAGTGATATGGAAGGGTAACAATAAAATGTGCATGGGCACCGGTTGGCAGGGTGGGCAAAAATAATAAGCACCGGACTGTGTGTATCTGACTTTTCTCTGTCATCGTGCAATCCAACTGAATTGCAATGCATTTTCTGATGGAATCAGTATGACCCAAACAGGTATTATTATTAGGAAGTCTAGTGGATAGTTGTCAACAGAAGTAGTTAAATTTTCCTTGACATTTTGAAATTGTCAAACCAGTGTTTTGCATCAAACTCCCTGCATCTCACTCTTAGCAGTCCTTGCTCCTCTTTCATGTCCAATCCACCAGTTACTATATACAGATACTGCAGTGATTATTATGCTCAAAGCAACTACTATTACTTTTCTTTTTCAAGTTCTTTTATTTCTTTCAATTCCTTTCCATAATTACCCAGCAGATTTGCAGATGTCCTGCACTGAAAACAACATGATAAGCAGTAGTACAGCAACCAGCATGGTGTTTGTGTTCATGGTGGTCATGTAGGTCATATCTGTGTAGTGAATTTGTGAATGCGAGACACATTCAGGATAAATATCTGAACACATGGCAATCAGATTTGGTTTATTTTAGAAAGTGAATTTGAATGCTTAACAAAATATTGTACTTTTAGCCAACTATCTGAATGTAAACGTAGTAGCCTGTCTCTTTGTAAAGACTCAAACACATCCAGTAAGGACTTTTTAACTAAATCTCGAGTTTTCTGTAGCATTGCTCCAGCATTGGTGGGTGTATAGCTATCCCAACATTAGCATTTGTGTTGCAGTTGTCACAGTACCCAACAACAGACACTTCTTTCAATATATATACTTTATTCTGCAGTCTTAAATCTGCCATGGATTAAAGTTCAGCTGAGCCATTGCAACAGTGTATTTCTATTAACAACAGATGGAGCTGCACTTTTAAGAGTATTGTGAATAGTTTAATCGAGCACAACATCTCCTCTCATCACTTAATAAACTTCAAATTATATTGAGCCAGTTATGGATTTTTTTAAATAAACAGTACAAATTACAGACAGATCAAAGTGTTACTGCATATATTTAAAAATCCAAGCCCAAGACCAATCTCACTGCACATTTTACATCATTTTTTGGAATATAGTCATATTTATCAATGTCAATCTTGTGCAAAATAGGTGATTTTGTAGTCTGATTCTGTAGTGGGCCCAGGAACACTTTTAAAAGAACATTACCTGTGAACAAAGTTTGTTGCTGCATTCACAAATGCAAGTTAACAGTCTGCCATGCAAATAAGAAACCATATCTAAACATGATCCAGAAGCACCACTGCCTTCTATGGGCCTGAGCTTGTTTAAGATGGAGGGAGGCGAAGTGGAAAACTGTCCTGTGGTCTGACAAATCAAAATATGAAATTCTTTTTGGAAATCATAGACACTGCATCCTCCAGGCTAAAGAGGACAGGGACCATCCAGCATATTATCAGCGCACAGCTTAAAAGCCAGCAACATTGATGGTACGGGGTGCATTAGTGCACATGGCGTGTATAGCTTGCACATCTGGGAAGGCACCATTAATGCTGAATGATACAACTTTTGGAGCAACATATGCTGCCATCCAGATGATGTCTTTTTCAAGGAAGGTCTTGCTTATTTTAACAAGACAATGCCAAACCACATTTTGTACGTACTACAACAGCATGGATCTGTAGTAAAAGAGCCCAGTGTTTAAATTGGCCTGCCTGCAGCCCAGACCTGTAACCCATTGAAAACATTTGGTGCATTATGAAATTAAAAATATGACAAAAGAGACCCCAAACTGTTGAGCAATAATTTATCAGGCAAGAACAGGAGAATATTTCACTTTCAAAACTAAAGCAAATGGTCTCCTCTGTTCTCAATTGTTTACAGAGTGTTGTTAAAAGAAGAGGTGACACAGTGGTAAACAAGCTTTTGTCATCAATAACAACTTTTATTTCTATAGCACATTTTCATGCAATCAATGCAGTCCAAAGTACCTTACAAGATGTCAAGTAAAAGTTACAAGAAAAGAAAAACAAACATGATTAGGCAAGAATATTAATGAATAAGTAACAAAGCAAAAAACAAATAACAACAACAACAACATTTATTTATATAGCACATATTCATACAAACAGTAGCTCAAAGTGCTTTACATAATACAGAATAGAAAAATAAAAAAACACAATATGAAAACAAAATAAATCAGCATTAATTAACATCGAATAAGAGTAAGGTCCAATGGCCAGGGGGGACAGAAAAAACAAAATAAAAACTCCAGACGGCTGGAGAAAAAAAAATAAAATCTGTAGGGATTCCAGACCATGAGACCGCCCAGTCCCCTCTGGGCATTCTACCTAACATAAATGAAACAGTCCTCTTTGGATTTAGGGTTCTCACGGAAAGGCTTGATGATGATGGTCACGTAGAATTCTGCCTTTTAGTCCATCCATCATTGTTGGAGCATCATGAAGCTTTGAGTAGGTGGAGGTGGCACAGGCCACCACCACAAAGAAACCGGAAAAAAAACCAGAAAAGAGAGTAGGGGTCAGTACGGATTTTAGAGCCACCCTGAATAGTTATTATGAGGAAATTGAACATACAGAGTATCAGGATTAAGTTAAATTAAGTTATATTGAAGTTATAGAAAGGCCATGTTAAAGTAATATGTTTTCAGCAGTGTTTTAAAGTGCTCTACTGTATTTGCCTGGCGAACTCCTATTGGCAGGCTATTCCAGATTTTAGGTGCATAGCAGCAGAAGGCCGCCTCACTACTTCTTTTAAGTTTTGTTCTTGGAATTCTAAGGAACACTCATTTGAGGATCTGAGGTTACGATTTGGAATATAAGGTGTCAGACACTCCGATATATAAGAAGGGGCGAGATTATTTAAGGCTTTATAAACCATAAGCAGAATTTTAAAGTCAATTCTGAATGACACAGGTAACCAGTGTAGTGACATCAGAACTGGAGAAATGTGTTCGGATTTTCTTTTCCTAGTTAGGATTCTAGCCGCTGCATTCTGCACTAGTTGCAAACGATTTATGTCTTTCTTGGGTAGTCCTGAGAGGAGTGCGTTACAGTAATCTAGTCGACTGAAAACAAACGCGTGAACTAATTTCTCAGCATCTTTCAGTGATATAAGAGGTCTGACTTTACTTATGTTTCTTAAGTGAAAAAATGCTGTCCTAGTGATCTGATTAATATGCGATTTAAAATTCAGATTACAGTCAACAATTACCCCTAAGCTTTTTACCTCCGTCTTGACTTTTAATCCTAATGTATCCAGTTTATTTCTAATAGCCTCATTGTATCCATTATTGCCAATCACTAAGATTTCAGTTTTCTCTTTATTTAACTTGAGAAAGTTACTATTCATCCATTCTGAGATACAAGTAAGAATCTGAAATGTCTATGATCTTATAAAACAGATACATACCTAGTAGAAGAGTAGTGTCATTATATACAATATCATAATTCAAGTCTCCAAACTTGTTTTATATTGAATAACAGTGCATATTTTATTGTTTCACTAATTGTTTATATATTTATTTTCATTAACGTCCCTTTAATTAAATTGTTTTTTCTTTTTCTTTTCTTTAGGAAGAATCCCTCTATGTGTCTGTTCTCTATTTTGTATTAAGAACAGATAATCTTTCCTTAGTATATGCTGTAAATTGGTCCCTTCTCAGATTATAGTCACATGGTAATATACTGTAGTATTAAGTCTGATTATCCATTGTCCCTCTTTCCACTTTCTGTTTTTCTCTGACCATTGTCTCTTTGTCTCTAAAAGTACTATCTTTTAAGTTTTGTATTCCTAATCTGTCAAAATGTTTGACCAACGGTGTATTATTGTTGTTCAATCTAATACTGGATAGATGTTGTCTGAGTCTGGTTTTGACTGAATTTTTGGTTTCTCCTCTCTATATGGTGTTACAATGTTTGCATTTAATATAGTACACACAGTTTGTTGTCTTGAAAAAGTTATGGTGTGGTCATCTTTTTTTAATTATTTTCTTTCTATTCTTCATATCTTTCATAATCCTAGTACATTACTGAAAATGTGTTCTGATAACTGATATTTGTTGGCTGACTTATACTTTTACTTGAAACTCGGATATCTAAAAGACTTTTGTTCTTTCCATATGCAGAGATAGGACTGACCTCCTTCAATATTCCTGTTTTAGTCTGAATTTCTGTGAAATTACTTTTAGTTATTGTATTTTTTCATGTATCTTGAATAGGTTGTTAAGATGAAAAATGGGCACATATTTTTTTATCAAGCAATAACATTTCTCATTTTAAAAATTTCTGTTGTCTCTGTACTATTTTCAAATAAACATAGGGTTTATGTGATTTGCAAATCTTTGCATTCTGAATTTATTTACATTTAACGCAGCATTCCAATAATTTTGGCTATCCAAAAATCTAACAAACAGGTAAGAACAAACATGTGTGCAGTATGCAGCACAGAAATATATTGAGGATTCTTTCTGTTAAGGTTAATGGTTATACAAACAGAACACTTTAGATATTTCGTAAATGTTCTGCTTGTCCATAAAAATTGTTTCTGAACTTACTCCTCTGGTCTTTGATGCAGGAGTACCATCTGTTAAACAGTAAAAAGAACAGTTTGAGCCCAGGATTGTTGGAATCTTTCATAGTGGGAACATTTGGAATTGATTTCTTTACCTCATGGCAAGTCAGATGCTATGATTATTTGTGCAGACCCCACAATTCTCTGAATGGTCTTTCTGCTCGATGCAGTTATGTTAATAAACCACATGGTAATGCTACCATTCAGTATACTCATGTAACATTAAAGGTTTTGGAATATCTTTTTGTTCTCCTTGTATTTCCTCAGGTACATCATAGAGTGGAGATACTCTTTTGACCTTTATTTGATTTTTATTTGTGGGCAATACTGCAATTAATACATTAATGAACAGTCTTTACGAACATTTATTTTTTCCTAAAGTCACAAGTATCTATAAATTAGTACAGTACAATCCAGCAATATGGAGGCATTGCTTAAGTGATTTTGATCACTGCACCATGTGGCCTATCAGTTTCAACAACAGGCTTACACTTTGTTCATTTGCATCCACATTAGTTAATTTATTTTTAAGGATCACAGTTAATCACAATTACAAATCAGGGAGACATGCAGTATGAGTTCGTATTGAAATCAGATCATAAATATTCTCCTACCAACACATGCAGAAGAGAAAGAAAAATATTTAATGTGAAGTATCCAAAAAAGGCAGCACGTCTAATTACTTTAGGACAAATTAATTACAGGTTCTGTTTTTAGGTATTTATTTTATTTTTGAAAACATGAATAGTATAATGGCGTCCTACTTGATCAAACATACTGTATAAGACTAACATGACAAATACAACAATTTACTTAAAAATAAATACAAAGAAAACAAATAAAAATTATTAATACAAAGAAAAAAAAACAAAGCAAGAGAAGATTCAGGCCTAACTCAAAATGACAGAACTTATTAAGTGTATTTAATTAAGTGAAATAAGTGGATTCATTAAGTGAAACTAATTAAGTGAACTTAATTTTTCTATAACCTCTGGTAAAACAGGGTATGCTTTTCCCGTTGTGGGTTCTTTCAGTTAAACTAAATAAGGCAGCATACGAGGTGTGTAGGTGAGCTATCACAGTATATTTTATATTAAGTACTAAATTCCAATTGGATGTTACCACAAAACAAAGCTGTTGGGGGATTACTGATTATTTTGAATCCAAGACTGTGTGATAAATAAGTAAAGATTTTATTTAAATTAGGTCTAAGCATTGGGCATAATAAAAACATGTAAACCAGGAGTCTGGTGCCTACACTCACAGCTAGGGTCCCTACTCAGGTACATTTTGCAGAGTCAGATAAGGGGTATGTTATGTAAATTGTGTGTCCAAATGTGCAAAACTGATAAGAGACCTGACCGGACAAACTCAAGATGGTAATGGTTGCCAAAGGTGCATCTACTAAATACTAACTTAAAGGGGGTGAATACTTCCATTATTTACTGGTTTATATTTGTAATTAATTTAGATTTCTGTTTCCACTTTGACATTAAAGGCTCTTTTCCTGTTGATCAGCATCAAAAAAGCCAAATAAAATCCACTGTGATTCAGTGCTGTATAACAGTAAACGTTGGTGCATACTTTTCATGTTTCTTTTGCTTTCTTATACTTCCGTTTTTATGAAAGTTTAATGGTGAAGAAGAAATTATATTTATGTTATTTACATGAAAAATATAAACTGACCCCTAGCACCTATGTTATATAGTGTATTGTAGCTAGATCTGGTTGTGTCTCCTTTCTGTTGCTCCAAAACTAACTACATCAAATCTTTCATTCCATGTCAGTCATTTACATTCAACCATTCAGCTTTAAAGTTAGCCTCTGCCATCATAAAGCAGCAACTGAATGTACAAAGGCAAACCATTTGAAATCATTTAATAACAATCTAAAAATCTACTTACTCTAGGAATTTAATGATGACAATTTTTTCTTCCAATCTCTGAGACTGACGCTTAATTTGTACAGTGCATTATCAGGGATTTTGCAAAACTGTCGGCATACAGGCTATAATTAGAACTCATAAAATCCGCTAGGATGATCAAAACCAAACGTGTAATCAGGAATCATGGAAAATAAAAGTAGGCAAAAATTCGAAAACTCTAAACAAATGCAACTGCTAAAGATGACTCTGTTCTTACACTAAAGAATATTTTTTCTTTGGAAAACAAAACACAATGATGAATAACCACAAGACATAATTAAAAAGAATAAAGGCCTTGCTGTAAAAGGAATTTCAAGAATCGTCATGCAAAAAAACACTTTACTGGATCATGTCACAACATGGTATACATGCAAGCCTGTGCCAGTCCATCTGCATAATCACAATGAGTACTGTGGTGACAACAATGTGGTGCAACCAGCTTGGGAATATGAAAAGACTGTTGGAGTGAATATTAACAGTAAAACTTTCAAGCTTAGCAGTACAACAAACAAAAAAAAATAAAACAGACGTATTCACAAGCAAACAATTGAATAAATGAAAACAATATACTGTATTCCCTGTAACTGCTGCGTGCCCCCTTACTGCCAAAATGCACAGAAAAAAAGAAGAAGTAGAAGTATGTTAAGGTAAGCCAACAAAGGAGAAAAAATAAAACCTCAAGTTGAATCTAAATTTGTAGACCCAAAGCCTCAGTATGCAAACTGTTCTAAAATTGCATTAATCCTTGAGATATCATAAGAAATTAGAATTTTAATGTTTTTAACAGTCAAAATTGGCTTTGTGATAAAATCATTCTGGTAATGACTTCCATAGTTTACATTTTACAATTATAACAGCAAAGAATACTTTATATTTGCTGTTTCTGTAGCTGTTTTTGTAAAGAAAGGTTTTATTGCTGTGAATCAACTTGTGTGATTTTTTTTCACTGCTAATTATACTCTTTCGATCCTAATTAAATGCTTGTATACAGTATATTAATGTAGACTTCCTAGCTGAGTGATAAATAGCTCCATCTTTTTTCTTTGCCATGTTTTTCAATGCCAATGAAGTAGAAATTATTAGAATTATTAAAAAAAAACAGTGTCTTTATGACATAATGAAAAACTGGTCAAAATACTAACTACTTAGATATAGGTTGGTTAATACATTAATAGGTGTGCATGTTCAAAAGACATAAAACACACACCTAAGAATACTCTTTGTACCTTAAAACACTTAAGAATATACTCTATCTTAAAATTTTTAAAGCATTTATGTAAGCTCACATGAAAAGCAATAGGAAGATACAAACTTCATTCAAAATTGACCACTATGGATTGGAAAGTATCTATGTTCTCTCCATTTGTGAGTATTCCTCACAAATTTAAAAAAAAATTGCTAATAAAACTACATGTGGTACAGAGAGAGAGAGTTTAGGAGCATGTGCTGATTGCCACAACCACCACATGACAAACCAACCCGGGATTCCAGATTAGGACCCAAGTGTAGCCATGCAATGGGTGACACCTCCGCACCACACTAATTCAGCTGGAATGGAACAGTGTGAGGTTTTTTATGGTGGCTGGAGTGCCAATTCTGCCATCAACCATCAATCTGGATGCAGATTAACGTCATACCTAGGACGGAGCAATTGCAGGTTAAAGGCCTTGCACAAGGGCCCAACGAAGTAGAGGCACTTTTGGTGTTTTACAGGATTCAAACTGGCAACCTTGCAATTGCCAATGCAGATCCCTAGCCTCAGAGCCACCACTCCGCCCATGTGGTACCACTAAATCTTAATCTGAGGGTACACTATAGGCAATTCCGAGAAATATCTACTGGGAATCACCTTATGGACTTTGGAGCATCTATGCTACAGAGGGTTATGTCCAGAATTGAATCCTGTGTTTCTTTAAGAGTTTGGTACACAGTTGATTTTGTAAAAGACAAGGTAGCAGGAAAGGAATAAAGGGTGTGGTTAATTGGGGGTTTGTGGAAAAAAGAAAGTAAAAATTAAGGAGGAATGTTTGGAGCCAAAAGGTGTCTAACGAGTTTTTTTCAGGATAGAACATTTTGGCAGATGAGGATGGCTGAAATCACATTACCGCATTAAAGTCCATTCCAGTCTGTCCCAGTCTGTTTGGCAGTAGAGTGCCAACATATCTTCTCCATGTTGCAACCGGAGGTGTCTGTGTATACAGCAGCAATTCAGTGTTAGCAGCATATTTCAGCTCTGGTCACAGTGTCCTTATACATTGTTTTCATTTTTGTCAAAGACCTTAGAAGCTGGGTCAGTCAATTACTCAGTACATTTCTGCTTTACACAAACTGGCACAGAATTGGAAATTTGGCACCCTGCAAAACTAAATGATGAAAACCAACTGCCATCAGGTGCATGCAAGGCTGCTGCTTGATTCCAATGACCTCACATTAGAGAAAACAGTGGCAATAAGAAAACAAGCAAAAAACGCTGTTGCAGGTGCACAAATGTTACAAGGGGCATACACAGAGACTTCAAATCCAATTCCTGTTTACAAATTTACATCTGCAACTACATCACAACTCTGTTCAAATTGTGGGTCAAATCAGCATAATATGAGGGCAGGCACATGTCCTGCACAAGGCCAGCAATGCTGCTTCTGTAGCAAGCTTAATCATTTTGCATGCTGGTGCTCCTCAGCTCCTGTGCCTATGACTGCACATGAGCCTGCATGTGAGTATCTGTGTGCTTACTCGCCAGAACCTGTAAATTGGGTAAAGTAGGACACACCGTTCTTAAGGATGTACTCACACTGACAATTCGTTCCGTGCCTGAGCACATTTGTCCGCATGTAACAACGCAAAGTCTAGTTCGTTTGACTAGTGTGATTGTTCCATGCTGGGGCAACCGTACTGTGCCCTGGCCCACTAGGAAGAGGTGGGCTCGAGCACGGTTCACTAGGACTCGGCAACAGTGTGATCGCTAAATGTGCCCGAGCACAGAAAACAGACATGACGTCAATGATGTGACAAGTCAGATAGTGCAATTTTAATTTTGTTTCAATATCTTTTGAGTTAAAAACAAGTTTTTATTCTCACCTTACACATGAACATGAATTGTAGTTGGCAAGAAAAGCTGTAAATTCCTCCCTTAATATCATTTGTCACCATAAAAATCTTGTTCTGCGTGCAGCACAATTAACAGCAAAGCACTGCGCCACACACTCAATAAATCTGTAAGAGCACAGAGCGTTATCCTGCCCCACACGACTCCAAAACAACCACAAAATAAGTAAAATCATTTTGATATGCATGCTGTAACACCATGTTCAGATCTTGTTTGGCCCAGACGCAGTGTGAATGCAGGCGAGCGGGGAGTTTTGAAGAGGTACAATCTTACTTAGGCATGGGACAAAACAAACATTCCTAGTGTAAGTACACTCTTAAACACTGCATCTGCATAGTGGATTGTGTGGAAATCCCACTCTTACTGGATACTGGAGCTAGGGTGTCATTTTTAAACAAAGCTACCTTCGATGGATGTTTTTCTCATGTGCCTGTTAAACCTACAGCTGTCCAACTCACTGGATATGGTCAGTCTCCTATAAATGTCCAGGGTACAGCTACTTTCACTGTGAGCAAAAAAGACCGAACCACTTCAACAGTGTCTTTCTACATCACAGCAGGGGTAGCTAACATCACAGGGCTTGATCTTTTCCATGTTTTATGCTTTACAGTCATAGACTTCAATGGTTGCCAAATTTTTCAAGTTGCAAACTCCTGGCTACAGAGATTTCCAACCTTATTCACAGGCCTTGGCTGCTATTTTGTTTTTATATTTTATGCTGCCTCTCTTATTTATTATCTATCTTCTACTTATTATTTATGTTTATCTTTATACATTAGTTTTGTCACTTGGTGTGGACAGCAAAGAAAGAGTTTCTTTATACAGGGAAAGGTGTTTCCTTACTGTGCACATGACAATAAACTTTGAACCTGAACTTGTCCACTAACCCTGATACTGCTCCGGTACTTCAGTTCCTCCGTTGGATTCTGCTGACACTGTGAGAGGAGGTCTCTGTGGAGTAAGAAAGGTTGCAGGATGCTGACCTCATCGAGCCAATTGACGCCTCACCAACGGACATCAAACTTTGTTATCGCAGGGAAAAGAATGGCAGACTTTGTCTTTGTGTGTGTTTGATCATAATCCCTAATAAATATCCATTGCCTACAACAGAGGAGATTACAATGCAGTTCCAGGGTTCACCCATTTTTACTAAACTGGACCTTGCACAGGATGGTTTACAACTGCCATTACATGTCACTAGCTGGAATCTGGTGGCTTTTGTGTCTCACTTGAGGGTTTTCAGGTTCATATGGACGGCTTTTGAATTAAGCTCAGCTCCAAGCTGTTTTCAAAAAATTGTGTCACTATTACTGGCAAACATTCCTCACATGTCAATATATCTACATAACATTGTGGTTATGTAGATATATTGACCTGGCCCCACTCAAAAACAACATGATATTCGCTTGCAGGAGATACCGCACCGGCTGGAGCAAAGTCAGGTCACCGTAAATAGAGAAAAGTGTATTTTTAGTGCTGCAGAAGTTGACTTTGTTAGTCACAAGTTTAGATGCAATGGCTTTCAGTCCTTGCATTGCAATATGTATACTTTACTAGCCTTGCCAAAACCAAAATCAGCTACCGAGTTGGCTTCATTTTTGGGTATGGCAAATTATTACCTTCATTTTCTACCACATTATGCTGACACAATAGCTCCACTGAGGGCCCTTTGGAAAAAGGATGCTACATAGGTTTGGACTGCAACTTGCACACAAGCGTGACAATCAACAACAGTTTACAGGGCCACTGACAATAGCTCAATTTAGCTTTGCTGCCCCTGCTCTGGTCACAAGTGATGCCTCAGCTGTGGCACTAGGTGCTGTTCTAGCCCAGATTGTTGATGGCATGAAGCACCCGGTTGCTTTTGCCTCCTCTGCCCTTATAGAAGCTGAACAAAAGTACTCAGTGGGAGGGAGAGAAGCACTGGCTTGCCTGTGGGTCTGTGAACATTGGCATATTTATTTTTATGGGCAATATTTTACCTTGCACACTGACCACCAGGCATTAAACACTTTTCTAGGCAGTTGGGGTTCAGGTCACAGACTACACAGCACTCAGGCTCCTCTCGCAACTGGAAACACAGTTGCTGATTTACTCTCTAGGGCTGTTTCGTTATCCCTGTCTCTTGGTTCAGTCGCAGAGGAGGATGCCTGGATTCATATGTTGCAGGAACCACTTGAGAGCATAGTTACAATGGAGGAATTACATCAGGCCTCCCATGATGACGAGCTGCTTTGTTTGGTATGAAGATATATTGTGGAGGGATGGCCAAAAGCTGTGGTCCCAACACTTCTTCCATTTTACTGGATGCGAAATGAACTCTCTTGTTGGGATGAGATATGTGTAGTAAGGAGTCACTGAACCTTAATCCCTGAATCTCTCTGGGCAAGAGCCATCTGGGGATGGTGAAGTTAAAACAATACTGCAGGGACATGGTCCGGCGGCCAAATATTGACCATGATGTGGAACTACTAATGAAGGACTGTACAGCATTTTTATTGAGTAGCTAAACGCTGAGACCAACACCAGCTCCTTTGAGACCAGTGGCATGGCTAGAATCACCACGGGAACACTTAAAATAGATATTTGTGGATAGTTCCACGGGGCACCAGCTCACGCAAGATACCTTTTGGTTGTGCATGACTTGTATTCAAAATGGCCTGAAGCCATCATGCTAAGATCCACCACAACACAATCTATCTTACACTTTCTAAGACATCTGATTAGCCAGTGGGGATTACCAAGTATTATTACAACAGACCCCAGTTGTCATCTGTGGAGTTTACTTCTTTTCTCAAAGAGAATGTTGTTAAACATATCAGAACAGCAGTTCATCACCCAGAAGCTAATGGCGGGGGTATGGAACATCTGAACAGAAGACTGTAAGAGGGCATCATAGCATTATTAATGGAAGGAAGGAGTTTTGATGATCTAACCGTGCTGCATTCCTGCATGCTACTACAGGCGTCTCCCCTGTTTCTTTAATGATAGGCCGACTAACACCAAAGTCCAAATCGGGCATGGGACCCAGATGCCCACAAAAGCAGATAAAAAAAGTAATACAGTCACAGAACCAAACAAAACATAATTATGACAGGGCCACACACGCAAAGTCACCCAGACTGGCTGTTTCTGAATTGGCAAGGGTAAAACGTACAAGTCACAAGAATAAGCTACAGTCTTACTGGTTAAATCCCATTCAGATTCTAAGGCAAGGGTCCTCAATCACAATCCTGGAGAGCTGCAGCGGCTGCAGGTTTTTGCTCCAACCCAATTGCTTAATAAGAAGCACTTATAGCTCAAGTAACACTTCTGAATTTTGAACCCTTATGGCTTATTTTAGTCTTAAACAGCTGTATTCTTGGTTTTTAATTGCCCCTAATTAGCAATAACACGCAAATGACAAAAGAGATTATCATTTCTCCATTTAGCTCTGTACCATTTACACCTGTGTGTATTAATCATGCACTATTGGGTTTAATTAAATACTTGGAAGGAAAGTGAAAAGAAAAAAGTGAAGGACTGAGAATTACTCATCCATTTTAGCCTTCAGTTCATTTGGATGATATCCTTAGAACGAGGAAGAAAACTCTAGGATGTAAGAATTACCTGACATCACAGAGTTAAAGCACTAAAAAGCGATGAAATTAAATTATTGGCAAGAATTGCTTTCTAATTAAGCAACCGGGTTAGAACAAAAACCTGCAGCCACCACGGCCCTCCAGGACTGTGATTGAGGACTCCTGTTCTAAGGCAACTGGGCCTTGCCACTTCCCAGCTAACGGATGGGTTACGTTGGCATGCTGTCTGTGTGCAGTGGCACCACCTTCATCAGCCAGGACTACACCCCCAGAGACTTCTGTGCTCACCTGGTATTCCTTCCTACCAGAAGCTACATCTTTGGGGATATCATACCAGACCCCTCCTGCTTCTTCATAGAGTTATTATAGACCTCCAAGAGCTTGGGTTCCCCCATATTGGCTCAGCAACAATGTAACAAGGTTAATGGGGGCAGTGGGATGTTATCTCCAGAACTGAAACCTGTGTTTCTTTAAGAGTTTGGTACATAGTTCATTTTGTAAAAGGCATGGTGGCAGGATGGGAATAAGGGGTTTGGTTAATTGTGGGTTTGTGGGAAAAAGAAAGAAAGCAAGGAAGAAAGTTTGGAGCTGAAAGAGGTCTAATGAACTTTTCTCTGGATACAACACAGAGCCTCTAACTTGGTCCATTGAGGCTGTTCTTTCTGTGCTATATAGCAGTGTATTCACAGGTAATGACATTTGTTTCCCTTGAAGTGCACTTGAAGATATGTTGCATATACCTGTACACTATATATATACATTGTAAATTAAACTGCTAGATTGTGTGTTTAACACTGAGTAATGTTAAAATGCAACAACAGATTTTTGTTATCCTATACAAGTATTGCCCATGTAAAACACATGAATTTATTCTGTTCATATCTGTATGCAGATTCTAATCCAGTTTATTGTTGTAGCTATGTCCATACTACAGTCAGCCTTTTCCTTTTATATTCTTGTGAATATTTTAAGTAACTCCTTTTCACCGTTGTGGTGTCTATATGTCAATAAATCACTAGACATCGAGTAATACTTAGCAAACAAATGTTCTATGTTCTTAAGTTATATTTACATACCATTGCATAATTTTCTTTTAAAATAACTTCTTCCTATCATGCAGAATTAATGAATAAACAAAGAGTTTACTGGCCAGGAGACCCTTTTGATGAATGAGATAATAATCTTGCTTAAGAAGTGCAATGAATCAGAAATGTATTTCATTTGGTAACCCAGCCACTGTATTGAGTTCTCCTTGACTAAATAACTTATAAGGCATTAATATAAGTTTCATTTATTTCTATTCTAACAACACATGCAGAACAAGAACAAAAGCATTTTATGTGGAGGAATTTGAAGATAAAATGAACTACAAATGTATTTCTCAATGCAAAATCTTTCCAATAAAAACACAATATGAAATCAAAGGCAGAGTATTCTGTAAAAGACTGCAAGAACCTCTTACACTAAGAACATTCGGATAACACCTCACTATAGTGATTATGTATTCTTGTGAAACAATATAACATTAAATATATTTTTATATTTTACAACAATATGTTAATAAACTAAATGTTTATATTGCATTTGCTTTTATGAAACCAATCATCTATTCATCCATTTTTATTCATTACAGTACTGCTGTTACAGTGGTTCATTGCAGGAAGCTGGAAATCACCCATTTTGCAGTTGCCATTACAGGGGATCAGCAGCCCTGATCTTGATACAAGTCTATCATTTGGTGTTTTCACACACACAGCCACATTCTCAGATACCATCCTAAGTGCATTCTTTCAGACTGTAGAAAAGGCAACAGGAAATGTCTGCCAAATCAGGGAAAACTGAGACGCTTGCTACTCAGCTAGCTACTGCAGAAAAGGAAGATGAAACTCAGGAACCACACTCACCAAAGCAACCCAGAATCCCATCAGCACAGAGAACAAACAAACTCAGCAATATGACATAGAAACTCCATCCACTGAAGAGGGTTTGAGACACTCACCTCAAATTACAAGCTATCAGAGCCAGCCTGTGCTTTCAATACAGCAGATGCAAGGTGGAGTGCCACAAACATTTTGACAGAGTCTACACTCTGGCTGGGTACTTTAAGCCAAAACTAAAGCAGAATTGATCAGTTATAGACTCTGTGAATACAGCCTAGATGGGGTGATACGATAGAGACAGGCCTGGACCCCCGGTTACTGAAACTGATGTCTCCACTGTGATTCTATATTAGTAGACACAGAGGCACATTTTGCACTGGCCTGAGTTAGTTTCACACAAGCGAGAGACTCCTCCCTCCACAGATTTAAAATCACAAATTCCAACTCCTTTGGCTCAGTCCTGAGCTTCAGACCAAAGTACTGACTGGGGATGACAGAGGTGGCACAGTGCTAAAGGTTCCTTTACTCAGATTACCAGAGGTACAGAGACAACCGGCAGAACCACCACTTTGGCATAACCTGTGGTGCGGCTCTGTAAACATCCTACCAAAATGTAAGTAGTGACTTGCAAAGCACATGTGTGTCACCAAAACTATCCATCCACCCATCCATTATCCAACCCACTATATCCTAACCACAGGGTCACGGGAGTCTGCTGGAGCCAATCCCAGCCAACACAGGGTGCAAGGCAGGAACAAATCCCAGGCAGGGCGCCTGACCACCGCAGGGCGCACACACACACCAAGCACACACTAGGGACAATCTAGAATCGCCAATGCATCTAACCTGCATGTCTTTGGACTGTGGGAGGAAACCGGAACACCCGGAGGATACCTATGCAGACACGGGGAGATCAGTCATCAAAACTATTTACTGAAAAATATCTTTTCATTTTAAATACTTGTTTATTTTTATTAATAAAAACCTTTCATGCCAATAACGCTCATTTGAACTGAACTAAAGTCAAATTAGGATAAACATGGTTCAAAGTACAAAAAGTCCCATGAAAAACACAAAATTTACATTCATTTAAGTGATCTTAATAGAGTCTAGACATTGTAATTCATATCTTGAACAGGAATAATGAAGAAAATTTGGTTTTATAATTTGTAATAATGGTAATTTTAAATGTTTTAACAAGCTAATGAGCAATTCTCAGCTCTGAGTTGTACAAATTAATTTAAATATGCCTTCACCAAAAAGCTCTAGCCTTCTTTACCTCAAGTTTGCTGAATTGTCCAGCGTTCTTGATTTAAGTTTCTGTCAGTAGATGCTGAGTCTTAAAGTGCTAACTGAGTGGCACATTACATAAGAGCGGTTCAGCAAAGACAGTGGGGGGAGAAGCATAAAGACACAGTGGTATTTGGGAAACACCTGCAAATGATGATACTTTATTACTTTCTAATTTACTTTTCTCTATTACAAACTATCATTAAGTACTTTTAGCCAACAAATTATTCAGCAGAAGTGCGTCAAGAAATGTCACTGTGTCTCCTGCATACTTACTATTGTTACTGCTCCCTTATTTTTATCCATCCATCCATTCATCCATCCATCCATCCTCTTCCTCTTATCCGAGGTCGGGTTGCGGGGGCAGCAGCTTGAGCAGAGAGGCCCAGACTTCCCTCTCCCCGGCCACTTCTAGCTCTTCCGGGGGAATCCGGAAGCGTTCCCAGGCCAGCCGGGAGACATAGTCCCTCCAGCGTGTCCTGGGTCTTCCCCGGGGCCTCCTCCCGGTTGGACGTGCCCGGAACACCTTGCCAGGGAGGCGTCCAGGAAGCATCCTGATCAGATTCCTGAGCCACCTCATCTGACTCCTCTCAATGCGGAGGAGCAGTGGCTCTACTCTGAGCCCCTCCCAGATGACTGAGCTTCTCACCCTATCTTTAAGGGAAAGCCCAGACAGCCTGCGGAGGAAACTCATTTCAGCCGCTTGTATTCGCGATCTCATTCTTTCGGACACTACCCATAGCTCATGACCATAGGTGAGGGTAGGAATGTAGATCGACTGGTAAACTGAGAGCTTTGCCTTACGGCTCAGCTCCTTTTTCACCATGACAGACCGATACAGAGCCCACATCACTGCGGACGCCGCACCAATCCGCCTGTCAATCTCACACTCCATTCTTCCCTCACTCGTGAACAAGACCACGAGATACTTGAACTCCTCCACTTGGGGCAGAATCTCGCTCCCAACCCTGAGAGGTACTCCACCCTTTTCCGGCTGAGGACCATCGTCTCAGATTTGGAGGTGCCGATTCCCATCCCAGCCGCTTCACAGTCAGCTGCGAACCGATTCAGAGAGAGCTGAAGATCACAGCCTGATGAAGCAAACAGGACAACAGTATCTGCAAAAAGCAGATCTCTTATTTTTAGCAAAGTTTAATCATACTATATTATTTCTTTTCATAACTGTTGTGTGTTTTAGGGGGATTGTAGTTTGCGAAGCGAAATTTCCCACAAAACAAAGTTTCGTCTGTCTATCTATATATGTCTATTATTGCTTGAAAGAAGCATGTGTAGTTTTAAAGATATATAAAGTGTGTAGAATATTTCTTTTATTTTTTCAAAATTTTGGAATAGAGCAACACAGTAGTACAGTTGTTAGCATTCCTCCTTACAGTTCTAGAGCCTGAAGTTACTCCTTGACTCAATCATTTTAGTGTATGGTTTGCACATTCTCTCCATATAGCCACAAACCCTTCTAAGTATTATGGCTTCTTCTTACATCCTATAGATGAAGGGAGCTAAAGTTTGGTCCTGGAGGACTACAATGGCAACTGGATTTTGTTCCAACCTCTAACCACTGCAGGACTGAACTTGTGCATGGTTGCCATAAATTTTAATTCAGGCATCTCTAAATTAGTCCAATAGGATTGAAAGTGTGAATATTTGAATGGCTACTTTGTAGTAGACTAAGGTCTCATTTAGAAGTGACTCCAAATGTTTCCAAGAAAGACTTGAGATTCCTGAAAACATTTAATTGAATTACTGGATTTGGAAAATGGATTAATGAATTTATTCTGCAATTGAAATTCTTCAGTAATTGAACTTTTGCTGCAGTATACTTGTATATCCAGAATACGGAAGTAGGCAGCTGAAAACATTTTGTTTCACATTCAGCCCACAATGGTCCAAGTTGCACTGTAAACTACACTACCTTCCTAATGTGATTCTGGAAACATTTTGGCACATTCGCATTACAAATGTTTTGAAAATGTAAAGTTCCTGCAAAAGAAAACAAGAGAACATAAAGAAACACGCTGTATTTCTGATCACTAAGTGAGGGTTGTAGGTCTATACATCCATAGTACAACTAAAATAGAAACTCAAGAGCAATAATAAAGTTCTGAGGCTTTGGTTCAAGTCATTAAGTTTTGTATTGGGAATGCCCAAGTTACATAAATGAACAGTCAATGTCTGACAAACAACTCTGGTCCCAGAGTTCTACACTGGTAAAAGGATTACATTTCAGCCAGTTTCCTGATAAGTAGAGTGTTTCATTTAACTACAGTAGATGGCATGTTCCTGCTTCTTTTTTAAACTCCCAACAATGTGTATATGACTTTTCTTGGGAAATCAATAAAATGTTCTTTAAGATTATTTACTGCTTTCACTTCTTTTCTGATGCCTTATTAAACCAGCTTCTCCCTAATACATGAGGTATTAAATCAGGTGCTTAGATGTTTTAAAGTGGCATGTGGTAAAGGAAAAAGTAAACAAAAATATAAATAGGGAAGAAAAAATAAAAAAGCAAAACATGGTGCATAAAAAGTTTTCTAGGAGAAGTGAAAGTGTGTTCATCTTCCTAAATTACTAACAAAAATAAAACAATAACATAGTAATATAATATTAGTTATTCCTGAGACTGGTGACTGAAACTAGAAGGGAGCTTAAATGAGAAGCTCAATTACTAGCACTGGCTGACCAGGCCACCGATAAAGAAACTGGTCTGAAAGAAAATCTAAAGCTACAGTGGGAGTTGTTGAATACAACTGACCAATAACTTAATTAGCATGATGTTGTGTGTTGTTTCTCCAGGAATATACAGACATGCAGCTTGAAATTACATCAACTGTTAGACAGCTGAATGGAAATGTGAAGGAGAAATGGAAGATTAAAGTGTATCTGGTCTTAAATGCACACAATGTAACACTGGGATGAGGCCATAGCTGTACTCTTCTTTGAAATTCCATTATTCTTCTCTCATGACCAGTGGTGGAAAGTAATAAATTATATTTACCTGCATTACTGTTCTTGAGTAGATTATTTTAATGTTAATACTTTTACTCTTTGAAAATTATATTTACTTAGTAATAATCCTGTTTTATTGCATTTTCGAAATGGGTCACCACAAGCTATAATTGATTGGCTGTGTTTAAAATCTGGAGTTCCTTGTGGACAACTGAAAAAAAACTATGTGCAAATATTTTTAGAGTTGTAGGTCATGACACAAAATATTTTAGCAAGTGACATAATGGCTGTGCAGTTTTCTCTGGTTCAACAAGTGCATGCACCTCAGAATATCACAGCGTGACAGTCCAGTGTATTGGTCAAGAACTGAACATGCTCTGTAGAAGTTCCCTCATTAAATCTTGTCTTCAGTGACTTTTATGTTTCTGCTGCTTGTGATGATACCTGCATAGTGGAAGATGCAACAGAAAGTTTCTAGTGTAGTGGTGTCAGTCACACTTTATAAAAATTAGAGACAGTGCTATATACGTATATGTCATTGGAGACACTGAGAAGAGCTGTTTAGTCTCAAGGACATAAAAGAAAACCACTTCATTATGTGGAGTAAACAGTCTCCAAAACTGTGGAGTTACTTACATTCGAGAACTCTTCCTCAGATTTACAAAAACCTAGAGAAGCTGAATCATAGTTAATAATACTGAAAAATACAATAAATTTCAGATAACCACATAATGTAGAGAAAGAACCAGTGCCCTGTGAACTGCCATCACTCGAACTCTCATATAAGACTGTGTGGGAAGGGCCAAAAACATTCTCAAGGACAAAACTCTTCCTGGAAATTCTTTGTTTGAGCTCCTCCCATTTGGAAGTCGCTTTAGGTCAATCCGTGTACGCACAAACAGACTAAAAAATAGCTTTTTCCCATCTGCCATAAACTTTCTGAACTCTGAATCTCCTCAGTCTGAGATCATTTTTAATTGAACATGTGCAATAAGCTATATTGGTAATGTGCAATATACTAATGTAATACAATATAGAATATGTAATGTACTATTCATTAACAGGTGCAATAACAATTTATGCTGCTGTACTTTGAGCAATAATAATTTGCTCTGCTTACTTGATCACTTAACACTGTATATGACATCTTTGGAATTATTTGACTTTTCTTTAAATGCACCTTGGGGCTGTCACAAAAGTAATTTTGTTGTGTTACACAAGAACAATAAAGTGCTTGAACTGTTGAACTGAACTGCCCGCTAGGATATCAGGTAGCATTATTTTAAAAAGGTGTTCCCACAAAGTGCACACTACATACAATAGGTGCATTTAGCATATCAATACTTTCCTAAACATGTGTAGTGTGTATTGAAGTTTTTAATATTTAGCACTTGCAAAATCTTTGGTTTCAACATAGAGGAAGGCTACAGCAAAAAGCTCCACACTGGAAATTGTAATAACGAATGCACAGCACCTAATGTTTGCTGTGTACGCAACACTTAATAATTGGAAACTCAAAGGGCTTTGCAAAATAAAAGTGAAACTCTTTTAATGTTTTACTGATGACACACATGCTGTTTTGATCTAATCAGATATTTCAATTTGGCAACAACAGAAAAAATACGAGTTGCTCTTCTAATATGTACTTGTGCGGCACAATTACAAGAATTTTACTGCAGCTTGTAAATCGGTGTTCTACATTTTTATTTAGAGATAACATTTTGTAACCACACACCAGGGTGAAGGCAAGAAGCAGCCTCAGCTCAGGTACAGATTAGGAACAGATTTAGCACCCTGTGGTAAGCTGTTGGTAATTAGCCCAGAAAAATACTGTTGGTTTTGTTGGCGGCCAAACCCACTACCACCTTCCTTGCCTGCTCCTCTACGCCACACAGGTCTTCTTTGGCTCAATTCACTTATAACTGCTTCATCCCAGTGCCTGCGTATATATGCCATTGGCCTCACTTACCAAGGCCCAGAGTCAACCTCTATGTCACATTTTTCAACCCAAGGCTGGGGTCCACTTCCTGTGCTCACCAGTGGCCACATACCCAGTCTGATAGACTTCGGCTGCAAGAAGAATTTACAGAAGGGCTCTTTAAAGTGAAGAAGAACCTTCTTCTGAGAGAAGACTTGACTGGAAAAGGCAGTTTCTTTCTGCTTCCCATATGGAAAGATTTTACACATCTCTGTGGGAACAGCTTATGCCTGTGCAAAGAGACCCTCATGATACAGTCCTAACCTCCAGTATATCAGGAAAGGTAGTTTCCTTAAAAAAACACAAAATCAATTCCATTTCTGCTATCTGAGTTTGGTGCCCTTAGTGTAAAGGAGGCCAGACCTCTCTGTTCACTGTTTTATTGTTTTGTCACAAATATACTGTATGACAGTTGAGTTAAGCAGTGATTAAACATGTAACAAGTTATACTGTAAGTTATTTCTTTTTCATTGGTCATGAAGCAATCACCATGCTGTGTGGTCACTGTATGCTGAGTAAAGAACAAACATGTATTTATTCATAAACCGTTAGCATGTGGTGTTAATTTTTCTTATGTTTCCTTTTCTCTATCCAGCAGACTATTGGATCCCCTGGGAGTGCAACTAATTTACATATTAGTACAGTGTACATATATCCTGGACCAGGTGACCTATTATTGTAAAACATGATTTCTGAGCATCTGCATCACTAATGTGTGTAAAGACTAAAGGGAAAATACAACTATCATATGAAAGATTAAAATAATAATATGCTTGGATTTTCACTTATTGTTTCTATGCATTTATAAAGATGAAGCTGAAAAGAGTGATGTTATGTTCTCTTCAGTAAACTAGTCAAGATAAAAAGGCTAAAGCAGCGAGTCTTCGGATGGGTTTAAAAGCTGATACTGAAGAGGCATCTCTTATATTAGCAGGCAGATCATTCCATTGGCTCAGGGGCCTTAAAGTCTTGACCTCACTCTGTTACTTTATTAATCCTTGGTATCTTTAGTAAGCAGACATCTTGAGTTCTTAATGTGTGCTCTGGTTTTAAGTAATATTAAGTTCCTACATGTAAGGAGAGAAGGCTTGTCTAAGGCTTTATATATAAGAAAGGGGATTTTGAAGTCAGCTCTTAAGTTATTTTTTTGGAAGGCAATTTAACTACTTAAGAACTGGAGTGATGTGGTCACACTTTTTAGTTCTTGTAATGATTCTTGCAGCTGCATTTTGAATTAACTGAAAACTGCACAATAACTTGAAGAGCCAGTGAATACAACAAGCACATTGCAGTAGTCAATGTTACTAGAAATAAATGCACAAATTGATTTTTCAATATGCTTAATATTTACTTTTCCAACATTTTTAAGATGGAAAACACATGTTTTGAATGGCTTTATAAAGTGAAACACGTTTGTTTTAAAGATAATGCCGAAGTTATCTGCTTATTTAATCCAACTAAGTTGAAAAGTAACAGAATAGTGCTGGGGTCTTCATCATTCCCCCCAGTAACTAGAATTTTTGGTTCTTCTGTATTCGGAGACAAGTAGTTGTCATTAGTCCACTCTTTTAATTCACTGACACAATTAACTTAGGACACCATTGGAGAGACATTCCTTGGTCTAAAAGAAAAGTGTAGCTGGGTATCAACTGCATAAGAATGAAAATTTATGTTATTTTTTTGAATAATAGTTCCTAATCAAAATATATAAAATGAGTACAATAAAGTTCCAAGTATTGAGCCCTAAAGGATGCCATATTTAACTTCTGACTGTAATGACAAAGTGCTGTCTTCACATTTCTATAAATACTGAAATGGATTTAATAAATTTGAACTAAACCACACTAGCACAATGCCAGAGAGCTCAACGTAATTTCCCAGCCTGTGTAGTAAAACAAAACGATCAATAGTATCAAAATATGTGCTTAAATCTAGCAAGATAATTAATGTGGAATTTCCTTCCTCAGAGGATATTAGAATGTCATTTACTACACAGGCCAGTGCCATTTCTGAAAGAAACTGTCAGTTTTATTGGAAACATTTAAAAGGGACATTGCATGAAGATAAACAAAAATATATAATGTGTTCTAAAAACTCATTCACTGAATGTATTTATTCCAATTTTCGCAGGACTGGGCACTGAGCAGGAATTAACTCTGGACAGGAATTGTCTATTTTTAATCTTTAACATTTTTGACATAGTCAAACCAGCCCAGTATTCTACAAGATATGTTAATAAAGTATGTAAAAATTATTTGAGCAAATGTTTAAAAAAATGTATTGTATATGTGTGTGTAAATATATAACATTTTGTCTTTAAAAAATTAGTGAAAAATCACAGAAGGGTGTTCTTAGTGGTAATTTATGACAATTGCAAAATAGCAAAGATGGCAACATATTTGAAGCTGCCAGCATTGTGCTGAAGTTCAACCCGTATCCATTGTTTTAATATTGATCTTATGTGTATTTCACATACAAAACTATATGTAGAATACTAATTATCAACACTACGTAAGTGATATTAAAATTAATTGTTTATTGCTATTAAATTATCTCTTACCATAGAAAGAATATGGTCTCACATTGTTCTAAAAATGTATGATATTCATTCTTTACTTCTACCCATATCTTAGGAATTATGATGAGTATTTATTTTATACTGTTTTCTTTTATTGTTTGTAAGCTTAATAACATCTTTTGACTTCCTTTGCATTTTCCATTGCTATTTTCAGTTTTCAGTAATTTAAATTAATTCAGTAATTAGCAGTCTCCCTTAAGACATCAGAATTGTTGCTGTCCTCCTGAAGATTGCCCATGTTTGTTTCAAATGAGAGGCAAACATTTTCAAAATGTTTCTGTCTGATGTTGTTTCTGAATTTGCTCCTTTTTCTTAAATGGCTCCTTCTTTTTTCCCAAGTGTTCCTCGATGTTATTTTTTTCCTGAACCTTACTTAGTTTCTTACTTTTTGCCATTCTATTAGTATTTTATTTTCAGTATTGTTTTTGTTATTGACTAAATTTAGTTTTACAGTTCATGTTTGTCTTTCTTTTTTATTGCTTATGATCTTTGCTAATTCTTTTACATGTATTTTTTATTGATTTTGGTTTATTTCATTTCTTCACTTTTTAATTTAGTATTTAGATAACTAGCATTGGTGAACTTCTTGGTTCTACTGTATTTGATTCTGTATTTATTTGTTTATTAGTAAAAATGTATTTTTTAAATATCATAGATAAGCATTTTTCTATACTTGAACAGTGTACACTTGTAGCTGTTTATAGCTACGTCACGTAATGTATAGAGTGCTTTAGTAACTCAAAATGAAACATGCAAATATGAATCATAGGGAAAATCTGTAAGTTATGAAAAGATTATAACTACAGTTGATAGTTTACCTCATGTTATGTATGTCTTCCAAATTTATAATTCAGTGTTCTTGTGACATAATGAAGTTATAGTTTAAATATGGCAGAAAAGTTACATTAAAAAATAAACAAAAATAAAAACACTATAACGGCCATGGAGACTAACAATTTCAGCACCTAGCCTCAAAAATAATATAATTGGTTGAAAAGGAATTAATCAAATAAATTCTAATTCGATCTGGTAATTAGCCTAAAATTGTCATTGTACTTTTAGCTCTCTACCTTATTACAGATCTCTAAAATGAAGATACCAACATTGAAGTTGCACCAGAAAACTGAAACCTTTTGGGTCATCAACATTATCAAAATGTACCTTTAAAGAGCTGCAGCCATTTTTTCTATGTATCTATTAGTGTGCCTTTTAACCCATAATGCTAAGAAATGGATAATGATATTAATGGAGTTCTCTCTAATGAAGATCTTCAACTTTTCACTATAGTCGTTCTAACATGTAGGGAACATATAAATACACTGTACAATGTTTTAATGGATTTTTTGTATACTTATATGGAATTTGCAGAAACTGACCACCAATCTCCAAAATCAGCATTGTGCAAAATATTCATTAATCTCTAAAGTTTAAAAAACTTCACAAGTGGGGTGACTTTGATCCTGACAATGTTAAACAGCTTAGTCAGATTAATAATTTAGCATAATGGAGATAAGTAAGGGTTTTCTCTGCTACTTAATGAAGAAAAACAGCTTGCATGCATGCATCAAATTTTAAATTGAATTAGAACTGACACAAAGTGAAATATTTGTTGTTCCTTTCATTCAGAGCTTTGCTAAGATGAATGATTCTAGTTAGTACTATCGATTTATTCCATTATTTATGATAGTGTGTTGTATAAAAGAACACTATAATCAATATTTGCTTAAACAATAGAAGTAACAGAAAAGCAAATATATTTCCCTGCTTCAGATACTAAGAAGTTTACTTTCTTGCCAAGTTATTTTAATGGTAGATCTATGTCGGTAAACATAACTTCTCCCAGCCAACTCTGCTCACTCAAGACATACCACAAGGCTCTATCCTGGCCCCGTTATTATTTGCCTTACACTTGCTCCCTCTGGGGCCCTTATTCCAAAAACATGGTGTCAATTAATACTGTTATTCTGATGATACCCAGCTTTATATTAAAATTAGCCCTGACATTGTTTAATCTGTAAAGAAGTTGATGGAGTGTATTGATGATATTAAACTCTAGATGCTTCAACATTTCCTCCAACTATCCATCATTCCATCCATCCATTATCCAACCCACTATATCCTAACCACAGGCTCACGGGGGTCTGCTAGAGCCAATCCCAGACAACATAGGGCGTAAGGCAGGGAATAAATCCCGGGCAGGGCTCCAGCCCACCGCAGTTCTCTCCAACTAAATGAAAATAAAACTGAAGTCATTATCTTTGGCCCTACTTCTTCTACTAATGAAGCTGCCACTCATTTAGGCTCACTAATGGCAAAGATTCGTAATGATGTCAAGAAACTGGATGTCATCCTTAATTTGTCTTTGAGCTTTGACAAACAAATCTCTGCGATAGTAAAATCCATCTTTTACCAACTGAGGCAAATTTCAAAGTTAAAATCCTTCCTTTCACAGAAGGATTTGGCAACAGTGATTCATGCTTTTATTATGTCTTGGTTTGATTATTGCAATTCCCTAAATGTGGGATTCAGTTGGTACAGAATGCAACAGCTAGATTTCTGACTATAACCAGTAAAAGAGAACATATCTCACACGTATTGGCCTCCCTCCATTGGTTGCCAGTGAAATTTCAGATTGACTTCAACATTTTATTGCTTGTTTATGAGGCCTTGCATGGCGTCACTCCTAAATACATCTGCAATCTCCTTCATCCCCTCTCAGAAATGAGAGTTTTGAGGCTATCTGCTCGATTACTCCTTGCAGTTTAAGGGTGACAAGGCTTTTTCAGTTATTGCAGACTTTGGAATGATCTGCAGCTCCATATCAGATCTTCTTCTTCTATTGAGGTTTTTAAGAGTTGGTTAAAAGCCCACTTTTTCTCCTTTGCCTTTTATGGTGGGTGAGGTTGTCAGGAAGGGAGGATAGTTATTCAATAGTTTTTACTAACTGTTTTATTTAACTGGTTGTTTTATAGTAGCCTTACATATATCTTTGTACAGCACTCTGGTACAACATCTGCTGTTTTTTAAATGTGCCATATAAATAACTTTGATTGATCGATTGATAATTTTACATTTCTGAATGTACAGTAACTTTTATAAGCCAGCTTTGGGGTGACAGCATGATAAACGTGAACTGAATGATAGAAAAAAGGGGTACAGAGGGACAAGGATGCAGTTTGTGACATGAGCACACAGTGGATGGAGCACATCAGGTGAACAAAAATGGCAAAATTGACAGCTGAAGTGTTTTCCATATTTCAGCTTGGAGCATACGCAGGGATAGGAATCCATTAAAGTGGAGCTCAAGAGCCATGTACACTATGTGCCAGTTAAAAGATAACTTATTTCCATTATTCTACACTTATCTTTGTAGAATAGTCCTTGTGATATTGCATCACATGGAACTAAATGCTATCAGCATAGGCCCAATATATAAACACAGCAGGAATACCAACTTTGCGACTAATAAGATGAAAGCTCAGTAAGGAGTAGTTCAGTAAGTTTTAGTAATGGCAAAACAATTTTTACAGTTCAAGCTGAAGCACTAACAGGTAAACTGAGGTCTCTCTTTCACATGCTATCTGCTATAGATGCTTTAGAATAAGATGTCCATTGTTCTGTGAAGCAGAGAGTGTCACTCAAAACGAATAAACTAAAATCATTTATTAACAAAGCGTTTTTCACTGGGAACATTAAGCAATCTAAGGATATCAGATCAAATTGACTGGTTTATATTCTGGAACTGAAGGCATCAAACTTTAATGAGGACTAACACTTTTCCACTCTTGTTTTTTGTTTACTGCTACTATTTGTTTAAGAAACCCAGTGAAATCCAAATATGCATGCAGATTTAAACAGCAAAGGCAAAGGCTGTTCCCTTAAGCTGGTAGTGTAAGTCTAAAGTCTATCAATATTCTACCTTTCATACACTTCTGACTATTTTTACACAGGCATTTGGTAAAAGTCTTTCAGGAACACTTCACATTTAGTACATCATATTATGGTGTACATACACTACAAGTACTTTTTAATTTTCTAACTCTATGCATTTACCAATACATCACTATATTGTAGCTACACAGTAAGTCCATTGTAACAACAGTCACTTGATGCAAAGAGTTGTCAAACTTACTTTGGAGATGTTTGTATTGAATTTTTTCATTACTCTATTTAGGGATTCTTATCATCCTAATTTATTTCAACACGCTGCCATGAAGCTTAATCCTTGTCATATAATCATTTGGCTTTTTCTCCTTTAGCCTAACAAACCTTTCCTTCAAATCTCAACTGTTGAGTGACTCAGAATGGCAACTAGCCTTAATAGCCTCACAAAGACAGTACCCTGTTATTTCAGTTTGTGAGACTATCCATCTATTTATCCATTCATTTACTGAAACTACTTAGTTTAATCTTGGGGGATGTTGATGGCATCTCAGTAGCATCAAGCACAAGGCAAGAACCAACCTCCCCATGGCACAATTGACATATTTAGATTTACTAATCAGATTTCTTTAGGAAGTGAGAAGAAAACCAGACAAGTAGGATAAGATCCTGTGTAGACAATATGGATGGTATAAGACTAAGGCTGAACCCATCTTCATGTGCCATTAGGTTAAGCACTGCACTATAGTATCGGCTCCTTTCAGAAACTAGCAAAGCTAAAATAATTATATTATTTCAGTACAGAAAATTAAGTGGTTTTTTTTTATGTCTTTTCAGTCCTTACTTATTGAAGCAGCATTTTTAATGAAAAACACCCACATTTGTTTAAAAGAACTGACCAGAGGCTAATATGGTAAATGACTCAATTGAGGTGGACGTGCTGTTCACCTTTTTTGTTTCCGCAAGCCTAAAACCATTCTCTTGACAGGGTAGTACACAAGCTTAATTACTAAATTTCAGCAAATTACCTTTTAAAGTACATTACCAGAGGGGAACTTCAGCATGCAGAGACTGGTTCACTAATTGGATTGATTCACTTTACAAAATGCAAAAAAGTAAGAAAACATAAAATATGATTTATGTAAAATGCCACATTATTTGCTGAAAAAAATGCGTAGTTTCTTTGTTTCTTCTTTGCATCAAGAATATCTGTCAAAAACATGAAAGATTTTACAGGCAAAATAAACACATTGTCATAATTTTTTTCTTGTGCGTGGTTTAGATAAGCAATTTATAGCTATGTGTGTGTATGTGTGTGTCTGTATGTTTATATGTAGACCACAATAATAATTGAAATATTATTTCTAAGGAAGTGGTCTGGGGTGGTTGTTAATGATATCTACATTTTTGCAGTTACACCTTTTACATTATATTAAAATGCAAATCTAATTATGCAGTACATTCGACAAAGGCTTGGAGCAACTATTTTTTTCCATCTTCTTTTTATATAATTTTTCATAGTAATACTGTGAAGTGAGAAAAAACACCAAAGGAAAATAGTTAAAACTGAGAAGGGAAAGATGGACTATTTGGTCTTACTCATCAATGTTTAAGCCATGCCTTGAAAAGTATGAATGTATAATTCTGCAAATATTTCTTTTGTAAATGCCCATTGTCACGTCATTTCTCCCTTATTTCCTTGTTAGTGGCTCTGGAAGGCAGTCCTCCTCATACATAAGGCTATCCACAAGCTGAAGAACTTGAGAACACGAGCAATGTATTTTAAAACAGTAGAAATGGAGGTCATGACTGAAAAGAGCAGGCTTAAAACTAAATAATCAAATAATTACACATATGATTAATCAAGTGAGATCATGTAAATCCATTAGCTTTTTATTTCATAGTGTAAGATTCAGCAGCCTATAAAACATACCAAATAGAGAGCAGATGTGGCTGCTGCTGATAATGTACACCTCATATGTGTACTAGCTCTGGTATCTATCTGCTTGCTGGGGAGAATCCATGCCATTTCATTCACTGTAATAACACATTTTGATTGTGGAGTTGTGTGTGTTGTAACATAGACATGTGTGTTGTAACATAGACATGGCAAAAAGAGTGAGTGGCCTCCAGAATCCTTGCACAGTAGGCCATGATTTTCACTGGCCCGCCCAGAAGATGCTCACTCCAAGTCAGCCAGCCCCTAACTGCTGCCTTCAGACTATACAGGCCTAAAAATTGGGAGCTGGATTTAAAAGTTCAAAATATGCAGTAAATTTCCAAACTTAACAAAAATGCATCATATGGAATACACAATCCACAAGCACCTTCTAATAACAGCAGTGAAAAGTCAATAAACCAGCAATGAAAAATGAAACGATACTTACATAACTACTTCTAAGGACAAGAAATGGCAGCACATTTAAAGGTACAGAGCACAAATGTAAAAAATTCATCAATTCAACATGAAAAACTATAATGATACAAAAGAAACACAACAAAGATAAAAGACAAAATAAATACAAGCTAGAGAACAAACGATGGTTGTACAATAGCATATTCATACAGAGTCCTTCTTGTTAACACTTGAAGGATTCATGGAGCAATATGCCATACTGCAAAACTCACAATTCAGCAATTGGTCAAAAAATGGCTTACTACTGATCCTGTGAGCAATGCATCAAAACTAAAGAACTCTTCCATCCGTACCCCAGAGACTGTCACTAACATGGTAAATGGAAAGAAGTCCTTATAAATTGAAACGATAAGCATCACAGCTGATGACAGTGTCATGTTGGACATGTCAGCATGCACTGTATAATTGACAGGAAAGTGTGCTGCCCAGTATTTGTGTCAAACAGTTGCTTTTACATTCAGCAAAAATGAGAAATGTAAAAATGTCAAGCTGAATAATAGGTACTCGACAGATTATAAAGTAGAGATTAGTAAAAATTGTATTTTCGTTACTTTTTGGCATTTTGCTGTTGTGTTTACTAATTCACGACCACGTAAGAAATATGATTAAAAAGCTTGTAATTGAAGCCAAGGGTTCTTGTTGTACAATATAATCAACAACTGGACAGAATTGCAGATGTGGAAGTCAGAATTAAGATGGGAGATGATCTAATCAGACTGCACTTAGAAGAAAGACATCCTCAGTTAAGTTAGTGACTGATTTGTTCCAATTTATCATTTGCATGGCTGACACAATTTTTTCATAAAGAACAAAGTAACTCACTAAGTGGAGAAAAATGTTTCTTAAAATAATTTCTGGAAGAAGAGCTCTTATTACAGTTGTGTTTCTCAAGACTTTTTTATTTATGTTATTGTCAGTGTACTTCATCAAAAGCAGGATTTTATTCTGCAAAACATTTTTCTGAAGAAAAATAACCTATTAAACCTGAGTCATTTCTATGGCTCATCTTGAACAACAGGGACTACACGATATTCATGCTGAGCTGCAGCTCATTGAGGAGTATAAATGACTTTGTTATTTCAATGCCTTCAGAAGCCGGAAAAGAAAAGAAGAAGTGTTATGGCAGTGTGACTGAATGAGTTCAGCAGATAAGACAAAAGACTGTGCCAACCCTTAACAAGGGCTGTGGGGTAGCAGCCAGAGAGACTAAGAGAAGTTTTATAGTTCACTCATAGCATCAATGAGTAACACTTTTTTTTTATCCAAATGTGCCTTGTATATTGTTTTCTTTTATTATATTTTTAACATAATACTTAGAATGTTGTATTTTTACACATTAATATTAAGTAGACATTCTCTATTAAGAATTTTCTGATAAAGAGCAGGATATAAGGTTCTTTCAATTATGTAAGTTGACTAGGTCCTGAGGCAACAAAATTTTTTCACACCATCACACTACCAATGCCATATTTGATTCTTAGGCTGGGTATATACTGAACGCTACGTGAAGTGTGCTCTTGAGGACGCTGCTGCTATGTAAGCAGTGTACTGTCTATACTTGTGGGTGTATTTTAAGTAAACCTGGAGCATTCCACCAGGTGGTATTGTGAGGCATCATCATGGTGAGAAAACAATGTCTGGTTTCACTGTGTTCTGAGTTGACGGAAAAAGATGTTAAAAATAAAAAAGTCTTTGCATTCTGATGCTGTTGCAAAGGTGCAAAAAAAAAAGTGATACCAATGGTATGTGAGACCATTAAATGTATTACATCATTATGATGGAAAATATGTGATGTTTGTATTGCTATGCGAGAAATGGATGACGAAAAGCACATTCACATGTCAGCATTTAAACTTGACGATTTGCTTCACCACATCAAACCATTCATCAAACATTCATCCTGTTGGAACTGCATTGCAGCTTTACTTCACATGTTGATAGTAAACAATGATGCTGATGTCACATACCAAAACCTGAACACATACATTTTTGCTGGTACTGAATGTGTCAATCTCTGACAACTTGCTCACAGAACATGTCAAAAGAACAATGGGGACGCGTGACAGCCATGATTGGAGCGCATAAGCATTCTGAGCATGAAGTATAAACCGGCCCTTTGTGTGATGGTCTTCCTTTGGAATTCTCTATTTGCTTTATGCTGTACATAGTGGGGCAATATTGTCCAAAACAATACATGTTTTATCTTATCTGTCCATAGAAAATTCCCCTAAAAGGGTTTGAAATCATTTAGGCGCTTCTTGGCAAATTCAACATGAGTATTTACATTCTGTTTGATTATTAGAGGCTTTCTCCTTGCTACTCTCCAATTAAGTCCATTCTCACCCAGAGTCTTTATGATCATGAAGTCATGAATGTTGACCTTTACTGTAGCAAGAGGAAGACTACACTCCTTTAGACGTTTTCTAGGTGTCATTGTGACTTCATGGATAATTGTATTCAGCCCTCTACTACAACTGATATTGTAAGATTCACAACTGTTCTAAGTGCTTTCCATTAGAAGATTACGCTGTCATTTTCAATGGACAGAATCCCAGTGCATTACACATGGATTTATAACCCTTTGCGGACTAATAGTTGTCTATTTTTTCCTGATATCTCTTCAGAAAGTTCCTTTGGTTGAAGGTGAGACATTCTTGTTGAATCTTTGCATTTTTAATTGTTTCTGATGTTAAGATTCAAAATTAGTGAGGTTTATGCTGAACAAGGCTAACTATAATCAAGATTGGATGTATTTAGTCAGTTGACTTTAATTATTCCTGCCACTGAGGTGATTTAATTTGGTTGGAATTACTGTATTTCTTCTGACAATGCAGTTGACGTTGGTTAATTTTGTTTACTAGATAGGTAAATATGTTTAAAAAAATGTGTTTTGTTTAGTCAGTAGCACATTATCTCATAATTGAAATTTTGGTTGAAAATCTGAAAGCATTCAGTATCAAAACCTTGCAATAACAGTTCAAGTCAGGAAGTGGCAAATAACCTTTAAATGAAGTATATGAGCTAGACGTACATTATTTCCAATTTTTCCAGGAGTTATTGCCATGAAGCCTTTGTTACGTTGGTAATTATAATTATAAGGATTAAAAGGATAGATTAGAGATAGCTTGCTCTGTTTCTCTCCCACCATAGTCCCCCCACCCATTTTTCTTCCCCACATGTGGCTGGACCACACTTCACAATGTCCCAGTTCTCTGACATACTTAGAGACAGAGCACGTCCAAAAAAAAAGAAGCACCCCAGCCATGGCCTATGAGGATTAAAATTGAGATATCCATTGCCGATACAGTCCAAATACTATAAGCAAAAAATATAATCCTCAACAGTCTTGAAATAGTAAGATAGTAAACCCAGGGAATGGTGTTAAAAAGTGGCCCTGGATAAGCATAGTAAAACCTAATACAATAATAACAATAAACCAAGGGTATGGTGTTAAACAGTCTCCTTTAGAAGAGTAAAAAAGAAGAAAAAAAAATTAAAAGTTACTAATTTAATTTCTTCCACACATACATACATATACACGTATAAATGTAATTAAAACATAAACAGAAAGTGGCCGAGAAGGGAAAAGGATGTATAATTATGGTACCAGTACTATTGCAAGCGGATCAGAAAGCTGGTAATATCTTCTTTGCCATGCCATGACAGGATGCAACTCATGATTGCATTTCAAAAAAGTGTCGGGATCAGCTTTCTTAGCTCTTTTTCTGCTTCCTCCGTGGTGGTAAAGATGTAATGCTTGTCTTGAATATCCACTTTCAGTTTGGCAGGATACAAGAGGCTGTATCTGATCTCGGCTTTCTGTAAGCGCTGTTTAACGTTGTAAAAAGCGGCACGTTTAGCAGCTATTGAGGGTGAGAAATGTGGTTATTTTCAAATATAATCTCCTGTTTCTGTCTGAGAAGTGACATTACATTAAATTTAGATTGTGATTTTTCAAAACGCACAACAAAAGTCCTAGGTTTAGAGGTATTTGATGCCCGTATGTGGTAAGCTGCTGCTATCTCGGTGTCTGATTTAAAGTCCTCTCCTATTATTTTAGAGAATAGATCAGCTATGAATTTCACTGGGTTTGGATTTTCACGATTCTCAGGTAGACCTTCTAATATTATTCCTTCTGCATCCATCTTCCAGAGCAGCAAGTCTGTCTCAGAGTTTTTTGCATTTGGAATTCACAGCCGTTGCTTTTCCGGCTTCGGTGGATGACAGATGTTCGGCTGTTTCAATTTGAGTCGTAAATGTTTGTATAACATCTTTCAACTGATCACCAAGTGCTCTCAGTTTTTCCTCAAACTTTGACGCATTTTCCTGAATGTGTTCCTCATTTTTTTCCAGCATACTTTAAAGGCTGCCTCAAAGTGATTATATACAGTACGTGTTTCTCCAAGTCTTTATTATCCTGCTGCAGCTCCTGCAGCTCCAGCCGTATCTTCCCGTTTGTCTTGAGCATACCATTTATTTCTTTATATCTTTCTTGAGCTCAGCGATCATTGCCTTCAGTTTGGACAGATCGTTTCGGCTTTTGCGCTCCACAGGTGAAGCGGCAAGCCCCTTTACAGCCGATGCTCCCGACTTGCGAGGAGTAGATGATAACGCGGATGGCAAGGCCATTTCCAGTTTCAAGTGATCTTCTGGAATCTACAAACCATCGTGACCTGCATCACTTGCATATTTGCTCCCAGTTTCGCTCTTAACTGGAGACAATGCAGCAGACCGGGGTCCCGGGAGATCCGTGCTTTTGTCCATCTGCTCTGGGGCAGTCTCTATAAGGCCATATGTTGAGGTTGAACTTGGGCTAGATGCCTGTCTAGGCGTGGGTGTATCTTTGGGTTCTTTTCCGTTTCTTTCTGAGCCCCTTTCTTACAGCTCATGTTTATATATGCTTGCATATACTGTGATAGAACCTCCTCGAGCTGGATAAATACAGGATACCTCAGGATAATAAAAATAGAAACATTAATGCCGCCACTAACGGAGTTCCACTTCATATGTCCATCTCCTGCAATGGACAAGACCAACATATGAGCTAGATGTAGACCAATCATCTCTCAGAGACCTGCAAGGCAGCTGGGACTAGTTCAGAAAAAGAGAAGACTGAACAGAAGGTCTAAATTTCTTTTAAATTAATCATGAGATGAATCTGTGAAAACACTTTCCTAGTGCCTTTGTTGTATCCTCATCTGCTATATATTTGCTGTCACAATATTTACACAGTATATATGCTTGACCAGTGTGTATACAAGATATATTTTTATAGTCTGTATCTTTTTATCCTTGTACAGAATATAAATATATATGTATGCAGTCATATAAATTGGCAACAAATGCCTCAGAGTGGTAGTACTACAAGCAGCACCTTTTAAAGGAAGACAGTCTAATATGCCCATTCCTCTAATGTGGTGATTGAAATTCTGAGATGTTAATCCACCTAAAATCTGTAATTTTGTCTTTTAGACAAAGGAAATGTGCTTTGTGCATTGCATTAGTCAGTAAGCCATAATCAATATGTTTGTTATAAAGCTAAAAAAGGTTCAAGACTCGAATCAATAGTGATTTTAAATATATCACAAAAGTAATATACAGACAGTGAAAGATGAGCAGTGTCATTTGTCAGTTCGTTTCACTGCTGTTTCTATTCATTTCTGAGCCCAGCAGGGCAGAGCACTCCTACGCAAACACAAAATCAGAATGAAAACCACCAATATTTTCCTCCATAGCCTTATAAATATATACTAGATAGAAAGGAAAGTGGAAAAAATTAAAATTGTCATTGGCTAATATAAAAAAAAGCAAAAAGGAGTCAAACATGTACAATGACTTTCAACTCTCCATAGATTCTTGTACTGCATTAGTGGCAGCTCTTTTAAAACCCAGCATATGCAGAACATTTGACTGATTTTTTGAAACCCATTTGGGGATATTGAAGCAGAAGAAAGCAACAGCAAAACAACAACAGCACTTACTCTGAATATTGCATTTTACTCTGAGTGACACAAAAGAACAATTGATTTTTTGTCTTTTTTTAGAGTTATTGTTCAAAACTAGAATGTTGGCTATAGTTTGCCACCAAGTCAAAAGCATTCAGTACTGTGACATCACAGATGACGTGGCTGAAAGCTGCACCTGGCATCAATAAACAACAGAATTCCCAAAATGGTGATGCAGTGACATCAACAACAAATTAATAAAACAAAATGGCAATTAAACAATAAAGCACAATTATAAAATTGTGAAAAATAAAAAAAAGAAATATTTTGACTAGGTCTGTGCATTTCATTAATAATGTAATATTATAATAATAATATCTTTTCATTATGGCTCCTCTTCTACATTGATTTCTTGTATCCGACCTGAGTTCATCTTAAAACGTGTGATGGTTCAAGCACAATGAGGGGCGCCTTCATTCATGGCCTTCATGACTTAGTTCATTGTGTATCACTAAGTGAATGGCACACATTAGAAGTGCAAATAGCCTGCATGAACATTATGAGAATATCCAGGTGTAGATCACTGATGTTTTGAATGCATTTTATCAGCTAGTCAGGGAGCACTTGGAGTTTTTCCAATACTAGATGGAAGTTATTAAAGACAGCAAAGTACAAACTGATCTGCTCAATTTTTTTCCACTGAGACCCTTATGAGGAATAGCAATTAAAGGTGATTTTTATTTTAATTAAACTAAACCTTAAGTGAAAAGCAGCAGGGCAGGAATATTCTATTGCCTTAGCAAAAGCAAAAGATAAAGTAGAAAATATTCTAAATAGGCATATCCAGTAGGTATTACCTTTCACACAGAAAAACAGAAGATAAGCATGGTGATCTGACATCTGTCTTTGAAATTCTTGAGCTGCTTTAGTGCTTTTCCCACTGGCTACTAGCTGTGCTACTGTACTTCTCATTTATAGGACATATGTGATGATATACCAGTGAGAGCTGAATTTAATATCATATGCCAGGATAGCAGATGTAAGAATTACTCAGTAATTTGCCAGCATATTTTAAAGTCCACTTATTATTTTACTTGTTTATCAAGCCCACATCACAAATGATCAAGATTAGCTCATCTGAAATATGTCATTAAATGGGCACCGGTCAGAGCTCTAAGCTACCTTCTACCTCATCACTTTAGCTTATTAGTTTATAGTTGAAAACTGATACAGCTTTCAAAATGTGGGTTTATTAACCTCCATTAGTGTTTCAGCATTCTTCATGCAAATGGTTAGAATTAGTAAAATGGATGAAGGCATCCTTATCAGAATGAGAAAAGAAAATCAGAGTTGTCTGCCAAATGGGAAGCTTGGCAACATAGTAGGTCGGCATAAGCAAATGCTTTCCTCTGTTTACTGTGTAGCCAAGTTCAACATGTAGAAGTTGGAAAAATGCAGAAAATTGTACTACCCTCAACAAAATATATAAACCTCACCCATAATCTGGAGGCATGGGGCATACTGTATGTAAAAACATATCAGATGATAACGACATTTATGCACTGCTCTTCTGAAACGTTAAGGATCCTACCATGGTGAATCTACCAGGATAACAGAGAGAATACAGAACCCCGATAGAAATGTCATCCTACCCCGTAAGTAGCATTGTAAGTGAAGGAATTTAAGAAGGATTATTAAAGATTTAAAAACATGTACAGTATTCCTCTACAAAAAATGTATTCTTAAGGTTAATGGGATGGTCAGCAGATGAATAATGGAAAGGGGATGTAATATTAATAATGGTCAGCAGAAAGTGTGTTCTTATTTGAATTGGTATTTTAAGAACAAAAAGTAAACTGTAACGGTTTAAACAGTGAATTAGCCTGGGCCAAGGACATTGCCTCTGACACATTTAAAGATATGATCATCAGAGACCTCACTAAAACATCACCGTCCTATGGGTCGCCTTCAGCTTTTTGTATATGAAAGTGAAAGACAAAGCAAGTATCATATATCCTTTCTTTACTAACATATTTCTCAGTATATTCCCCATGGTTACTAGGGAGTGATATATTGGTTGTAATAGGTGTAAAAATTCAGATATAATTAAAAATGTATGTTGCTTTTTTTAGGTAGAGTTGTTTTTTTTATTTCCTGGAGGTGTTCAAATTATCAGATTCCTTCTGTGTGTTTATTTTTGCAATTTTTGACCGGTAGACTAATGTTAAAATTTTTACTGTTATATTGTTGTTTTACTGCAACACCATTTTGGCTTCATCGAAGATGCCACCATTTTGAGTTAGTGTGTTGTTTTTCTGGCGGTTGCTCTGCAGGACATCATTAGCTTAATGCTTTATATAGGGTGGTCCAGATCTAATTATGCAAATTTTAATGCAATGCAGGAAAACAACGCAACACAAAAGAATTGTTCAAATTATTTTGTAATAAACAAAAATGGACTTGCATTGAATTAATTCACTGATTTTCCATGTAATGTCCCACTTGTCCTCCATTCAGTTATGAATTCTTTATGTAATAAACTTAGTAAGTTATAGCATAATGAAAATGGCATAATTAGATCTGGACCACCCTGTAAGTTGGTGCCACATTTGTTTCGACATCTTAGATTGCAAGCAGATATTCTAAAGAAACTTTGCAAGTGATTTTGTTGTAGTTTTGGTTACAGAATCCTACTGAAAATGAATTTTGGGCAAGTGTATTGATTTTACCAAGCATTATTTCTATCCTTACAGTTTAGACTTTTGCAGAGTTCTCTGATTTACAATTCATCTCCTAGTCATCCCATTTAGGGTTTGACTTCCTAGTAGATCCACTTGTGGACTGCAATTGTAAAAGAACAAATTCCCTGGAATCTGGCACCGGCTAAATACTACACAGTACTGAGGAGACAAACACTACTGTGTCAGCACTGGGAGGAAGGTAACAGCCAATCCTATATGAGGTAAGCATTTTGTAATCATTACTAATCTCTACTTTCCTCTGCTTTCTTTTCCATTTTTTCTTTGGTGGCATTTTGCACCACTACCATCTGATAAAAGCATTGTGTACCCACCTGTGATGCTCTAATGAAAGTGGATACTCCAGTTCTCCATGAGACCCACTACATCAAATCCTCTAGAACAAACCCTAAAAAACAATGAAGAAAAACTCAAGTACATTTACAGTTATGTTAGGTAGAATGCCCAGTGGGGGCCTTGGAATCCCCACAGATCTTTTTTTTCTCTAGTGTTTTTACATTTTTTACTGTCTTCCTGGTCTTCTGACTGTATTATTTGACTCATCTTTAGAGACTTAAAATACAATACTTCAATAACCCCTTCACATTCACAAGAGTTACAAGCAGAAGAACCCCACGAAAGTGAAAATTCACAAATAAGAGTTTGGCCTCTCCAACACACAGTCAACAATATGATTAGGTAAGTGGACCTGTTTCAAACAAGTCAAGCTTTATTTAACAGTGTTTTGATTTATTGTACTGGAAATAACATTCATAATTCCACCCATCCATCAATTTTCCAACCCACTGAATCCAAACACAGGGTCACGGGGGTCTGCTGGAGCCAATCCCAGCCAACACAGGGCACAAGGCAGGAAACAATCCCAGGCAGGGTGCCAACCCACCGCAGGACACACACAAACACACCCACCAAGCAAGCACACACTAGGGCCAATTTAGAATCGCCAATCCACCTAACCTGCACGTCTTTAGACTGTGGGAGGAAACCAGACCGCCCGGAGGAAACCCACGCAGACAGGGCGAACATGCAAACTCCACACAGGGAGGACCCGGGAAGCGAACCCGGGTTTCCTAACTGCGAGGCAGCAGTGCTACCACTGCGCCACCATGCCGCCCCCATTCATAATTCTTAATATTGAAATGGCACTGACAAGCTGAATCAGCCTGGGATGAGTCACCCATTGGATGAACTGGTATTCCATCACCAGTGGCAAAGACGCCTATAAAAGTGTCAAACTTGCAATGGCGAGCAGTCCATTTAAGGATAGCAGGCCACCAAAAACAACAATATAAAGGGCAAGAGAATCCATTCTAGCACTTGGTGCCGGTACTACATTGGTGTCAGGAGTGGGATGAACTGTCTGACTTAGCAAAGTACCAATAACAGAAATTATTTGACTCTTTAGAGGAGTTATTGGAGAGAATTGAAGCTGACATCTGGGATCTTTAGTGCTATTTGTAGTATTAGTACAGAGTGGGAGACAGCCAGTATTGTGTCAGGCTCATGGAGCTGGGAAAAGTGTGGCAGATCAAGTTACCACTGACCTCAGGCAAGCTGTATAAAGCAAATGATAAGTCAGATGACAGGGAAGTTATGGGGCAGCTATGAAGGTAGATATTCAAAGCTGAGATCTGCTCCTGGAACAGTGTTTGCAATGTCAGTTCAGTGAAGGAAAACATCAGGGAGAGTGGCACATCTGTAGCTTCAGACAAGGAGGTTCAAATGCTCACATATCAATCAACAGACCACCGGGCAGATACACTGTGTTTAACACCGATGCTGTACTGCCTGACAGTACTTTTATTCATTTATTTATTATACCAAAAACACCTTTTGACATTAAAAATGGATATGCTCTTACACTAACAAATATAAATTAATGTTAATATTCACATACTGTATTATCTGATTTTGTGTGATGCAAATCATTTTCAGTATTGTTTATATAGTCTTGGCTTATGCATATTCCCATTTTTTATCTCACAGAAAACTTGCAAATAACCAAAACTGCAAATGTTAATTTCAAGAATGTGGAGGGGTTATTAATTATATATCTACTTTACGTAAGTGCATATTGATTTATTTTTTCTATTTATTCATTATTATTCTTATCTAACTTTAATTTGTTTTTTCTTTTCTTGAAACAATTTCTTCAACATCTTGTAAAGCACTTATAGCTACATCCTCTATATGAAAATATGCTATAGAAATAAATGCTGTTGTTGTTGTTATATATGAGATGTTTCTTGCCAGTTAAACTAACATGAATATTTTCGGGGTGTAAGAGAAGACCAGAATATACCAAAAAAATGTGAAAATTCTACATAGCCAATAGGAAGACAAGAGTCAAACTTGGCACTAGGAACAATAAGTTTTAAAAAATATTAGGTGACAGAAATTTACTGAAGATATTCGTCACAACAAAATAATCGTGGACGTACACATCATAAAGAAAATGTATATAACCATTCAGAACCATTGTATCAAAGTCCAAAATATGTTATGAGAATATTTCATGTTAGAGTGGCATGTGAAAATCTCATGCCTTGTGCTTATAAATGTACCTTCTTGTTAGAATCTTCAGATTTAATTATTTCTAACTTGTGTTTCATGTCAGCTCCTCTCTGTGCTAATAGGATAGTTTATCAGAAATTACTATAGACAGATATGAGAGTTTTTTCATCAACACATGCTAACAACATATTTCCAAGTTAACGCTCATTTTTTATGAGGTATAGTTAATCAATTTTCACATGATCTGAGCATTGGTAACACACTCTGAAAGACTTATTTAAATACTCATTCTTAAATCAGGATAAAACTTTAGCCTTACAGTTAATTTCATACTTATGAAGGTAGGTACATTTTAGAGTATGTTTAACAAATTAAAACACACAGTACATATTAGTTTGGAAACTGATGAAACAAGCTTTCACATGGTGCTTTGTCTGGAATCACACTACTTGTGAACAATGAAATGAGGCTGGGGAGATCACTGAGGTTTTTTTTTTAGGATAATTTTACTCCTTTATGAATTCAACATAAGTATTATACCAGAATAAATAATTAAAGAGTTTTAAAATTTGGAAAGATTTAGAACATTTATTCTTATGTGAGAAACAGTGCCAGCTGTAATTGAGTATGAATGAGCTTTTTTGTGAGTAGACATGCAGCTTGTCAAATAGGTGTGTTAAACTCCTGGAATTGTGCTATAACTTTATCAGAAATTTTCAAAACAGATACAGGTTTGTAAACATTTTTGGTAAAATAGACTACAAAAACCTACATATTGTTTGAAAATGTTTTTAGGATCAGTTAGCTTTTAGAAAATTTAGAGTTCACTGAGATTGCCACAAAATTAAGAAATGCGCACTTCTGCCATGCATACTATTTGCCAGCACATTTCATTATGACAGGTGGACATCATTTTAAACTTGATTTAGGCAGTCATTTTTTATTTTCAATGAAAATATGAAAATCAATGATGTATGGGTGTGAAAAAATAACCTTGTAGACTAAATGAAGCCTCCTTCTAATATATACTTTACTAGGGGGATTCGCTCCCTGCTCACTTCGCTCGCCAACCCCTGTGTTTGGTTTTCCGGATACACACTTTTAAGATTTTTGTTTTCTTTGAATTGTTGCTATTTGATTAGTTTCACTTTTATTTCAGAACTTCTGTAAAAACTATATTTTGAATCTTTCGTGTTCCAATGTGCTGAATCTTTTAAATGACGTCAGTGAGACGTGTTTAATGACTTTGTACCATAATTCAGGATAGGTTTCTCTTTTTGGAATTTCAGCACAGACAAAGCAATCTACTGTACATCATCGGCAGTTAATCTTTTTTTTGCAAAGTAACCAATAAATGCATGTGAGGTTTTTGAAATTCTCTGACTTAAACTTCAAACCCTTACAATATTTACATACATCTGACATATCACCTTTGTCCATATATTCGATCTCTGTTCGCCTTTTTGTTATTTCTCTGAGTAATAATTTCTCTTTGTTTGCGCTAATGCGATGTTTACTTTCTTTTCTTGACACTATCGTTTTTTTCTGCTTTCATATTCTGTATTTTGCTCTGCATGTGTTTCGCACCTACTTTTTTTTGAGTCTTTTGAATTCCAGTTTTCATTATCTGTAACCTGCTCTGCATGTGTTTGGCCCCCTTGTTTTTTAACCTCTTTATGACGTTTTACTTTGTTTTCTACTCTGTCTTTTATTTCTGAACTCGCTTTGTCCTGCTTTTTTTTCAGTGACACCTGGTCCGTGGTGATTATTTTCCCTTTTTCGAGTAATAATTTCCGTTTGTTTGCACAGACTGCGATCTTTACTTTCTTTTTTTTATACTAATTTTCCTACTTTCATATCTTTAACTTTCTCCATGTGTATTTTTTTTTTGAGCCTTTCGAATTCCACTGCTTTCATAATCTCTAACCTGCTCAGCATGTGTATAGCGCCAACGTTTGTGAACATCTTTATGAAGTTTTACTTTTACTCTGTCTTTTAATTCTGAGCCTGACTGGACATGCTTTGTTTCAATTCCACTTGTTCCGGGCTGATAATTACTTTCCTTATTTTCTGAATTTGCACCTAGATTATTTTTTCTTTTTTGCTCTTTTTTCTCTCCAACGCTTTCGAGTCTCTTTTCTCCGTACTGGTTTCTTCTTCGCTTAGTCGTCGACATTTCATTTATAATATATTGTCCTTATATACTTTATATGTACTGAGACCCTGGATCCGTATGTGCTCAAATCCTTCATACTGCTGAATGTTTTGTTGCCCGTTGTCTTATTTGATATTGGTTTTAATTAGGGCGTGTCTTACAAGAATCTTATGTTCTACGTCATCGCGAGACGGTCCTGGGTCAATCTCCTGGCACAATGTTTCATGTTTAAGGTCCCCGCAAGATGCTCCGTGGCCATTCTCTTTCTTCTCGCGGGTCTTTTAAGTGTCTTCCGTGATCTTAACATGAAGATTACGTCTCAACACCCTAATCTCTTCAGGATTTTTTTATAATAGAGAGATGTGGTTTTAGGAAGCCTGAAATTACTAAGTCTGTAATGAAAAGAGAGGTCAACCTGGGCTGCAAATGAGTCACGCGTTCAGAATAGATTTCAAATCACAGGCTAAAATAAGGCATGCTAAGGAGTGACAAAAATTATATAAAGTTGTTGTCTTCTCTGTTGGGAGTATACTAGTAGACTAAAATCAGAATATGTTACTTTTCCAATTACACTATAATTTCAGGAATAGGAAGCCATGTGGGAAGTTATAAAGGGAACTTATTTAAGTATTAATATACCTACCGTATTATGGAATGGAAGTTAGAGTGAGCCATCTGTTCCACGCAATACTTCATTGTTGTGATATAAGTGATGGAGACCAAACCTCTGTGTGTTGACCATTCTTACTGATCGCTGATTTACAAAGTGAACTGACAAGTCTCAAAGCTTGCAAACAAAAATAGTGTGTTGTTGGACAGGTGACTCTTCAAACCAGAGAGAACCTCATAAACTGGTGGATGTGGAGAAGGAAATCTCATAATATGTTCGCTCTACATTGAACAACATTTTCTTTAAAAATGAATGAGTTGGCATGACAAAAAAGAACCGCCTCAGTAATTAATAAAGTGTTAGAAATATATACAATGGCATGTACCTTCAAATGAATTGTATAAAGAGGAATTACATTAGAGCACCAGGGGCAAAAAAGAATTGTGTAAGTATGAAAAGAATCACTAATACAATAAACAGCCTAATGCAAGTTTTACTTTTTCCAAATATCAGACATCAGAGTATTCCCATTGCATTGTAAAACAAGGTCAATAAACACCAGCTGGGAGCCCTGGTTTATCATTATAATTCAGTGAGCAGGAGGGAGTAAAAGGGTCAAACAATATCCCATAGTGCCTCCATCAATAAACCAACATGTACAGTATAAAGAAATCTGGCATTGCCTGTAGAGATTAAAAGCGGTCAGAGGTCACCCATAACAGATAAAATGATGAAAAAAATAGGATAATCCATTATGCGCTTCTTGCTATATGTTTGATTGCAAAGGAAACAAAAAAATATGTACAATAAAACCAACTACTTTTTAAAATTACAGTCTACTTGCAACAAGTCTTTTTTGAATAATTTTAATACTCATAAATGAATTCTATTTTTTCACATTTCCCATCAAGATTTAAAGGAATGTTGACTGTGAGATTTGGACCTCCTACATTCTGACAGAAGTCGAAGTGGTGGGCAGCTCTTTAATGCAGTGGGTGGCTACTGGGTAAAGTGAGACCAGTGACTAAGTTTTCATTTATAGATCTAAAAATCTGCTTATGTAGAAAATTTCTTAAGAATAACTTTCTATGCAAAAGTAGCAATATGAGGTTTTTGTACAGTCTGGGATTTACTCAGTGCTAGGGTGTCTTTGTAAACCCCATCTTTTATAGCCAGAAGCCTTTCTTCAAAATTCAGGTGTTAATATATCAGGAGAAAGGAGAAAAATGTTGCAAACAAAAACGGAGACATTTAAGATCAATTGGTCTCTACTCATTTTATTCGCTATCAGAGCAACTACTCGCAGAAGGCATATTACTGTGAAAATCAAATACTGGAATTACAGTAAAAGTTGCATCAACTATTTAACTCATAGTTCAAAATTTAACATGCATGGCAAAAACACACAGCAGAAGACTGTATGTCTTTTGTTCTTCATTCATTTTTCGACATCTTTTGTTAACTGTTTCTCATTTCCTGTCATTGCAGCTTTCCCTTTACATCTACTGTTGTTTTACTGTGTTTCATCATCACCATCAATAGTGTTAGAAGTGTTAAATGTTAGTGTTTCCTTATTTCTTAGTCAGCTGACCCACAAATCCTATTCCTCCAATGCCCACAGTCTGGCATTCCTTTGAGGTGAGAGTTACGCTTTTTCTAGCATTCCGCATCACCTCTTCCTTGCCTCCCTCTAAGTCTCATTCCCTCTATCTCATAACCTAATCATCTTCATGGAAATATGACATATGTCCAAGCCACCTTAGTCTGTTTCACCTCAGCACAACACCTGTCATCTTTGTTCCAAGAGTTTGTCTTAACACAGACTACAACAACATCAACTATTTTTTTATTTAAGAAATGAAATTTTTAAAAGAAAACAATCACCGTCCCCAATAATGGTTTCACATCATTTATAAAAGTATCTCTATCCAAACTAAAACAACTGAAAATGCATATGATGAGGATGTTCGAGAACACTGGACATCTGCACATGAGCAGAAAAATCCTTGTGGGGACTGTAATACTGCTGGCCACTGTATTTATCACAAAACTGTAGCAACTGGTAAATTAACTATTAATTAATTGGTTAATTATTTACACATGTATGCAGCATTTTAACTGTGCAAAACACAATTTATAAGTAGATGCATACTGGTAAGCAACACAACAAACGCCATGCATAGCAACTCCTATAGGTCCTCTATGTTGGAATATGGTTTTCTTCCATAAATGGTGACCAGTCAAGGAATGAGATATTTTAAAGAGCAAGATCCAGTCTGGGAAGAACTACATAATATGCATGAACAAACAAGAGTGTGATTAGTCTATATTTTCAAAATTCTACATTTTTACCCACCCATATTGCAACACCAAGCTGGCATTTTTAGAGGTAAATGGCTCTGCAGAGGATTTTCAATAGTCGCAGTTTTTGAGGGTTAAAAATGCTGTGATAGTGTGGATGAAAGGCAATGTCTGAATTTTTAAAGGAAATGTACCACAGCATTCATCTTCCTCTCACTGCATGGCACTCCTATCCTGATCGTTATCATCTTGGTTCATTCCAACTTAAAGCACACTGCTCCTCACACAGCTTTCAAAAACGTTTCCTTTCAATACCAGATAGGCTCCATTAGAAGTCATTTTTGGTTCACCCTAAAGCAGAAGTTAAAAATCAGGCAGGTCTGAAATATATACATTGGGGGTTCCAGAAAAATGAACAATGAATGCATGAAAAGCTTGTCTCACATAAATTTTTTCTTACGCTAGATTATTTGAGTTTGACAACTAGGCTACTCAAACATGATGGATTCAGCTGATGATCTAACAAGGCTTTGTCCTTCTGCTTCATATAAAGCCCCAGTACTCCATATTTCATGTATGGGTGGCTGTTGAGGAGGTTAGGGAGTTCTGCTGTGTAGCTCATGCCTCCCTGACTAAGGGCCTGCTTTTGTGGAAACACTGTAACTTGGGTCCTCTCTGTCAGCAAGTGGAGTTCATGTGGTCTCCACCAGTTATGTCTGGCTTCATTCTTAAAAAGATATAATACATTTCAAACACACATCCTTTTATTTTTCTCCTGTTCTTTATTAAGCATATATAAATTAATTATTGAAATTAAGGTGCCATGAAATAAAGAAGCCCTTTCTACCTTTAGTTTCTCGAGGGAAAATATTCAACAAGTGTGCCAGGGAAACTTCAACAGTTGACAGACAGACTCCTACACCAAGGACCCCGAAGCCAGTAAATAGCATCTTTAGGGCTTTTGTCAAGGCTGAGTTACTTTTCTTTAAACACAGACATAAAAACCAAAATATTACTAAAGGTCATAGCTGCTGATTTTTCATTTGGCGGCTCTGCATAATAGAACAAGAAAAATAATTAGGCAGCATCATTATATTGGTGAGTCAGAGAACAAACAATTATTAATATTATATTTTCCATTTGAATCTAAAGGTCCTTGGTGCTATAAAAGGAACCTTGCTTGAGGATGTGTTATTACCAAAAAAGTCAGGTCAATTGAATTGACAAAAGACATCCCACATGCAGTACTCTTTTGAAATATCTGTTAGATTAACCTCAGACTGCTCTCACGTGTACACAGTAGCAAATGTATTCAAGATTTCAAAGCACTGCAGCTAGAATTGTCCAGGAGAACAGTCCAAAAAATAATACTGACTTTTGTTGAATAACAAAAACATAATAAAATATGTTTCACTACAAAAAAATGTATTTGTGTATTATTTGGGATTCTTTTTTTTGTTATTCTTTTGACTGTATTTTGCTAAAGAAAAAGACGTAGTACAACCTAATGAGCTGGCCCAGATACAATTCCCAGCTCAAAATCAACCCTGAATAAACCATTCTGAATGTAATTTCTGTTGAACACTGTTTGTTTAACACATACAACAATTTGGACATATATATGTCCACAGTGAAAAGACCTAAATGAAATAAAGACTGTTTGATTTTTTGATCTCATTTTGCCTTCTATGTTGCCTCTATCAGGTAATAACTGTGGTAAACACAAGTTCCTGTTAGAGAAAATGAGTTTGTGAGAAAGGTCTTCATATAAATTGCTTCCGACCTCTTTAAATTATCATTGTACTTTCTCTTGTCTGGTGTGTCATTACTTGCATCAACTGTTGTTGTGATAATAACTCAGAGATACATTTTTGTTTCATTTTTCTCCTCCCATGGATCACTTTCCTGTGGTGCCTGTCTCTTCACCTACTCAGAGGGTGCCTGTCTTGTTTTTCAAACTCTTGTACTATGACTAATGACCCTTCCAAATCTGCTGTTTCTTCAGCCTTCTCCCTGATTGCTTATTTCCAACGCACACAGATTACTTTGAGTGCCTTTGTCAGTCCGCTTTTTTATTTTACTTATTTTTTTAGTATTGGCTCCTTCCATTACTTATTCCATTTGGTGCTCTCACATGTGATGTTAGGCTTTCATCCTATCTGTCAATTCTTTGGTGCTAGCAGCCATATGTTTGTTTGCGTCTCAGCTCATTCTGTCCTAATCAACAGCGTCTCTTCCTCTCTCTTTGTTGCGGTATGTTGTTATAGTTGTCTTCACAGTGCATTAAACTCACCATGTAACTTCAGACTCATTAAGAATATTATTCACCTCATTGCTTTAAACATTCTGAGCACTATCAGTGTGGTGGCCATCTAGTTCCAGTTTTACCCAACTTAATTTCATTATTCATTATTAACTTATTATTTACTTTCAGTTTGCTTAACTATATCTGTCTCATGTGCTACTTCCCTGTTGCCAGGCAGTGTCCTTCTAAACATCACATTAAAAATGTTATTTGACTCCACTTGCTCACTTACTGGATGGTGTACATCTTTGTTAGTGCTCATCCAAGCAACAGAAAATTATAACAGAACAGAATTTAATTCTGGAGCTAAATGGACAGACATTTAGGCCATCAGAGTATTATGTAAAAGCTACCCATTCATTCATCCTTCATCTAGCTCATCTTAATCTTGTTATATGGTAGAGTGGCCTGAAGCCTAAGCTATCAGTATTAGAAACAGGGGAGGAACCAGCAGTGCATGGGATAGCAGTCTGTCACAGGGAGCTGTCATGTGTGCATTCACACAAAATCAAAGTACAGTCTAGCTAGAGAGCTTTGCCAAGAGCTCAGTGAAATCATAGAAATGTTTGGAAACTTCGCTGAACTCTGTGAAACGTATTGGTGAAGACAAAGGGGAAGGAGTAAATAAACTGTTTGATCGGATTATAACAGTGCAATGGTCTTTTAAGTGTCCCTGAGAGAGCTTGGAAAGTGTCTGCTAACCAATTATTGTGGCCAAAAATGTGACCTGCGCTGTGAGGCAGCAGTGAATCCACTGTGCTGTCATGCCTCATACAGCAATAGACACAGATGGAATGATAACCACAAAAATACAACAAATAAGCACAAACTAACAAAAAGTAAAACAACATGTATCATTATGTTCAAAGAGTTCCAATCTTTGGGTACACACTGGATGAACCATGAAGTGGTGGTGTGAGACTGACTTGTCCCATTGTTTGAAGTCTGTCTTTCATATTTTCCTTCCAATGAAAAGTCAGAAACACCTTGTAAACAGTAACAAATCCTTCATTATTATTATTATTATTTCACAGGGTTTCCTGTTTTTCACAGGAACTCCATTAAGATTTGTTTTGACTCGTAGGTGTGGCGCATGGCTAGCCATGCAGCGCTGCACAAGGATCAGTATTATCAGTGGCAGTACTCATTATAGTCTACTTTTGATTAGGTAATTTAGGAATGAAAGCTTTTTTTTTTTTTTAAAAAAAGTCTCATATGTGGTGCAAATCATCTGGAGTACTGATCAGGTCACTACCTCATGCATGCACTACGTAGATTGGGCAGCAATCTTGCAGTACGTCTGCATGAAAGTTCTGAACATGGCTGCTGCAGCTCTGTGATTGCATGCTGTTCTTGAAAAGCACCATGGGGGAGCTAGGAAAAAAATCTACATCAAAGCCAGCTGGGAAATATTTGGTGAACAAGGTTATTTGCTGCAAAAAATTTTGCTGATTAACACTAGTCACCAGATTAAAGCATGCACATCTTTAGAATATTTCCTAAAACCCAGAGAAAAAATATATACAGTGTGACAGATAGGGTGCGCTGTCGTCCCCTTGAACCCTCAGACAATGCGTCAGACACCAGGTAAAAGTCCAATAAGTTGATTTATTTGTACAATAAAGTGCACAAAGCACCTCCACTATACTTCAATAATAATAATACAATAATAACAATAATCAATCCTCCACACCTCCCAGCAGCTCAGTCACCCTTCCTCCCAACTCGGCACACTGCTGGGATCTCCCACAGTCCTTTTAAAGCCTTTGACCCGGAAGTGTTTCTGTCCCTCAGTCCATGTGACTTGATAACACTTCCAGGTCAGGTGAAAACTCCTTTTCTTCAGCCCGGAAGTACGTCTTTTTTTCCATCCCCCTCGACTGGTAAGTACTTCCGGGTTATAAGGAAAATATAATTTCCGTGAGCCTCCCTGCAGCATCCCCTAGGCGGCCCCCACGTTATCCAGCAGGGCTGTAATGAAAGACTCCAAGTTCCATGATTCCCTGCTGAAATTCAGGGACCCTCTATGTTGCAGGGATGGCTCCATCTGGCGGCTTGGGGGTATTGGCCGGGATAAGCTGCCGGCCATATTCCACAACAGACATGGAGGAAAGGTGCAGACTCAACAAGGCACTGATTGTGTAGTGATTCAAACCCAGTCTTCTGCAGCATCACTGTGTCCTTATGCTAAATGCTTAGTGCATTTGGGCAAAGAAGAACATCCCACTAACAGGAAAACAGGAAACATCTTCTCCCCATCATTTTATCTGAGACAGCATATGAATATACCACTTTATGACTTAGTTTAGTGGTGTTTAAAAAATGTATTTTGTTCAGAATAACTGAAATAATGGGCACCATAATTTTCAGGTTCCTTTGTTGCTCTGAAATATACACCTACATGGATTTTTTACATTAAAGGATTTTTCATTCCTTTATTTCATGCACAAAACTGTAAAACAGGCACATTGATGCGGACCAACAACATCAGGGTTGGAAGAAATATTTGTAGTATTATTAGATTTTTGAGAAAGAGAAACATCCAAATTATCAATAATCAATTGTAATTTAGGGTTAGAAATTCTATCATTAGTGATTTTAGAATTAGTAAATCAGTTTCCAAAGAGAATAAAATTAGAATTGGTGCAGGGAAAATAATCCAGTATATATTGCAATTTGATATTGTCTTTTAAGTTTAGACAAGTTCTGTACAGATTTGTTAACGTTAAGTTGAGGGTGGATAAAGGGATCTAATGAAAGATACTGAGAATTTTGTTGAAACCAGTTAATATTATTGATCAGGGAGTTCAACCTGCAAACTCACAGAAATACAGTATGTAATTAAGGAAATGTAAATTGTAAAAAGAAGAGAGTACTGAGTATTCAAAAGATGGAATTAAATTTAAAAGAGAAAAAGAACTTTAGAAAGAATGAAATTAGAGCCAAGACATTTATTTGTATCTTGTAGGGTTCCAAGAAGGAAATGAAAATTGGTATAAATATAAAAAGAACAACAGAAACCAGAATCTTGTTGTTGTAGAATGGGATCCACTATTGACGAGAATGTAAACTCCTCCAAGGGATAATCTGCCAAGTTCAAAAACAATGAAAACGATTTATTTGGTTCTTCTTTTTTCAGTTTTTTGTATTTCCATACACGAGAGTGAAGAAGAAGCAGGAAGAGTAAAAGAAATAGGAGGACTGACCACCATAGGTACCAAAGAATAAGAAAAGAAAACCTGCTGAAAATGTTCTTTTATAGGTACGTGTTTTTTTTTTATTGTTATTTTTGCTGTAAAGGAGAAAGAGAAGAATCAAGAGAGAATCTCTTTTTGTTTGATAGAGAAGCCTTACTATTATTCTTGTTTGTAGAACAGATTGATACTGAAGTATAACTGGATTGTTTCAGTTGAAGCAGGAAATTCCTTTGAAAAAGATTCAGAAAGAGAAGAATAACTTTTTTATTGTGAAGGAACTGAATCAGAAGTACTACATATTTTGCTTTGGTTATCTGTGGAATCAGAGGTTTAACATACCTTTTTTTTTACTGTGTCTCATCACTCCCATTCGTTAGGGTCAGATTGTTGATGAGAATGCTCAACTGAAAAAGTCTGAGGTAATTGAATTTTTAATTCTGGAATGGAACCTGTGGAAAATACAAAATTGAACATTAAAATTGAGGTTTGAGATCATTCAGTTCTGTTATCTCACTTTTGCAAAATTAACTGCTTTATCAGTTTGCTGTTGGTCTATGATCAAAGAGTCATCTGTGAGATCCTTAATCAGAACTGTATAATGATCATATAAAATTTGAAGGTTGGTTGTAAGCCAATTCTGTGTATTTAATTTAATTACTTATTTTCAGATATTGTTTGCTTCAAGGAAGCTGGTTTAATAACATTAGTTAATTCCTGAGAATGTCTGAGCATTGCTGGAAGAATCTGGTTAAATGTTAAAGTTTTACATATAATTTCTATCCAATTTGAGATTTGTATTCATGTGCTGTTGTTGAGTCCAGATATATTGATGTTGATATTCAATCTCACGCTCATCTGAGAATTTAGAGAGCTGAACTATTTAAAGTTGGAACCCCAAACATAGCCATAGGATTAGAATTTTTTGGCAGATAAATTAATATACAGAATTGATAATTACAGAAAATATTTATAAATACAATTATTATGGATTCCAAAAAAAAATCTAAATTTTTGTTTTACCTCATCAAGACACCTTTTTATTTCCTCCCAGATATATCCAGGTAGTTTTAATTATAGGGAAGTTCTAATTTTTAGTTTCAGGATAGATTTAATTTGTCATGATTTAATAATAATAAAGATAACAAGCTTTGCTCCCAAAAATAAGTACTAAGTTTAAGTTTATAAACATTTCTCCCGGAATATATGACAAAAAAGTTCAAAATACTATAGAAAATCTAGAAAAAAGGGTTAAAAGGTTTTTAAGCCATCACATTCTTTAACACACTTTGTCTACAATGCAAAGTAAACATATTCGCTTACAGAACATGTTAAATAGCATCGAAAGAGTCTGTTTAAATAGCCACTCCCATTGCATTATAGAATTATGGCATATGGTAAGGTGCAGTCAAACAAGAGTCACCTGAGAAAAGCTTAACTAAAGAAAACAGCAGGTGAAGGTGTGATCAAAGCCACTAAACAAAGGAAGGATGTGGCAAGAACAGATGCGTTTTATAGTATAGCACAGCAACAAGTGTACCATTCCTGGCCAAGAACACGGTAGCTGGTAGAGGGAGGAAAAGTACCAAAACATAGTTATTTATAACAAACGCATTAAAGTATTTCCTCATAAAATCTGTGTTTATGGAAAAGAAAAATCATTAACAAAAGATTTAAGACATATTCGCTCTCCCAAACAAAAACCACATGCAGAATTTAGCTGGAAGGTAAATCTTAACAAACAGAAATATAGAATAATATCTTGCTGAAATAAAGGCAACTGACCTGAAAACTTGAATTAAAGTATTAACAGGTTCAGCACTCAAGGTCACTAGATATAAAAATTTTGGAAGTTCTTAATCATCTTTACAGGAAGTACAGGGATAATGTTGCAGTGTTTACTGTAATCCATCCATCCATCCATTATCCAACCCGCTATATCCTAACTACAGGGTCACGGGGGTCTGCTGGAGCAGGAAACAAACCCCGGGCAGGGTGCCAGCCCACCGCAGTGCACACACACACACACTCACACACCAAGCACACCCAGGTCTCCTGTGAGGCAGCTACCACTGCGCCACCATGCCGTCCTTTAGTGTAATCACACCCTGCTTTAGCATTTCACCAAAAATCCAGACAAATTTAGAATTTTAATTAGAGACTGTATTTTTGTACATACCAGAAACATAGCTGTCCAGAACTGATTGAAGTGGAAACTTACAATGAAACAGAGGGTTGAGATTTTAGGAGGTGCATGGCAATCACACAGATTTGATTCAATTGGTTTTGTCATTCTGTCTGTCAAGTCAGTACAAACTCCATGTTGTACAATACCATAACATCAATGACAAGTTTGACTTATTTAGTAACACAGAGGAACACAACAAGAAGGGGCAGAGCAGACTGTTTTTCATGATAGATTGTGTTCCTTTAATGCAGTTAGTGACTTCCTTTTACAAGTTCTATAAGTGTGTGATAGCCAGGGGGATGTGCTGGACTGGTAACATTACTTCGAGAGAAACCCACCAAATTAACAAGCTAATTAAGAAAGCAGACTCAGGTATGGGACCCACTTTTGACCTTTTGGAGGTAGCAGTGCAGGAACAGAATGAAAATAAAACCGAGTGCCATTATGATCAATGCTGCATATCCTCTTTCTGGCACACTAGCTGTGAGTACTTTTAGGCAACAAATTATTCAGCACAAAGTATCAAGAAAACCTACTGGGGCTCCTTCATACCTACAGCAATATGTCTCATTAAGTATGTGCACTTGGGGAATATCTTGGAAGCTCTCCAAAAGAAGGTGATACTACCCCAAAGTGGAGGTGGCTTTCTCATTAACAACATCTCTTCCATACACAGTTCTGATGCTGACCAGCCGGAAACCAAATCAACAGCTTTTTACTGTGCCACCAAGTTCCACCACTTCCGGGTCAATAATTTAAAAACTCCATGGGCACTAGAAACTGGCATTTATTTGAAGACCACTCCTTATGGTTGGATTGATCTGTTGCTTTTCTTTTGTCTTCTTGGCGGATGCAAAGTGTTTTCCATTCTTCTGAATGTTCTTTTATATCACTGTAAATGCTCTTTTATCTTTAGTTAAGTTAAAAGTTTTCTCTTTTTTTGTAAGTCTTGTATGTGTTTAAGGGGGGTTGTTATAATATTTTTATTTTTCCTGGGTTTCTGTAAATTAATGTACATCTATCTATCTATCTATCTATCTATCTATCTATCTATCTATCTATCTAT
>JANRMT010027041.1:62277061-62287675 GCA_026402145.1 Polypterus bichir lapradei
TATCTATCTATCTATCTATCTATCTATCTATCTATCTATCTATCTATTGTGAAGGACAGCCAGCATCCATACCCTGCCGGGACACTCTTAAGGTACAATAGAATTACTAGGGAAGAGAACATGCATTGAAGAATTGGAGTTCTTCAACTCAGCCCAGTTGGATTCCATGGGGGCTGCAGAGACTGGTGAGCCCTTCTTCATGGGGCTTCCTCCTCACCTGGAAGTGCTTTCGGATCATGTGTGTCGAACACCGGAATTACTTCCTGGTGGTAGATATCCGGAGCTACTTGCCTCAGTTTCGAGAGCCAGAATCAAGAGGAAGGTGGACGAAGCTTGCAAGGAGGAGTGGAGGAGGCGGTGGCCAGTGAAAGAGAAAGAGAAGAGAAAGAGTTGCAGAGTGCTTTATTATTGCCTGTGTGCTGTGCTTAGTTGTACTGTTCTTCATTGTACTGTGCTTTGTTGGTAGGAAACACTTACTTGAGGAAGAGTTTCCCACAATAAAAACTCTTTTGCCCTTTAACTTTTGTCCGAGCTTGCTTGTGTTGGGTGTTTGGGGAACTGGAACACTCCTGGCCATCTGCTGGCAGGGACCTGTTTAAAAAACTTGTTTTTTGCAAACCCTGTCACAAACCATATAATAATGGTTTGATGTGTGGGTGCTGGAAAGGGTACTCCAGCCCATAAATTCCTTATTGCAGATCAACAGTCTGAAGATGATGGTCAATGAATTGGAGATGATGGCTGTGGTTCCCCTGAAGTAAGAAGATGAATACCTGTAGCGGCTTGGTGTCGGACTCTGTTTTAAGGTGAATTCAGTGGTTAATTCATTCTTTGCTATGAGTGTCAATGGCTGATCGTCCTCATTGGCCTTGAAATCCGCAGGATCAAAGCACATAAGTGGAGGGCCAAGCAATTATATGAAGAGAAGTGCGTAGACAATGTTTGTCAGTAACAAGACTCTCATTGGAGTAATAATTATATTCATTTGTGAAAAATCATGTTCGCCCTTACTTGATCAAACTGGTATACAACTCCACACACAATTTATTACAGAATCATTTAATATGTAATCGATGCCCCGAGCAGCTGTCGTGGCCAAGGTGCAAATATGTTGTACCTGTGTATACCTTAACAAAAAAAAAATAAAAAATCACTGCATCATAGACTAGTAACATCAGTTCTTCACAAACAAAAGCGTTCTGCATTGTGGGTTGAATGTTGCTCATCTATGCAGAGTGCTGAATTCATGATCTGTACTGCTATAAGAATTTATGTAGGAATTTCTCAAGGCTCGCAAAATGTGTTTTCTTGGTTATTCTCTGCATTTCTGGTGGGAGCACAGGCAGGGCCACTTGGAGGTTGCTTCTTGGCTGCATGTGGCCCATGGGCTGCCATTTGAATTGGCTGGAGTTCATCCCTTAAATTGAAACTTCAAATTCAGGACATCTTACTGAAATGTTAGTGAGGTTTCTAAATTCTTTTAGGACACCCCCCATTGAGACAACCCAGCAAAGAGTGTTGCGAAACACACTCACCACACCAGTGGAAGACAGTATATTGGTTGCCATCACAACCGCGGGCTCCCAGCACTGTAGTGGTTAATGCAGTGGCTCACCGTGAAAAGAATTCCAAATCGATTGCATTCGCACTATAAGTGCCTGTCATCGATGGGTGATGCAAGTAAAATTATAACTGCAGGGAACATTATTACTTGGCCATGGCCCAGCCTGTTTGCTGTGTCTGTATATGAGAGAGTGGCATTTCAAGCTAAATAAAGTTGGCTTTGCTAAAGTACTGAGACTCAGTCTCGTGTTTTAGGGTGCAAGACAGGAACTCACATGTCACAAGTTGTAAAATGATTACTAGCCATCATCCTCATAGCCCTTTTTATTCCATGCATACAATGAAACATTATCCTAGATAAGCATAAGGAAATAAATCATGGCAAAAGTAACAACAAAGGCCTATATTATCACTTTTACAGCTCAGTGGAATATCAATATTTCATAATTAATTTACTAATCTACAAACATAATTAAATTTTCTTTGCAATTATAAAGTAGCTGCAATTTAATATTATATTTTAATACAGCGAGTTAAACATAAACTAAAATGTAAATGTTGATGCTGCTTTCAGAAGATATTACTGGTCTCCAGTGAGCTTGCTTGCTGTGATGAGTCAGGTTCATATTTCTTTATGCATCCTATTGTGCAAATAATATGTCGGCAAGGAGAACAATGAAAAATAAGTATTGCACTAGAGCTATTAAATAGACCCTGCCAAGCAGAAAGCTAGCAATCTAAAGTGTTTGAAATGACTGATGCTGTGACTGACAATTTAACTTAAAATATTTCTAAAGTGCTTTTGCTTTCTGCACTTGAACTTTATCATATTGACAAAAACAGTAATTAGCTACCTAAATAAAACAGGGGTCATGCCTGCTTCATTGCTCCCAAGTATAAGTAATTTTTCAGATAGTGGCTAAGATGGTTTAGTTAAAATCAGAAGCATTGAAAAAGGTTGTAAAAAAGAGCTACAATAAGAGGACTGTGTATGTTCTTCCAAACCTTTTGAACAATGATGTTTTTTAATGCATAGTAACCTGTTAACCTGCTACATCCTCTGCTTCCATCTTAAAGGTCCTCTTAATCTGAAGCCACATTACGAGACGTCTAGTCATGGGGTATGCCAGTTTTGCTGATGACAGTTACAATTTCATTGCCGGACTATGTCAACTTAAAAGATTGAAAATTGCTGCCCGTGTCATATTTACTAACTGAATGCCGACTTTACTGGCTTAAGCTTTTATTTCAGATGTTATTTGATACAATCAAATGAGGGTGGAAAAAGCATGGCATTGTCTGGTGACTTGTGTGAGTAAGATATACTAAAAAAGAAAACACATTACAATTAAAGCTGAAATGTGTGTCCCAGACTTTGAAATACGGTCTGAATTCATCCATGTTACTAACCAGGAAGTGGTTACATCATTCACTATGTTATGAACACTCTAAAGATGAGTCATTCTGAATGCTGGTAACTTCAACCAGGCAACTTATGTTGGCATAGAGTTCTAGTGGCATGTTCCTTTTGTGAACACAGCAAGCTGAACCTGCTGTTTTCAAAAGTTAATGTGTTTAAATTACGGCTGGGCAAGTTAATGCATTACTATCGCATTAACAGATTAATTAATTAATGCCAACAATTATTTTATTGTGCGTTAACACAGTTTTTGTTATTATTATTTTGAAAGCCACAGTCTCGCTAGCGATCGATAGAGATCAGTGATCTTCTTGTTACAGCATTTTTTGATATGCTTTTGCTAGAAGGAAAGTTATCTTTGTTGATTTGACCTCGATTCCCTGCGTATGCTTGAGTAGCGAAAAGCAAACAGCTTCTAAAATGGCATCTGGAGAGATAGTGAATGCTCAAAGCAAAATAATCAGTGGATGACTTTTTTCGTATTATCGCTGAATCGGACTCTGATTTGTCAGACTCCGATTTTGATGCAAGTGATCTGGAGATGTAGATTGAAAATAAAAGTGAGGTACCGGCATCAGCTGATTGGTCGCCAGCTGATCGTGGTGTTGAACACGTTCGAATAGCTGATGCACCTATGGCAACGTTGGCTTGGGAGGACAGACACTTATGATGACAGGAGTTACAAACCATATTGCATCTCACTGCAACTGCCACCCCCATGCAACTGTCTCACAAAGACAGCTAGGCAGCCAGACCACCGTGCATTCCTGCTGGCCGTCGAGCCACCCCCCGCACAGCTGCTGCTGCCGCAAACTGCAAACAGGCACCAACAGCAGGCACAAGAGGCAGCAACAGACATTTGTGAAACCATTGGTTTGTGCGCTTTTCAGAAAACTGAATTTTTTGGAAAAAATATTAGATTTAGAAATGTTAACTTGCTGTTGCTCTGAATGTGCCTCTTATAATGTTATGATTGAGGCTCTGGACTTTGAGGGTAACTTGTTTTCCTATAACAAACTAGATAAAACGTTAATGCCCTGGCAGTGGCAAATACCGTATTTAGTCATGTACCACGCACCCTTGTGTAATTCCCTAATTTTTACAAAGAAAATCGTGAAAATAGTTTTGACCCGTGTACAACATGTGTTGTGATTGTATAGGAAGCATTTAGAGAGAGAGAGAGAGCGCAAGTGCGTGAGCAAAAGAGAGAGTGCGCGAGTGCGCAAGCGAACGAGAGAGAAAGAGCGCGAGCAAGTGAGCGAGAGAGAGAGCGCAAGCAAGCAAGCGAGAGAAAGAGAGAACGCAAGTGCGCGAGCGAGAGAGCCCAAGCAGAAGAAGTAAACATTACAGAATTACATTTCCTCGTGTATGACTGCGCACCTGATTTTCTAATGCTAATTTTCGGAAAAAAATGTGCATGTGGTACACACACAAATACGGTAGCTTTGATTTTATATTTGATTTGATTACACTAATATTTAAGTTGAGATTTACAAGAAATATTTTAACTGCTACTATGTAAAGGGAATTCTGCTGTTAAAACTACTGCTGTTAAACGACTGCTGAAGACCTGTGTGTTGGAGCTGGAGAGTCCTCTACAGCGCATCTTCAACATGAGCCTGGAACAGGGGAGAGTCCCGAGGCTTTGGAAAACATTTTGCATCACCCCAGTCCCAAAGGTGTCACGCCTGTTGCCCTGACGTCACATGTGGTGAAGACCATGGAGCTGCTGCTGCTTCACCACCTGAGGCCACAGGTCCACCACTCCCTCAACCCTCTGCAGTTCACATACCAGGAGAAGGTGGGAGCGGAGGATGCCATCATCTATATGCTACACCGATCCCTCTCCCACTTGGACAGAGGCAGTGGTGCTGTAAGAATTATGTTTCAGGACTTCTCTAGCGCCTTCAACATCATCCAACTTCTGCTCCTTAGGAACAAGCTGACAGAGATAGGAGTAGATTCATACCTGGTGGCATGGACTATCTTACAGACAGACCTCAGTATGTGCGTCTCGGGAACTGCAGGTCTGACATTGTGGTCAGCAGCACAGGAGTGCCGCAGGGGACCGTGCTTTCTCCAGTCCTGTTCAGCCTATATACATCTGACTTCCAATACAACTCGGAGTCCTGCCACGTGCAAAAGTTCGCTGATGACACTGCTATCGTGGGCTGCATCAGGAGTGGGCAGGAGGAGGAGTATAGGAACCTAATCAAGTACTTTGTTAAATGGTGCGACTCAAACCACCTACATCTGAACAACAGCAAAACCAAGGAGCTGGTGGTGGAGTTTAGGAGGCCCAGGCCCCTCCCAGACCCTGTGATTATCAGAGGTGACTGTGTGCATTGTGTAGACCTATAAATACCTGGGAGTTCAGCTGGATGATAAATTGGACTCTTGCGCTCCCATGCCTTCACTATATATATATATATATTATGGCAGACAGCCGGCAGCTCATCCTGGTCGAGATGTCCCTGTGATGGAAGGATGGGGGAAGCTGTAAAGGAAAAATCCAATTCTGCATCTGACCTGGAAGTGCTAACAAGTCACGTGAGTGGAAGAACACAAGCACTTCTGTGTCAAGGAATATATAAAGGACCACTGAAGAACCAGCAAGCGAGCCGGAGTTGGGAGGTAGAGGACAGAGCTTGCTGGAGGGTGTGGAGGAGAGATTTCAAGGATTAAATATTATTGTGTTTATCTGTTTATTGTGGTGGAGGTGCTTAGTGCACTATTTATTTAAAGAAAACAAATTAAACAACTTCTTGGTATTTTTAAAACGTGTTGTGAGTGTCTGTGTGTCAGGTTAAGCGCTAGTATAGCACCATCTAGTGTTACTATATATATATATATATATATATATAAATTGTGATTGACGGCCAGGAACCCTGCCCCGCTGGGATGCCTGGAGGATGGAGGAACCGGGAGAACGGCACTTCTTTTCTTTGTGTTCTTTTAAGTTGAAGGGTGGAGCTAGAGTGGAACATTCTACCTGTGTGCTTGTGTGCCAAAGATAAACTCCTGCTGAATAAATGTTTCTGTCTGTTACTACAAAAAATTACTCTTCCTTGGAAACCTGATCCAATCTGTGCAACTTTACAACCCAAGCTTAATTCTATATATGGGATTAAATAAAGGATATTTATTTACCCGAAGTATCGTTAAAGTAATCACCAATGCAAAGATCAGGCACAACCCAAGAACACTTCCAGCTCATTTGGAAACCAGTATTGTCCTCCCCTTATGTTGCCCTCTGGCGGTACTCAAGGAACAAAACAGAGCTGCACTTCTGCACTCCAATTTTATTGCAACCCTGCAGGTGTCCTGATTGGGATTAGCCTCAAGGAAGACTGCCACCTTCTGCCTGAGTGTATGAACTGTTTCTGGAATCCACATTCAGCCAGCCATTCATTATAGACTAAACCCAAACGGGACAAGGTTTACAGTGCAATCTGACTGGGTTGTGTGTCCAGTCCTCTGCAATCCTTCCATTATGGCCTTCAGTCAGGGCAAGAAGTTTAACCTCTGTTGCGTTTACTATATATATTCATATTGTAACAAAAGATGCTATACAGGCGCCTGACCTGACACAGACTCACACCGGAGGCACGTATAAAAACAAAGAAACTTTTATTTTTCTTCACCTGTGGGGCATGTCTTCCCCGTGTCGCACAGGCACAACACAGTCCCAAAGCACCACACAAAACACCACACTCTTCTCCTTTAACCACCATTCCTCTCCGTCAAACTACGTCCTCCTTCTCCCAACTCTGGCCATTGAGTGGTGGCTGCTGGCCCCTTTTATAGTCCCCCCAGAAGTGCTCCAGGTGGTTGACTGCTGAGTTCGGGCTGCACTTGCGAATACACTGCCCATAAGGGCTGAGGAGTTCCAGCTGTAGCATCCCCTGGTGGTGCCTGCAGGACCCAACAAGGCTGCACCCAACTCCAATTCCCATAGAGCCCTGCGGGAAACCAAGGCACCGCTCCAACCCAGGGGGACTGCCATCTAACGTCCGGGGGGGGGTGTGGGGGTGGGGGGGTATTGCAGTCTGTGGCTGCTCAATAATAACTGACTCAATCATATTGATAAGATTGTGCACATAATGTTCTTTTTTGTATTATTTTGTGACAATTATTTTTGCCATTATTTCAGTAGCATCATTCCATCACCCTTTTGCATATTTACATGGTCACTGTCTTTTTGGATTTGTTTTTAGAGAGGGGTCACTGGGGTGCTGGAACCCATCCCTGCCAGCATAGGGTGCAAGGCAGAAACAAACCCTGGACAGGGCATCAGGTCATCTCTGTTCACACACACACACACATTCACACACACACTAGGACCAATTTAGTATTGCCTATCCACCTAACCTACATGTGTTTGGACTGTAGGAGGAAACCGGAACACCTAGAGATAACCCAGATAGAGACCGGGAAAATGTGCAAGCTCCATGCATGAAGGACCAGAGATATGAACTCTGGTCTCCTTACAGTGAGTCAACAGCGCTACCACTGCACCACCATGACGCCCCATACATTAAACAGTACAGTATCTAAATTTTGTAGCAATGTAAAGGATGACTTTAAATATCTTGTTTTGAACGCTCTTCTTTTTAGGAAAATTCTGGTTTGAACTAGTTTAGTTTTTTAACTTTTGTGCTATCTCTAAAAGAGCAGCATGACTTAAACATAAAGACTGAACACTAATCTTACTATATTCTGACATTTGACTACTTTTTTGTAATGACTGTAAAATTTCTGACATTTTTGACTAATTAAAATGTCCGTCAAGTTTAATATGAAAATCCACATAGTCTCACACATGATCCGTTTTACATGAAGACTAAATTAAGGCCAGGACCACCACTGCCAAGGAGGGATTAACTAAAGAACTATACATCTAATTAGGGAGTTCAAGATAAAGGTCATTACCATAGGAGTGTAAAGTTTGAGATTTATAGATAGGAGCCTGTAGCGGCACCAGGATTTCATAACAGGGTGGGCTTAAATTTGTCATGAGAGGTACAAGTATTATTTTTATTATTGTTAAATATCTATTTATTTAAAAAAAAGGTTAGGTTAGGTATACTTTTTATTATTGAAGACATTTTTTTACAACAGGAAATTACAAAACATGAGTTCCTGCTATGTAGATGTAGATTGCAAATAAGCCAAGATACAATAACTGACAAGCAGTGTTTTCATATGCACACAATCTCAAGATAAGTTGAATAACTGCCTTAAAAGTACACAAAATAACAATTAAGAATTAATCAGTGTTCCTACATGTGGCAGAATTCAAAATGTTTATAGCTCTAGGAACAAAGAAGCTCTTAAAATTGTGGTTCTTTACCCTCAGGAGCCTAAATCTGCAGCCTGATGGCAAAAACTGAAATTTAGGAAAACGAGCCTATGGTCTCACGAAATGGAGTTGGGCTTTTCTCTAATCTATTTGTAATACAGCTCAGTGAAAGAGGTCTGCTGCAAACCAATAAATTTTCTGCTGTTTTTTGCAATGTTGTTAAAGTAGTTGGCTGCCACACCAACATATAAAAGCAAATGTAAGAATAGGTTCAATCATGGACTTTTCAAAAAGTATTATTGTTTTGTCCACTTTAAAATAGTTTAGTTTCCTCATTCTGTGTTAAGGTGAAAGTTTAGTCTGTTATTAATGCTTGTCACTAGTTATTTATAGTGTTCCACCATGTCCAGTGTCTACCCTTTAATTAATGTTAAGATAGTGGGAGAAGGGGAGCACCTAAGATCTATGACCATATCTTTTGTCTAGGAGATCTTTAGCTGTGAAAAGGAACAATCACACCACTGAACAAACTCATCAACAGCAGGTCCATGACTGTTCTCCTTATCTTGTAAAAGACTCACAATGACAGAATCATCTGCATATTTTAGGATATGCCTGTCCTTGTGTGAACTCCTTCAGTCATTTGTATATAAGATAAATAAAAGAAGAAACAGAGAGCAGGATTGAGGTGATCCCATGAATAAATTAAGACTATCAGAGAAATAGTCATTAACACATTAACACTTTGTGTTCTGTTAGTTAAAAAGTGCAGAATACAACCCACCAACTTTATAGAATTTATCAGTCTGTTTATTACCCTTAACACTGGGCTGGATTGTATTAAAAGCTGGTGAGAAATCTTTTTTTGGTTCTCATACAATAAATTCAAAAGTGTTGCTGTGCCATACTCCACTCCATCTATTGCTCTGTATATAAATTGGTAAGAGTTCAGAAAGGCCTTGGTTTTGTTAAGTAGATGTCTCTTAATAAACGTCTCAAAGGATTTCATGATATGAGATGTTAAGCCCACTGGTCTGAAGTCACTTAATGCTCTTGGGTGTGTAGTTTTTAGTATGGGAATAACATTCATCTCTTTTCATAGTCCACATACTTTTCAAATATGGAGTTGAATATTGGACAGAGTAGCTCTGCACAGGAGTGAAGCAGACGTCAACTTGTTCTGTCTAGACTAAAACCTTTTTTGATTTTAATTGGTTTAAGGATCTTTCGGTCAAAGAATCACTGACCCCAGGCTCTAGTCCTGAGTCTGTTCCTTTGCTGACTAATTTTAACATTAGAACAATTTAGATGAGACAGGCCATTCAGCCCAACAAAGCTCACCAGTCATAACCACTTAATTCTTCCAAAATAACATCAAGTCTAGTTTTGAAGGTCCCTAAAGTCCTACTGTCTACCACACTACCTGGTAACTTATTCCATGTGTCTATGGTTCTGTGTATAAAAACTTCTTGATGTTTGTGCAAAATTTATCCTTAACAAGTTTCCAGCTGTATCCCTGTGTTCCTGATGAACTCATTTTAAACTAACAGTCTCAATCCACTGTACTAATTATCTTCAGAATTTTAAACACTTTACTCATGTCTCCTCTGAATCTTCTTTTGCTTAAAGAAAACAGAACAATCATAAAAACGTTAATCGGCCCATCAGGTTTTTTTATGGTTTTTGTTAACACTAACTTAAAACCACTTACAAATGGATGAAAATTGACTGTCTACTTTTTAATGATATGATGGGCTGGTAACAACATACCAGCCCATCTTAAGATGTAAACACTAAAATAATAGTTATAATTTTGACAAGAAACCTTATATAACCACAAACAGGCATTACTGTTTTTGCCATTCCTTGGAATTTATATATTTACAAAGCGCTCTCCCATGAGATTTACTTTACTCATGTTTTGAACATGTCTGATGTATGCTTTCTGGTTTCTGACTGCATGAGTGACCTCAATTAGGTTATCACCAAAATCACATCTTTCTATATCCTGTATTCTAGTCACATACTGTATCTGTTGATGGAAGTCGAAAACCTTAATACAGATTGAATTAGTGGTTCTTGGCTGAACCTTAGAAATTTAACGGTGGAGTTGTTGTGGATTCTTTTCTCTGTTTCTTTTTGCTAATAAGACCTTAAGAGTTGCTTGTCAAGATGTCATTAACACATATCATGCCTTCCCTCCAACAGGACCTACTGCTACTAGTCTGCTGTTAATGCCACATGTTTTGAGTGGCTATGATTGGTAATATTTAAAGTCAATCTTATTTTCTAAACCTCTAAATACGGTAGTTTATACATATATATATAT
>JANRMT010027041.1:62288075-62314459 GCA_026402145.1 Polypterus bichir lapradei
TACTTTCTAATAGATACTTTATAAGAGTTAATTTAACACTGGTGATTTTGCTGTGTAGGTTTATAGTTACTCAACATTTTAATCAATGAAGATGAATATTAAAATGCATGTTTGCAATATAAGCTAATTTGTGAAAAAAAAAAAAAAATTTAAAAAGCTAAAGCTAAAAAACAGGAATAACCAATGAGCAAAGTGAGTGGGCATCAGTCTATTAAGGCCTTATTAAGGCACATCCTATTATGAGCACAGAGGAAAGAGCATTTATTTAAAAAATGAATGATAAGTGTGATTAGCAAACATGTCTTTTCATATAAAATCTCGGAATTTCAGCATTTAAGTATGGTAAACCAGGAACTGGGGCCAAAGATTGTACAAACTTTTATAAATGAGTCATGCAATGTAGAATTCAGCATTTTAAAATTGATTGTTATTGATGCAAGTCTTTCCTTTATTTGTCTTTTAAAGTACAAGCAAAAGGGTAAGGGTGAAGAGAGGCTTGTCTTTAAATAACACGGTGTCCATAAGGTCATTATTTAATGTATGTATAAAGGCTGCCTAACAAGGGAAATGAATACTTAGTATATATGACTCTCAATAAAATAATAATAAAAAGCAGTAATATTTATAGAGAAAAAGTCTGAGGAAAGTACCACAGAATAAATGAAAATTATCTTAAAAACTAGGAGAAACCAACAAGGTGGCAGAGATATAGAATTTTAGTTTTTCAAACATTTTTTAAGAGAAAGAAGTCTAGATGCATTGTTATTATTTAAAGGATTTATACATCGATTTCAAGTGAGTTTAGATGCCAAGAAGAATGGAGAAAATGTTTATATTTACTCTTTTATTTAGCTTTCCACACCTATAAATATCTAAAAATCTTTGTACAGTCTACCATAAACAGATAACAAACATTATTAATGCAGCTAGTGTTTAGTTATAAAAATTCCACAGTTAACTTTGTTTTGTGTCCCTTGAACTATAATTAAATTCTCTCTGTTAATCATATTCTTTTAATGTGCAGTAAAACTGAAAATTCATTATCTTTCAAAGTAAAACTCAAAATATGTATTTCTTAATAAAAATAAGGTCAAACTCAAATGGATTTGTACAATAACATGGGGACATTTTAAGATGTGACTCCACATTGTGGAATAATTGGTTTACCAAGTGGGAGTGTATATCAAGAATTAACTTTTGTAATGCCATACACTAAAGAGAAGTACAAACTAATATGTGTATTATAAATTCCCTTGTTCAGTTTGCCTGTAAATGACAAATATATTCAGAACTTTCTCTGATAAGGGACACAGTAGTTTCAAGGTAAGGGTGTGATTAAGACTGGTGAATATTGTTTTGCACCAACCTTCAAAAGCTTTCTGTCTTTGTATTTCCAACTCATTCCATCAATTATACTTCCTTCTGCCTTAACCTTTATTCTATTTCAGAGATAGCGTTGTGTTTAAGTTGTTGCTTTGTTTTCTCATCTGAATTGACATACCGTATCACTCGGTTTTGCCCAACCACTTGTCTATATCTTTTGTTTCATTTTGCTTCTCCTAATTTTCTTGAATTTTAGGACACCTTCTTTAAATTTTAATATAGTAGATTGGATCCGGTAATGCTCCATGATAATTTAAATATTGTTTAAAACATATTTTTAGTTGTATCAAGTCTTTTTCCTACAGAAGATACCCAGGCTTTACTTCGGTCTTTGATGTTTCAAATGACGTTTCCCTTTTTATCCACTGCGTTCTTGATTGTATGTCTACTGTACTTCATCCCTACAAGACGATGCTGGCATGTACACTGAAACAACATTCGATTTTTAGTCAGTCTTTCAACGTTTACTCTTAGCAGTCTATTACTGAGTTTTTCTAGACTCAACACTCCATTTGTTGTTATTACATTCAAGGCAAATGCCATTTCTATCATTTTTTTTTTCCTAAACTTATGAACGCTTTTGTGCAAGTATACACTATTTCAATTTGGTCCTTTAATCCAATTACTGAGTAGAACACAGAATATGTCTTTCCATATTTTCAAGTAACTTTCATAATCATATACCTCATAAGAATCTACTTCTATCCTGTTTTTACACACCAAAGTCTGAGTCTTATATTTCCCTCTGAACAAAAAATTGCATAAGAAATCATGCCTCAAGGCCTCGTTTCCTTCACTGTGTCTAGTACCATCCATATATCACCTTGGGTCTGTTTCATATTGTTAGCAATATTTCTTTTACTTGTAATTTGAACTTTTTATGTCCTTGAGAAGTAGCCAAGGTACTTTCTCAGTGCTCTCCTTGGCAGTTTAGTAGAACTTCTGTTAATCATCACATTTCTCTGATTGCAATGTGCAATTGGCAAGCTTAAATTAGTCTTCTGCCAATGTGTCACCTATTGTTGTTCTATTAACTTGGGCGTTGTCATCAGCTAACACATTCCTTTTACGTTTTCTCAAACTAGTGAATTTTAAATTAAATGTAAACACTTTCTAGATATTTTCCTCAGATACCTGACAGCTCAAATATTTTGTTCAAATAATGTAGGATGAATGATGTCGCATTTTTGTTCCTATCTGATTGACTTGAGTAATATGCTAGGAATTCTTTCTCCATCACATGACAATTGTCCTGTAGGGTTTATATTCACATTTGTTAATTTTTATAATTTTGCACATATCTAAAGTACATCCATTAGGAAAAGACTAGGCATTAAACTGCTTTAAACATTTCCTTTTACTAAAGTTTCCCTCACCCTAACACAATATATCTGGACCTAAGCATGGCACAATAAATTAAGTACAAATTCAAGAGTGCAGAGAAATTCTTACTTGCCAATCAAAAACAAGAAAAGATGATGAGATGTTCATATAGTAAGGTCATATCCAGATTTCTCTCAAAGCACAGAAAAACACAAACACAAAAAAACTAATAACATGCCAGATTGAATCCAAAGTTACCCTTAGAGGCATTCCGTATAACCTTACCAGACTTCTTCGCAACATTTGTTTTCTCTTCAGCAACTACTGCACTTTCTGCCTTTTTGACCATGCCAGTCAAAGCCCTAGTTGGGGCCCCTTGTGGTGTCCAGTGTCCATACCTCAGCAGGGTGGGGGAAGTCTGGATACTTCCAAGGTGCGCACCCTCTTGAGTTACCAAAACAGTGCCAATCGTTGTCCATTGAATCCAGAGCACACACCACTTGAGTTGCGTAAACAGTGTCTGTTGGTGTCCATAGTTTTGTAGGCATTTATTCTATAGCATTCTACTTGAGTTACATAAAAGGTGCCCCTCAGTGTCCAAAGTGTGCACCCATCGGGTGATGGTGCCATACATCACTTAATGAATTGACCAGCCCTATCTTTTGACCTAGTACTTTTCAAGCATATTAGGAGGCTCCTGTGCTAATAATTCCTTCTTGAATTTGATGGATTCCCTCAATACTAGTATCTTCTAATGAGTTCTAGGGTTGCCACTTTTCAGCCACAACTCCTGGGCACTGTCTACATAATAAGATCTTGAACAAGATTCATTCAGGTTCCTTGGTCATGGCCTATTGTGAGAATCTTTTATGGGAATGACAATTTAGATAATCTAGAAGAGATGAACAGGTTGTGCTACTAGAAGGCATTCCTCCAAAAACACTACTTCCTGTTTTGATCTTCTAGTCTGTTCAGCAAATTTCTGGAATATCAATTTACCCCCAAGCTATAATTAGTATGTGACCAAGCTTCTATTTTTACCTAGTTGTTGAGTACCTACAGCCTGAGATGAGGTGACATGAGTATTGAACGTTGAGCTTTAGGGCAAACTCCTTAATTGTGAGTTACACTTACAACTAGTACATAAATCCAACAGTAATGCAACACTTCAATTCAGATGAGTCAGGAGATCATACTATTCAAATAAGTGACACAGTCTAGGACTACAGAGTTAAGAGGAAGCACTCCTTCATGCAACAGGTTCACAAACTGAAGTAAATGCTCTGACAATTTATCACATATAGAAACATCTGTTAATGTATTCCTCTCTGCAACTTGCAATTAAAACCTACTTATCTAATCATATAAAATTTAACTGTATAGCAAACATTTTGGTTTCTATGATTACCCTGCTAACCTTTTGAACTTTCTTTGATCATTAAGTGCGAATTCGGGAACAATGCCATGCTAAATCAATACTAAGTCAATTATTTTGCAGCTTTTTGGATATACTCTACGTTCTTCTCTAGGAGATAACTGATGTTGCTTCTCCCAAACCCAAATGTCATAACCAAGATCTAGTACATCTGAATTTGTCATGCACAGGCCTGTCAGTGGACTAAGGCTAAAACTAGAACACAAACACTGTTTCTTTTGCTATTGGTGAGCATACACAGCTTTATACAATAAGGGACCACATTCTCTCTTCCCTTCTGAAGTAATTTATTGATTAATCAGTGGTAGCATCTTATGCATACAAAATATTATAAAAGCAAGTTGGTCTGCACAAACAGATTAAATATTTGTGCGGATCAGAGAAATATAAACAATTAAAAGTATAAATTGATGAGGCTTCCCAATAAACTACTGTTTTCAAAGGGCATCAAGAGAAGCAGCACTGTGAGAGTTTATAGTCATGACAATGTCATGCAGGTAGTAAGAATGAGCCACCACTTGCAAGGACCCGAGGGAATTAAGTTGCAAAATGGAATGAATACTTTACTTTAAGAAATAAAAAGACAAGCTCAAGCATAACAAAGAAGTAGTTGATGGTTTGAATACTGAAATGTTCAAAGAAAAAAAATTACAGTAGCCTAAATAGAAACATGAGGCAAACATATAGGAGACAAATGAGATCATAAGCTAAAGATTCAAACATGAACTTGATTTTCTTTCCACTAATTAAGACTAACACAAGAGTGCTTTTACAAATATGAGCTAACCCTAGGATACTGACTACTGTGCATCACCATCCATTATAGGTGGAACAAGATGATTTAATATGTCACATATTTCCGTGTTATATAACCAGCAACAAGCATACAAATATATCACAGAATAGCAACATCTGCAGCAAGGAATTCATTAAAATTGAATTATTATTTAATAATAATAAAAAAAACAATGAACTACTTTTGAGCTTTACCCTAAACCATTTCCTAAGTCAAGAACATCATTCAAATTTCGTTGGTCTCAAGGTCCATAGGATCAGGTACAACATTATCAGTTCCACTACTTTAAAGTAATAATGTCATTATCTTAGCAGTGCCGCAGACTGAACACATAAGCAAGACATCACTGCTTCCTTTGAGGACATGTTGTCACTGCAATCATAGCACAAAGATCATTAATATCATACAAATTCACAAGGATACCCATATGTTACTTCTGTATTATCTTAATATTGTACTAATCACCCATTAACTGATGACATTCTTCATTTATCCATTTAGTATTAATTAGCATTCCATCATTAGAGCTCCATTAGATTAATTTTAAACACCAGCTTGCATATTTTTCTTTGGGTACCATGGTTTGCATTCAAAATCTTAAATATGCACTTATATGTGTGTTAAGCTTAACTGATGTCTCGCAATTGACCCAGTGATTGTGGACCTACGATTGAAATGGTCTGGCATACTTTAGGGATTGATTCTTTCTTTGCACCAGATGCCACCAGGACTTGCGTCTGTCCTCCACATTTTAACATTTTGGCCTAATCTATATATGTAAAAGCCAAATACCACTGCCTCACTCATCACAAAATCTTCTGAACCATGAGGACTTGGCACTTGAAATTTGGAATGTAGGTTACCCTTGGCCCATAGGTGCTTGCTAAAAAACGGTTTAAAAAATTTCGTGGTCCAAGTACAAACTTTCTTATAGTTTTTAGACCCGTTTGTATGTCTGTCCATTTTTCACGAGAGAACTACTTAATGCATTTAGATAAGGTTTTTTTCTATAATTTGCTTGAACATTCCATTGATTTTGTGACTTTCTCATCGCGCTAAGTATCATAGTTCGCTTGGGGTACCGATTTATTAGCGCAAATCCAAGAGAGACTCTATCGGGCTGGGGGGGGGCAGGGCCCTCTTCACTCACGCATCTGCCTCGGGGCATAACCTTAACTCCGCTTAGTTAGCGAATGAGAGAACTACTTAACTGATTTAGATCTTTTTTTTTCTATAATTTGCTTGAACATTCCGGTTGATTTTTCGACTTCTCTCATTGCAGTAAGAATCATAGTTTGCTTGCAGGAACGATATATTTGCGCTAATCCGAGACAGAGGCTGCGGGCCGAGCGGAGGAGGAAGAGTGACATCAGGCGTACAGAGCTAGGTGGGGCCCTTCTCACTGTCCTGTTTCACTAATGTGCGGGCGAAGCCGTGTGGGATGGCTAGTTATAAATGTAAAGAAAACTATTAACATTTTATCTTAGAATGCTATAAAATTTTAGTACCAATTTCCAAAATACTAGTTTTAAATTTTGAAGTCTAAAATTAAAAACACATTTTCAAGCAAAACTCTTTACATGCAATATCGACTTCAAATTAGTTGACAACAAGTAAAACAAATGTTAGAATCAGAGATTGTAAGTTTGTCAAAGACGTTGTTATAATATATCAAAAAAGATACATTTGCTAAATTTGGTGGAAAATGTAAGCAACTGTCATTGTTCTTGAGTAAAACAAATATCTATCTCATGCATAGAGCAGCACTGTGGCTCGCTGTGTGGCATTGTTGCCTCAAGGTCTGGAGAAATGGGTTGGCTTTCTTACTTAGCCACTTAGAATGTAGAATTTTCAAATTCTCGCCATGTTCACATAGGCTTGCTCTGGGATCTCAGTTTTTCTCCTACATCTAATAGATATGTGGGTTAATTGTTGTCCCAATATACAGTAGTGATTAAGTCCCGTGATGTATTGGCATCCTTTACAGTTTTGCTCCCAATAATACAAACAGTGTTCCCATTACAGTCTTCAATTTCCTGTGACGCTAAATAAATAAATGGAATGAATGGATACTGTTTTGTTGTCAAAGGGTCCAATGTACACCCATCCGGAGAAGCCAAGGCTGACTGTGTTTATGGTTTAAATACTTCCTCTATTCTCTTCCACTTGTGCCAACCCATCAGGATGACACAGGGCTGATTGAGTTTATGATTAAAATGTGCCTAAATGGCCAGGTGGGTTTTTCAGCCTTACTTTGCTCTTCTGAGCTAATTGTTCTGTGTGGTCAGGCATGGTGTCTAGTTATACATGACAGAATGGCATGAGAGAGAGATCAGGGGGAGCCATCTATTTATTTATTTCTCATCATAGTACTTGTACCAATGTGGTGTCACAGTTTAGAGGGAAACTCCCCTCTCATGTGTAGGCCACGTGCCCTTGAACCAGTCCTGGCCAGGTGCAGCCTATGTTCTTGATCCTTCTATGAATCAGTATTCTACTGGTGGCTTTGGGCTATGGAAAAGTGTCCTTAATTTTTGCAGTCCCCAGCCTCTAGTTTATGTGTCTGTACAGACGACCATAAGTTCATCTTTTAACCTACCTTTTAACTGGTTCTGACCATTGATGTGGCAATCAGAGCAAGCAGGAGAAGTTCATTTTATATAAACTAAGAAGTTACAGTGAAAACCTTTCTTCTAAAAAGTTTTTTCCTAGTATATGCTTTATCAATACAAGCATGTCAGTAAAATATCCAATTACATTATGAAAGTAGATACACAAAAAACTTGTTCAAAGTCCAAAAGTCCATCCTCATTACAGATTCCAATTAAGTCTCTGCATTTAATAGATAGGAGTTGTAGAAGTATAGTGGTCCAGAGATTACCACTGCTGCCTCAAAATGCCAGGAGTCTGGGTTGAAATTCTGTCCTGGTCACTATTTATATGTTGGCTGCATGCTCAATGAACTCTGGTTTACTCCCATATCCCAAAGATCTGTGTATTATACTAACTGCTGACTTTCAATTGTCCCTATCTAACTCAATTTCAGTGGTTATGTGAGTGTGCCCTGAGATGGACTGGCACCCAATCCATTGTTTAATACTAAAATTCACTAAATAGGCACATAGACTGATAGGGTGCCTGTGTTCACTTCAGATTTTAATGTAAAAGGCAATGGAGACACACAAGCAGAAATATGGGGGTATTTTAGAGAACAATGTTAAAAGTGATAGGTCTAAATTGTATTTCACTCTGCAAAAGCATAATAGAAATTAACACATTCGTTGAGAACTACTGGTGTTATTAATGTCTTTGGAAGTGTTCCAAATTAAGGAAAGTTGATAAAATGTGGCAAACAAACTTTGTTTGCCTGGTACATATCTCTTCTTCCTCAGAGTGAATATGGATAAAAAAAAACAATGCCTTGTGAAGTCATATTTAAAAGTTCAACTGTATGCTTCCTAACCTGCTTTATTCAGTTCAGGAATCCAGAAGCTGGATCCCCTCTTGGGAGCACTGGGAGTACAATGCAATAACTAACCTGGCTATAATCTTCTCATTTCAAATTACTGGATTACAATGTATCATGCAGTAATCCAACAAACTGTGCTCCTGAAATGGCCTATTGAGAAAGCACTGCATTATTCAGCTGGTACCCCATCATGCTATTTTTTCTCCTTTAAAGTTGTACGCCTCCTTGTTACACTCAAGCAGAGTTTAGTAATTGTACCACTTGGCTTGGCATGATATACTGCATGAAGTGTCCAAAATAAAGTGTATCATTTTCCATTTTTAATAAACCACTCAAACAGTGTCTGATATCCTAAATATATGCTATTGCTCTCTTCGTAAAGCGATATGTTACTTCATGTTACTACTGAGACAGAGCACAGAAGACATATATTAACTGTACTACCCATTGTTCAGTCTGCGATTATGTTTGCAAAGGAAATTCAACCTCCTCAGCTGATAATCTCTTGCCTTTTTATCAAGTGTTCAAGCATTCTCTATTATTTCGGTTTGACAAGATCAAGTTCTCCTCGTGAAATTAATAGGTGTCTGTACAAGATAGCAGGAGGAGCACAATAGGATATCATATCTGTAATTGCATCGGCGGTTCACAGTTCTGCCCCAGGCCAGGTCTCTTTACTCATACTGGTTGCATTAAAAGAAAGATGTGGTGATATTTCAGCTCTCGGATTCAGCTGTTTGGGTGAGATTAATTTCACTTTTAAGTTGCAAGATTTCAGATTTCATATTAACAGAGAGGAAATCAATTTTGTGTAATTTATATACAGTAGTTTCTATTAGGACAATTCATTGTGTTTTGTTAAACTGATTCTCTTAAGAGATATGTATGTTTTAAATATTATTAATAATCAGAAAAATTAAATCCAATACTTATTATTGTTTACTGTACACTGAAAAAAAAATGTGAATGATTCACACTTAATATTTTCAATCTGAACCAATATAATTCTTTTTAGCTTATTGATCCCACAATTTTCAAATTGAGGCAAATCATTTAGAGTTATTGGGTGCAATTCACTTGGTTTTTTTTACTGAAGTAAATCTATTTTTTAAATTGTTCTTCATTTTTGGTAGTTGGAAAGCCATGAAACTGGAAAGTTCGACCGAAAGAATATACAAACGGCCCCCAAACACAGCACATGAACAACCTAGAATATTAAGTTAAATGAAATAGGATTTTTACGTTTATTCCCTCCACCATAACTTAGTTTGGTACAAACAATTTTTTTTTACTTTGAGATCTGAAACCAAATATTTCAAGCTGCAACACTAAATGACTAATCTTAAGTTGCTTGGAAGAGAACATTTACGTTGAATGAACAACATCAATGTTATACTTTTTTCAGTGTAAATGTAAGTTTCCCAACTCTGTATACAGTAAGTCTACTTATCCATTCACCTTCTTGTCTGCTTATACATTTCACCTTTTAACAAATGCTAAAAAAAATCAGCTCATTCATTTTCAGCCTAAATACAGAATTTTATTTTCCTTACACTTTGTTGTTTATCATTATTGTCCCTTTATCGTTACCCATAATTTTGAAACCCCAGTCAAACTGTGAGAAATACACACACACACAAAGGCAATAGGCACTGTGATAGCATGGTATAAGGCTGTAGCAGGGAACACAAACAAATCTGAGTAGAGCACATGAGTACAACACACACAAGACACCCCAGCCATCACTCATATCCAGGGCCCATGGACTGTGATGTGCCAGCGCTATCCACCCAGTGTATCTCAGTGGATCTCAATATTTTCTAGGTATCAGAAAATTTCTCATGTGTAGTATGTTGCTGTATTGATTTTTATCAAAAAATTCATTAGAAAAATTTTGAAGAGAACAGGTCAACAAAGCTTGTCAATCATACTCATCTAATTCCTACAGAACAACATTGAGCAGAGCTCCATAGGTCCCTTATATCCTACTGTAATCCCCCTCCCCCCCCCCCACCAAATTTTGAATACTTCACTCTTGTCACTTAATCTCCTTTGCTTAAACTGAAAAGATTCAACTCCTTCACTCTTTCCTTACAGCTCATACCTTCCAGCCCTGTTGTCCCACTCTAGCACTGTTATGTGTTTTTTTGTAATATGGAGACCAAAACTCAGAACAGCACTTTGTAATATCGCATAAGCATAACCTCCTTAATGTACTCTGTCAGGATGTAGAAAGTGACAAGTTCAAGTTTCAAAACTCAAACTGTATATTCAAATCTTCAAATCTAATATTTGTACTTCCTAGGTGAATAATTTTACATTTAACTTATATTAAATTTAACTACCACAAACGTGCTCAAGTCTGGATTCTGTCCAAGTCCATTTGTAATAATTTGCCTGTTTCTAGAATATCTGCCATTCCAATTAGTTTGGTATGATCTGCAAACTTAACCTGCTTGTTATTTATAGATTTATCAAGTAACAGATTTATTATTTTCATTATTAAAAACAGCAGTGGTCCCAACACTGATCCCTGAGGGACACTACTTTTAACATCACCCAAATCAAAAGAAGAATCTCGCAATGTAACTCTTTTCTTCCTGTATATAAGCAGATTTTATTTGTTCATTGATTTCCCACTTCTTTTAGTTTCTTTTTATTATGTGGTACCTTATAAAATGTCTTCTAAAAGTCAAGACAAATAATTATTGTATACACTCCTCTGATCATATGCTTGTGTTACTTCTTCTTAGAATTCAAGTATATTAATGAAACACAATCTCCCTGTATAAACCTATGCTAACTGTTGTCACAAACTCGAACAAGAGCCATAGGTTTGGGGAGCCACCCGTATATTGTGTAACCTGGCTACAAAATAGAAAAACAAGTGATAGCACTGGTGTGCACAGATCAGAATCCAAAACAGAACTGCCCTCCTAAGGAGGGGATTGAGGTTTTATAGGGAGTCTTGGGGAAGTGATGTGTTCAGAGTCGAGGCACCGGAACCCAGGCCCGCACCTGAGGGGGGGGGGGGAACCATGACACTTGTCAGGGGCCCGAGCTAGATAGGGGCCCGCCCTTTTTTTTTCCTCGAAAGGTCCATTATTAACACACATATTTGAAACACAAAAGGGGCCCGAACTCTGTCAGCTGCCTGGGGCCCAGAATTTCCTAGGTGCGGGCTTGCGGAACCTGGCGGGAGTTCCCAGGAAAGGTCTGCAGAGAACTCAAAAACAAAGTTAGTGCACCCCGCCACCCCCTGGTCAGGTGAGTCAGTACTATTCTCTAAGCCTTTTGGCTACTTACTACTTGCACGTGTGTGACACTGTTTTAATAATGCATGTTCTTGACATGTATTACTTAGTATTTTCCTTAATAATTTCTTCCATTCATGCATTAATACTCATGATGCATGTTAAGTTTACTAGCCTAAGGTTACTTAAATTGGCTTAATCACCTTTTTGATTTAGCAGGACTATATTTGCTATCTTTCAGTCTACAAAATGTAACCTGTATAGGTGATTTTTTGAAAAGTATGTGTCAAAAGATATACTGTGTATGTACTCACTAACCTCCATAAGCACTTTAGGATAAATGTTATCTGATCCTGGTGATTTCACCTCCTTAATAATTCCTGTAACTGTTAGAAGTTTATGAACTTATTGTGAAATTTTGAGAATAATGCAAACTTAGAACATTTATATGTTCACTGTCTGTATGTTTTAATTTGCCACTATCATCCTTCATACGTTTTGCCTCCTTCTTGACTGTTTTTTAATAAAAACATAAAGAAGGAACCTTTGTTGGTCATCTTTCACATTTTCCACAAAATTTTATTTCCAAATGCCTTTTAGCTTTCATGATATAATTTAGTGCTCTGCCTGGATAGATGATGTGCCAAGTGGGCATAAAAAATGACCTGTAATGTATGCTAAAGCTGGTGCTAAGCCCAGACAATGGGGGAGAGGTGGGATTTTCATGGTGTGATGGACAGTATTCCCAGCTTTGATGTCAATATTGTTATGGGTGCTATTAATGCCCAGATTGATGCAAATTGACAGGGGTTTAAAAATGTTAAAGAACAGGACACACAAAAGACAATGGTAACAGACTGCTATCATTCAGTAACCTAAATGATCTGGGGTGCATATCATGAAAATGATAAATCTTAGCGATTAATGAACAAATGTAGGATGCACATATGTAAAGTATGAGCTAGTTTTTCATGCATTTCCCAAAACCCTTTTATTCTTTTAGGTATCAGTAGACTGTTCTTATTTCCTAAGTTATGCAATACGCTTTCAAACAGCGAAGAAAAGCAGTGAGTGATGCAATACAATTAGACCTGGGTCTCTGCATGGAGTCTGCATGTTCATCACATCTGAGTTTCCTCCAGGTTTTCCACTGGGGAAATTTGGCTTTGGCCCAAACATCTGTGCATGGATCAAACTACTGTATTCCAGTCTAGAAGTTTCAGTTTGTATTAACAACGTTAATTCAGACTACTTGAAACTAGAACATGGTACTAGACAAAGATGCCCCTTGTCACCAATGCTTTTTGCAATTGCCATTGAGCCACTGGAAATTCACTGTCAAAATGCTTAAGAAATAAAGGAGATTATCAGAGAAGGGCTGGAACAAAAAATTTCTCTATATGCAGATGATATGGCACTGTATATATCAGTTCCACAAAATACTATGCCTGCAGCCCTAACAGCATTAACAGAATTTCAAAAGATTTCTGGTCTCAGAATCAATTTGAATAAAAGTATTCTCTTTCCAGTGAATTCTCAAGCATACAATATTAGATTGGACACCTTCCCTTTTATCATCGCAGATCAGTTCAAATACCTAGGGGTAAATATCACAAGTAAACATAAAGCTCTTTATCAATAAAATTTTGTAGTCTGTATGGAAAAAATTAAGCAAGACTTGAATAGATGGTCTACCCTTCATCTCACTTTAGTTGGAAGAATTAACATTGTCATGATGAATATCCTTCCTAAGCTTCTTTTTTTATTTGAAAGCATTCCAATATACATCGATAATCATTTTTTAAGAAATTAGATTCAACCAAATCTCATTTATTTGGAATTCAAAACATCCACGTATCCAAAAGGCGAACCTACAAAGACCTAAGACAGAAGGTTGCATGGCTTTATCTAACTCAATTTTATCACTGGGCGGCAAATATATAAGCTATAAAAACCTGGACACAAATAGATGAACATACACAGGCTTGGTCCGCAATATAAATAAAATTCTGCAGTACTTCAGACAGCATTTCCGTAATATATAAAACCAATTTCTAGTCCCTCACTTTCAAAGATCCTAGAGTACAGTAGGAAAAGGATCTAAGAAAAGGAGTAGAAGGTACCAATGCACAGAATTAACTCAACTAAAAATTATATACCGAGCACAACTGTCTTGCTTAAAATTGTCCAAAACGTGTCCAGGGCAAGATCCAACCTGTGAACACTGCAATCAAGTTCCAGCCTCACTGGGACACATGTTTTGGGCCTGCACCAAATTAACATCATTCTGGACCAAAATCTTTAAATGCCTCTCAGACAGCCTCGGAGTCACAATCCCTCCTAACCCGTTAACAGCTGTTTTTGGTGCACTCCCAGATGGGCTTAAAGTGGAGAAGGACAAACAATGATTGTCTTTACTACACTAAAGGCATGTAAACTTATCTTGCTCAATTTGAAGAATCCTAACTCTCTTATTCTAAGTCAGTGCATAACTGATGTTATATACACTATATGAAACTGGAAAAAATCAAATTTGCACTTAGAGGATTTGTACAAAACTTTTTCAGAACCTGGCAGGATCTAATCAATAACATTTTAGAATAAGAATTTAAATTGAGGAAGCAGGTTCTCTCCCCTCTTTTACTCCATTTATCTTTATTCATTTATTAATTTATCTATTTACTTATTTTTACTAGCTTAAAGTTTTACTCTGTTGGCCTAACTCTTTTTTCTTAGGGGTGTGTGTTGATTTGATTCAAACCTATTTTTGTAAAACTTGATTTATTTGTATGGAATGTTATGTGATTTTAATACAATCAAAAAAAAAAAAAAAAGCAGTGAGTGATGCAATACAATTAAACCTGGGTCTCTGCATGGAGTCTACATGTTCATCACACCTGAGTTTCCTCCAGGTTTTCCATTTTCCTTCCACATCCCAAAAACATGAATTGGCATTGTTAAATTGACACTATTCTCTGTATATATATGTGTGTGTGTGTGTGTGTGTGTGTGTGTGTGTGTCTGCGTGAGTGTGTGTGTTCACCCTGCAATGTACTGATGCCCTGTACATGGGTTGTTCCTGCCTTCCATCTGTTGTTTGCCAGGATAGGCTTCCAGCTTCCCCATAATACTGTACTGCATAAATGGGTTAAGAAACTGAATAGATGGATGGATGGAAATGATACAATGAAGACAATAAACCTGCTCATCACACCTGTTTTACTCTCTTTCAGACACATCTTGGACAATCTGGTGGAAATTTGTAAATTATTTGTGTATTCTTAAATGAAGTAAGTAAATTTCATTATACAGTATATTAAACATTCCCACAATTATTTGGATAGGCTCTGTGTTTATTTCTCAAATATATTCAGAGTAACTCAAGTGTAACGCAATGCAAAGCCAAAAAAAACAAAAAAAAACAAATTAAGACAGCAGAAGGACTATCAACCTACTGTATGCAAACATTAAAGACGCATACCGCACCACCTCACTGCCTGCGCTTGGGAAAGCAGATCATAACCTGGGTCTGCTTCAGCTTCACTACAAACCAAGAGTGAGGGAGCTACCTACAACCACACACTCATTCAGGAAGTGGTCCCCTGAGGCAGAGCAGGCTCTGAGAAACTGCTTTGGAACTACTGACTAGGATATCCTGCAGGGATCACATAGTGAGAACATTGAGGAGGTTGTTGACTGCACTACTGACTACATCAACTTCAGTATGGACATTGTATTTCCAGTAAGAAGAGTATGCTGCTATGCTAACAACAAGCCATGGATTACAAGTGACGTCAAGGGCCTTTTGAACCAGAAGAAAAGGGCTTTTAACAGCATGAGCTCAAGCGCGTGCAGAAGGAACTCCAAGTCCAGCTCAGGGCAGCGAAGGAGCAGTACAGGAGAAAGCTGGAGCAGAAGTTGCAGAATAACAGAATGAAGGAAGTGTAGGATGGGATGAAGATCATCACTGGCTATAGGTCGAAGCGGGGTGCCACCATTAAGAGAGACGTGGAGAGAGCAAACAAAATGAACAACTTCTTTAACAGGTTTGACCACCTTAACCCACTCTCACCTCAGAGTACTGCATCCTCCAACCATCCTTCTGCTGATACCAGCATAGGAGAGACATCCCCACCCACAATTACAGCAGCGCAGGTGAGCAGAGAACTGAGGAGACTTCGTGCCAGCAAAGCAGTGGGTCTAGATGGAGTATCGCCATGACTGCTGAAGGCCTGTGCGCTGGAACTGGGGAGTCCTCTACAGCGCATCTTCAACCTGAGCCTGGAACAGGGGAGATTCCCGAGGCTTTGTAAAACATCTTGTATTACCCCAGTCCCAAAGGTATCATGTCCTAGTGAGCTGAATGACTTCTGGCCTGTCGCTCTGACGTCACATGTGATGAAGACCATGGAGCGGCTGCTGCTTCACCACCTGAGGCCACAGGTCTGCCGCGCACTCGACCCTCTGCAGTTCGCATACCAGGAGAAGGTGGGAGCGGAGGATGCCATCATCTATATGCTACAGCGATCCCACTCCCACTTGGACAGAGGCAGTAGTGCTGTAAGAATTATGTTTTTGGACTTCTCTAGCACCTTCAACATCATCCAACCTCTGCTCCTTAGGGACAAGCTAACAGAGATGGGAGTAGATTCACACCTGGTGGCATGGATAGTGGACTATCTTACAGACAGATCTCAGTATGTGCGTCTCAGGAACTGCAGGTTTGACATTGTGGTCAGCAACACAGGAGCGCCGCAGGGGACATCAGACTTCAGACTTCCAATACAACTCGGAGTCCTGCCACGTGCAAAAGTTCGCTGACGACACTGCTATTGTGGGCTGCATCAGGAGTGGGCAGGAGGAGGAGTATAGGAAGCTAATCAAGGACTTTGTTAAATGGTGCGACTCAAACCACTTACACCTGAACACCAGCAAGACCAAGGAACTGGTGGTGGATTTTAGGAGGCCCAGGCCCCTCATGGACCCCATGATCATCACAGGAGATTGTGTGCAGAGGGTACATACCTATAAATACCTGAGAGTGCAGCTGGATGATAAATTGTACTGGACTGCCAATACTGATGCTCTGTGGAAGAAAGGTCAGAGCCGACTATACTTCCTTAGAAGGTTGGCGTTCTTCAACATCTGCAATAAGGTGCTGCAGATGTTCTACCAGACGGTTGAGGCGAGTGCCCTCTTCTACGTGGTGGTGTGCTGGGGAGGCAGCATAAAGAAGAAGGACGGCTCACGCCTGGACAATCTGGTGAGGAAGGCAGGCTTTATTGTAGGCACGGAGCTGGACAGGTTGACATTCGTGGCCGAGCGATGGGCGCTGAGCAGTCTCCTGTCAATCATGGAGAATCCACTGCATCAACTGAACAGTGTCATCTCCAGGCAGAGGAGCAGCTTCAGCGACAGACTGCTGTCACTGTCCTGTTCCACTGACAGATTGAGGAGATTGTTCCTTCCCCACACTATGCGACTCTTCAGTTCCACCCAGGGGGGTAAATGTTAACATTATTCAAAGTTATTGTCTGTTTTTACCTGTATTTTTATTACTCTTTTATTTAATATAGTTTTTTATCAGTATGCTGCTGCTGGAGTATGTGAATTTCCCCTTGGGATTAATAAAGTATCTATCTATCTACTGTATCTATCTAGCAGTGCATTTTCCAAACAGTAGCTAAGTATTTCACCATGCCACAAGTTTAATGATGTGCTCCATTGTATTGTTCTTCGGCTCTTGCTTGAGGGTTATTTATGAATGTCAATAAGCAAGCACGAGGAGGATACCTGTTATCATCCAGTAGCCGTCCACCATATACTTGTTGTTTCTTGCATTTTGACACAATGCCGGATTGGCTCAGATGATGACATCATAGGTACTCCCAAAGCACATTGCCACAACATATGTAAAAATTCTATTGTTTGCAGAGTCACTTGTACGTTTAGTGCAGAGAACCTTTACATCAGGTGTAACGAGGCTCCAAGATGCTAGATGTCTGAACTGGTATCAGTTACAATCCACTGGTTTTATTTTAATAATGTGTAAGTGCTGAGTTGGTGTGGTGGACACAACAAATTTAAGATTCAATGGATGTTTTTCTGGGTGGGCTCTCTTTACTCCAGCTGTACTGTCTCTGTCCAAACATATCAACCCCAAGTTCTCGTCCTTCCTTTTTTCTATATTCCTTCTTCTTCACATAACCAAAGTGAACACATAAAACGTCTCAGTGAAAGTAAAGATACCTGCAATCTTAAACACCAATTCTTCAAAACATTTAAAAAACACAGAAATATGAACATCTAAGTTGTAACTAACAAAGTGCAAACAATTTTAATGGAATTTATCTATAAAATGTAAGACATTAGATGCATTTCATCATGAAAATGATATAATATCAGTGTAAATTTTAGCATTCTAAACATTCTGAAAGCTATCACAATTTTATTTTAATTTATTTAACTGTAAACCTGATGGTAATATTTGGTAAAACTCACCAAGTGATTTGAGACCTGAAACAGGCCTCCTATCTTAAAGAGTTTAAAGAGACTGTGAGCAAAACACCAGAAGAAATTGTTAGATGGAACAGACTTTCAGCAAACAAAATGTAGGATACAGAAACAAATATGGAAGCTGATTAGATTAATGAATGAAAATTGAAAATAAAATCTTAAGATGTATACAGACAGGCTGACCATTACTTGAAATACAAGTGTTGGGATGAGAAACAATCGTAGCTGAATACAAATTTAAAATGAAGCTGAACAGGATGCAGAAATTATTAGAGACCTTACTGAAACAAAAGTAACATTAATGCCTACATAAAAGAAAAAAGTGGAAATCTACTACTGAGATAAGAAGCACAAAACAAGTGGTGGATGGAACACTTCCAGAAAACCTTAAATCAACCAGGTCTTACTGATACATTTGAGTTTGGTACAGAATTTTAAGTCAGTTTGGAAGAAATAACAGTGTCAGGACCAATCAAAACCATCAAAGCAATGAAGAAAATTAAAAGCTCAGGAAATGACCAAATGCTTTCTGAATGGGTCAAATATAGTTTACCTGAGACCATGGAGGGCCTTATTGATTTTTTGAACACTTTCTGGAGTGAAAGAAGGGTTCCAAAAGAATGGACAAAAATGGTGTAATTGTAAAATTGTCAAAAATGGGAACCTTTTAGACTGCAATAACTGTTGCAAAATAATACCCCTATCAGCACCCGGGTAATTATTCTGCTCAATACTGCAAGGATAGCTTTGTGAGGAAGCAGATATGAATATGTAGTAAGTACAAGCTGGATTCTGTATAGGAAGAGCTTATGTTATTCATTCAGGAACATAAAGGACACAATCACTGTCCACCAATTCTGACTTTCAGAAGGCTTTCAAGTAATCAATACTTGTTTTAGAGAATTTGCAGTTTATTGCGGCATTTCTTAATATTTCAATAGCACATATAACTCAAATTGCAGCTTCAAAAAAGAAAATGGGCCTAGTGACGTCTTTGATAATGTCAGTGGAGTGCAGTAATGAAAAGTTATAAGCCTTTTGCTGTTTCTCCTGGTAAATGATTTTTGTACTATTAAAGACTGCAGATAACACTGAAGTGGGAATATCATTGGACTAAGATTGATAATGGACTTTGTTGGTGACCTTCCACTCCCTGCTGGCCATATCAAAGGAAGCTTTTCAAGAACTAACTACCAAACTCAAAAATGAAAATGAAAATCATGCCAATTGGTGTCGATATAACAGAAATAAGGAATGCTGACACATGATGAAGGATGTAGGAAAAATGTCAAAATGTTATCATATGTCAAAGCATAAACAGTGTTTTAAAAAATGAAACACATATTAAAGTCAACCATACAATGCGACAAGTTTAAGCCACTGATAGGTGGAAAAGAGTAAGACCAAAAGTGATGTGGCCAAGGACATTCCAAGAAAACCTGAAAACCATGGATATAAAATGGGAAGCAGATGAGATAACAGTTTTAGATAGAACCAGATGGCAAATTCCGCCCATCTTAAATGCCAAGGGCAAGAAGAAGTACTAACGTTGACTGTCTGTTTTACTGTCTTGCATGTATTCATTTGACTAAAGGATGTTGAAATGTCAAGCAGGAAAACATGGAGAAACTAAGCATTTCTCAGTTTATTAAAGAAGTAGCAAAGTGCTCCATTCTCAATATGGATGGAGAAATAATGTAATAATGTAATTTAGGGGTTTAACAAGCTTTGTTAGCTTTGGTGTTTCACCACTTTGTCTAAGTGGAAGGGATTAGCAGGATTCAATTTAGTTCACCACATTATCCTAGTGGTTTGAGGAAGTTTCAGATGTTTCTCCTTTCTTTTAACATTTCAAACTGTAAATTTATTTTCCAGTTTTTATAAAAAGCACACGTGTCTGTGGAACCAGTCTCTCCTTATTTAAAGTTGTGACAACACTTTTCATGTTGAGCAACCAAAATACTGTAAGGTCAAGACTATAAAAAATGTTTTAAAGAAATAAATCATACAACATTCAAATTTTCAGCAACATTTTATTACTTTAAGAAGTGTCTGTGGTATTATAAATATGTAAACCTTTATAAATAGACACCAAGGCTTTTTCAATGCAAATAAATGGGTATATGATCTTTAAAAAGTATTCCTTGAATGCAGTGTTGAGATCCTCACATAGCCAATTCAAAGCTGTGTATGCCAGTGTTGACAACACCAATGGAAAATTATTTACACTTTGTTTTAATATAAGTGAAATTTTCTCAATTGATTCTACTTTGAAATTGGGAATGTTTGAAGACTTATTGATATCATTTGACAAGTAACATTGTTATTTATGAAATGCTCAACCATGGTACATGGAGTGTGCTTTTTAAGATTTCTATTACCTGACATAGCAGTAAAGGCACTGAAATAATAAAAGAAAAAAATATTTTTATCTCTCAAGCAAAAGAATATTTGTTTGAGCCAGGAAATACAGATAAGGAAATTAATCACTTGGATGCAGAGAAATACACAGTTGTAGACAAGAAACATACTGGCCAAAAACCTAGTGTGTGAGCAGTCAAGCTTATTACAAAGAACATTTGGTTTTTATTGATGAGATATGGGATATCACCAGACTGTGACAGGCAAAATGTATACTCTGTGCAGAGTGGGCTTTACTAATACCTGGTCTGGAAAACTCTCAGTTTAACTCTTTCTCTCTTATGTGTAATGGATCACCTCGATTTATTGCACATGTAAAGTACACTTACAATCATTCCCAATAGCAGCCTATTACTAAACTACTGAAATCATTTTTCCTCCTTATACCCAGTCCACCTAATATAATTAAAATTATTATTACAGCAACCAGTTATTTTGATACATGTTTATTTTAATGCATAGATTAACCCTATCATGCTGATTCTTTGGCACTTGGAACACTAATCCACCAACATCATGCACAAAATATAAACCAATCCTGGAAGGAGCACCTGTCCATTTCATATCAGCTAACTGACACAGTAGGCACAGTTATATGCACCTCAGTGTTCGCAGAAACATGGTTTCTAAAATGCCATGTAAACCCTTCTTCCAATTAGACAAATCAGGTTATTGACCTCTGAGAAATGTGGATAACAGAGGTAGATTTCTCTGAGAATTTTTTATTTACAGTTATTTGGCTGTGTAAAGCTTTAACCAGGCTATTATTGTTAAGGCTTTTGCAGTCTATATTTGTTCCGCTCTGTGGGCCCGTGCATGTATTTATTTGATTCACACATGCTTTCAGCAGCCACAGGTAGAAGTGTCCACAAAATGCATTTCCAGTAGCAAATGTTCAGGTGATTGCATTATTCCTTTTCCTGGCTAAAATACTCTATCTCAGTATTTCAAAAATCATGTAACATGCATTAAATAGTCCCCTAACTTTTTTACAGTAACAAATAACCTAACACAATACTCATCTCATTTAGGTAAAAATACTTTATATACTTTAAAAATATTACAGCAGCACTGGGCATAAGACTTGAAGCACATGTCCTTTGCAGGGCTTAATCACCCAGCCAAGCAGGAAAGGGTGTGCCGTGCACAATCTGGTACCAACAACGAATAAAGAAAGCATCAATTTGACTAAACATATTTATAAAACACAGGAAAATGATCAATGATGTCATGCTTATTTTTTGATTCACAGTGGGGGATGATGATGTTATGCTCTTTTATTTTTTGTGCAATTTATTGCTGTCAGAGCTTTTTGCTAAAGGAGAACTTCAAAAGATTATTTACTCATGTAAATGCCAATTTTTAAGAAACCAGGTTTCTGCCTTAACCCAACTATTCACCCTAACCTGGTTATGTGTGTGTGTGTGTGTGTGTAAATACACTGAGTGACTCAGGCCAAGCAAGATTTAATTTGCCAACCAACCTCACATTTGTGCTTTTAAATTTAGAAATAGAATGGAAGCATCTGCAGAAGAACCCAGATAGAGATGGTGAAAACATGCAAAGTTCAACCAGATAGTGACAGGACCGATTAATTAAAGTGCCTTTAAAGCTTAAATCTTAATAATTGTACCGATCCATGTTCACATTGATAGCCTGGTATGTGTTAGCATGAGTGTAGGTGTGTATGATTTTGATCTACTCTATGCTATCCTGACCTCCCATTCAGAGTAAATCCTGTCTTGTGCACAACACAATTGGGACTGGCTCTGTTCCTTGGATCATGAATTGGCTTCAGCAGGCTTGATAAAACTTGCATGGATATACTTGCTGAATGAACTGGCCTTCAAGGCACAAAACTTTCCTTTGTTGCATTAATGTATTTGGACTTCACTCTTTGGATATCTGTCATTTGCAACAGCATCAATATGTCTGCTCTAGTTAACATTTGCACTTACATAGTGTGGCAATTTGATATTTGCTGGGAGAATGTGCAAGAGATGTGGCAATTCATGTAAGGCTATCAGCACAGCATTATAAGAGTATGCACGACTGTACTGATTAGTTCAAAATTAATGGGACAAGTGTTTTTTATTAAGCACAATTAACAGGACCAGTCACCTTGACATCTAAATAAATGACCCAACAAGACAATAATAAGCTAATAACAAATTAATGGTTGAAGAAATGGCATTCCTAATAGATAACATACCATAATGTGTGATTCATGTATGGCTTGACACCAAGCGCTAAACATTTTTTCCATATGCATTGAAATGCTTGTGCCCGAGCAGTTTTTTCACTGGCATAAAGTATATGAGACCACCAAAACTATAATGGCTTTCAGGGGATGACTGCCTGGAGGAAAGTCCTGCTTAACAAGAAAAACATGCTGCATGGTTAATATTTTCACAAGAGAACTTGAATGAAGCACAGCATTTTTGTTTTCCAGACAGATGAGTGTAAACCAAGTTCTTTTTTCTATAAATCAGTGATGTGTTTCCCTGAAAAACAAACACTGTCTTTAACCAGATGACCCTCACCATCAAGCACAGTATTGAAAGTGATTATTACTGGCTTGCTTTTTTGTTGTTGCCTCAGGTACCATGAATCTTGTTATTAAATCTTCAATAAATTCCAACTGTAGCACTAAGAATAAGTGCCTGAGAACTAAAGTGAAATTTGATTGTGAAACAGAAAAGTGACCTCAAACACCTTAGCAAGCATACAACAGGATTACTGAAAAAGAGAAAAAATAGGATTTTTGAATGATCCATATGTTAATCCCTTTGAGATATACTGATGATAGTTAACTAAATCAACGCCATCAAGTACATCCAGTTGGTGTGGGAAGCTAATCAATATATGCAAGTGGCACACACGAGGGTCTAGAGTGTTGCTTTTGGTGACTGATTTGAAAGGTGCATTGGGTAGAGATTAAGGTATAGCATGGCAATTTAACTCATTTTCCTCTTACTCTCTAAGATCTGAGGAAAAAAATACATATGAGTACTCAATTTAAAAATGCTTGTCACAGGAAGTGGCTGTCACTTGTTCACCGGATGCAGAAAACAGCACCAAGGGCCTTTCACAAGGTTGGGTTGCTGCTGGAAGAGGTGTTGGTAAAGCAAACAGGAAGCTCTTATCCTGTGGTCTGTGTGTGGATCCCAATGCCCCAGTGCAGTGACAGGGACACTGTGCTGTAAAATTAAGATCCTGGCTCTCTGTGGTCATTAAAGATCCTTGGATATCCGGGTTGTATCCCAATGTAAGGTAAAATTGCCCTCCAAGGCGTAGTCATTCTGGTCACCTAGTCATTCCCTGTCTCTACTTGGCTGTCTCTATCACTCCTTAACCATCTAATAGATAATGTATGGTGAGTGCACTGGTGCAAATTGCTGCCATCATATCATCCAAATGGATACTACACATTGGTGGTGGTTGAAGTGGCCCCCGACTCTCTATGTAAAGTGTGTTGAGTAGTGAGAAGAGCGCTATATAAATATAAGGAATTATTATTTTATTAACAGAGTGTGCTATAAAAATCTTGGAAATTTGAAAAACTCCCCTTTAAAAGTACTGGTAGAAAAACAGAAACATTCTGTGTTACTTTAATTACTTAATAATTTACTATTTCAAATTTACCTTCTGAAGTCATTTCAACTTGTGCTTTCCTCTTATACTCGTTGAATAGCCACTACTGATAGAGAAACTGGTCCCCAGATGAAAATACAATGTCATATTTGCGACTTTCACAAACCTCCGCAACATCAATTTGCTTGAATTCATACCAGACCAATTAAATGATCCTATTAGTGTAAAATAAGTGATTTCAAGCAAGGGTAACAAAAACTCACTTCAGTTATCTTAAAATGAATGAAAAATTAGTGCAGCTAACCATGGCCCTTTAAGCCATCATACACAGATTATGATAGTTCACTATTTCTCTGACATGAAAATCTTTTGGCAAAGCATCACTATGACCTGCATTCTGTCATGGCCAGTTGTAACCAACAATTTTAGCCTGAGACTTTAACATAGATTTTATTGATTCATTGGGTACTTCTATTAAAAAAATGTGTGTTTATGAAATATGAACTGTAAATAACTATAACCCCTATACAAATAATAACTAACGATAGTACATAAATCAATGCAATTTTTATTGCTTCAGTTGGAATCTAGGGTCTGTGAAAGCTATTTCAGCTACCATAGTTTTTGACAAAATTACATGAGATTTAAAAATTCTATTAAAAATGTGCATTTTATATGCTCTACTAATACGTTTTTACATTCTGTTATCACTGTTATTTTTCGATATGACTCATTGCTACCAAAATATTTATTAAATTAAAAATTGATATCTGTATCTTTAATTAGCTAAATAAACAAAAGTTAAAATTAAGATTGTTCATACTCTCAAAACAGTTAACTGAATGAAGTGTATTGTTTGAAGTGGGGAAGTGAAAATCTCTAAGATCTTAGTCAGAATTTTCAGCTTGATCAGGTCCACCCCACCCACAACCTTCTGTGCAATAGTGTGTTAGAGAATATACGTATGAATGTATGTTTTTAAACACAAAATATAAAGCAGATTTGTTGTGCTCTTTACTGGGATTTATTTTCTGATGTTAGAACATGGTCGAAAAATTATGAAGGTAAAATATGTTGTATAGACTTAAACATAAATTGGTAGGGCAATGCACTGTTCTGCTTTTTTTTAAGAAAGCATAATACCTATACACCAAAACAATCATAGTTAAAAACATTTGGCCTGTTGTAGACCACGCTGATGCCTCACCACCAGATTTGTCTGCTTTTTGTCTGTTTTATAGGACCATGTTCTTGCTCAGTTTTAGAGACAGAACATTGTGGCATTTAAGATATTCAGACATGTGGTGGCAGCGATTGAAATTGAAAATAAGAAAAAGTAATACTTATGGAGCACTTGTGCCAAGTGACAGCCATACAAAATGTTCATGCCAAGTACATTGCATAAAAGTAAATACGCCAACACCTTCCTAAAAAAGCAGTAAGTGTAGACAGATCAATCATGAGGATGTTAAAAGGTTAATCTGGCATAAAGTTATTGTACTCATTACCTGCTCAAAAGGTTTAAAATATAAAATTACATTTCAGTATATAATGCTTTAATTTATTCTCAATTTTCTTTATAAAACCTTATTTTTTGGACTAATATATATGGTCATAATTAGTACAAGATTGTGCAGTGGCTAGCATTGCACATTTTTTTTAATTCAGTTTTATTCTCTCAGTCACGTTCACACTCGCCCCAATCTGACACTGCTGTTTTCAAATAAAGACGTACTATAACAGAGGTGAACTCAGTAACTCAGATAAGGATGACGGTTCTACATCGGAGAAAGAGAACAGAAGCCATCCCTGCAAGAAACGTCCACTCACATATAAGAACAATGCAGCTGCACCAGGCGTAAAGGTGAAAGATGGCACCGTTTGGATGCAGCAACAGTTCGGACGTGATTCTGCCAGTCAGTCTTTCAAACACCTCTACTTCAAAGAAAAAGCAAAAAAAAAAAAAAAGCTAACCTTTACAAGTACCATAAATTTACATTGGCTGTTACAGACTCAAATCAAATGTATGTTTTTATTCTATAATAGTAAAAATAAGAGCAGATCACTACTCAAAATGGAGGCGTCTGGGAACGAACCACGAACGTCTTGATTACAAGTCAGCAGTTCTTACCGCTGCACTTCCAAAGCGGTCATATTAAGGGCATGTCAATGTCGCACCCTAACACAAGTTCT
>JANRMT010027041.1:62314469-62384861 GCA_026402145.1 Polypterus bichir lapradei
TGCCTCTGGTCTCCACTTATTACAATTATTTACCCTATACAATTCCAGGTAACTCACACACAGGTGAACTGCTTGCTGCTTTTGCTGATCGACACATTTACAACACAAAAGACACTGATGGAGAGGTGCGAATGGATTTGAGGTGGGCTGGGATTACAAGTTTTTTTGTAGGCTTTGGGAATTCTAGTGTTATGGTACATAATGTAAAAATATAATCATTGTCTTGCGGTTTACTCCTCAAATATCCATCCCCATATCTGAGTATACAAGAAAGTTTATTGGAGACCACTCCCGATTTTTGACTTTCTATTTTACAGTTTTAATTTCTTCACTTGTCAGCTGGCCATTGTTCATACTAAATCATTTAATGGACAGACGTTGCCGATTTCCATTTATGTTAAATCAATGTCTGCCTTGTTTTGTGTGTGCTTTAAGAAATGTGTATTTTTATTTGTACTAATTATGCATTTAGTAATTAGTATAATCTAACTTGCATTTTTTGTGAGAAATTGCTGATTTCCATTTATGTTCAATTAATCTCTGGCTTTTTTGTGTGTTTTAACAAATCTGTATTTTTATCTGTACTAATTCAGCATTTAGTATAATCTACACTTGTATTTTTTTGTGAGAAATTTTCACAGCATTCTGCGCCTGCACTCAAAGAAGAGTGATATACAAAAACAAATGTAAAATTATATTATAGTGTGTTTTCCAAGTTCTGAAAATTGTTCAAGTCTTTTTGAATTATTTTGCTTCCTCACTAATATCTGTAATCCTTTCATTTTTAGTGACATCTGCAAATTTCACATACTATAGGGTGGTCCAGATCTAATTATGCAATTTTCATTACGCTATAACTTATTAAGTTTATTACATAGAAAATCACCCAAAAAATCACGGACCATCGAGAAGTGTGTGAACTGATGACATGAAGAATCGTCTTCACTCCGAACTGGAATCATACCCGCATAAATCAAAGTCATCCAGACAATCTGCGTAATTAGATTTGGACCACCCTGTAGAATCTATGCCATTAATATAAATGAAAAAAAGTAGTGGTACAAGGATATACCCCTAAGAGACTTTACTGATGGCTTCACTCCACATAGACAATTCACCTATTACAGTATTCTTTGTTTCCTGCTAGTTAAGCTACTTCACATCCAGTTTTTTGGGTAATCTCTGAAGTTACCAGTTTCAGAACTAATCTTTGGCACGTGACTGTATCAATGCCAAAACGCTTTTTGAAAGTCTTAATAAATTGTGTTGAATGCTTTGTTTTTATCAACTACTCTTGTAGCTTATTTAAAAAATGAATAGTATTATCTGATAGGACCCATGGTGACTTCTGTTTAGTATAATATTTTCATAAAGGTACTTATTTTTTACTATGATTTCCAAAATTTTACATGATACAGAAGTCATATGTGTTGGTCTATAGTTAGGATCCATGTTTTCTGCTTTCTTGAAGATCAGGGTCACATTTGTAAGATGGCTGCCATCCGGTATTTCTCTCTTCTTATCAGACTTCTCAGATTTGCCTAATAAAGAGTATTAAAATTTGTCTTTCATTTTTTTCAGCATATGTAGTAAAATTCTGTCAGGTTTCATTAGCCTTCAATGTCTCAACGGCCAATGAACTCAGAGGTTGTTTTTACTTTTGCATGAAGCATTTAATTTGTTTATTCTTTTAGAAATATCTGAGTGAAATATTTATTTAGTTCATTTCCGTTTTCCTTTTCATTATTAAATGATTTCCACGTGTGCATTTTAGGTTGCTTAAATTCTCTTTTATCATCTTTTTACTTGAGTAACACTCAAAAAATTGCTTGCTGTTTGTTCTGGATTCTCTAGCAAATTGTTTTAGTTTTTGTTTTGACCTTTTGAATGTGTTTTTTGATGTCTTACTGTAGTGTCTAGTTTACTTCTAAATCAGAATTATTAGTCTGCTTTTTTATTTTCTTGCATAGGTGGTGTCCAATGGACTGTACTGTTTAGTGCTATTGCTGCCGCCTGGTGTTAAACAGCCCGGGGTTCGCATCCCTGAGGACTTTATCTTCATTCTGTGCTTTCACTTAAAGCACACAAGGTGGCCTTGTGGTTAAGGTGAATGACTGGTAATCCAATTAGATCCAGCAACATTCTTTTGGCATAAGGGTGAATAACGTACTCCAGGACATCAGTGGAAATAAGTGCATTTAACACTGAAGCCCAAAAGCACTTCTTTAAGCAAAGTGTTGTGGGACTCTGTAACAAACTTCTAAGACATGGAGTTGAAGCAGAAACCTTCACAACCTTTAAAAGTATCTTGATGAGTTATGGGTACGGCTTGCTTTTGGCTAAACAAACAGGCTGGGTGGGCTGAATGGTTTTCTCTTATTTGTCAAATTTCTTATGTCTCTTATATATAGTGCTATTCAGAATAAAAATCCAGTCCTGGAAAAGAAGGATCATCACACTTAATATTTTTGATTACACCTCATTGTTTCAGGCAAGATGTGTCATATCATTGGCCATGTATGGCAGAGGCTTATTGTGGGACACCGCACACAAAGAAGCATTTAGAAAAACTGGATCAAGTGCAGCTGTAGATCAAAGTGCAGGGCAGTGGGACAGAAAAAAGAAGTTTGAAGGAGTCTGGAAGGGGTCTAATTAAGACAACAAGCTAACTAAAATTCCAAAAAGGCTGATTGTGTAAAGTGTAAAAATAAATCAGTTAAATACTGCAGCTTTGCACAGTGCATATGGAATAAAAGGCTGCCAAAACTAGTGTGGGTAACATAATCAAATGTCTGCTTTTACCTTCAAATAAGTCCTTTTTACAAATAAATTCAAATTACATATATTTAAATAGTGATGTTTGATATTATAGCCCTAATAGGAAGTGAAAGGGATATGCCATTCATAGTGGAATTAGTGATAAATGAAGTAGAAGTGGTCCAAACTGTTTGATTTCGGACAGCACAAACATGTGAATTTCTCTAGCAAATATCCTCATTTGCATATTAATAATGGTGAATCATCACTGGTTCTGTCTGGCAACTTGTTCACCAGAAGGTACTAAGCAATGGATGAAACATGTTGCTGTTGTTTATAATGGAGCATTGGCTGCCAACCTAGAGTAGACCATTTATTTCTTTTGTTGGCAGTATTGTTGTACATTTATAGCAAATATGATTAACAATTGTAAATTCTTGTGATTTTACTTAAGAAAACAAACAGCTGTTTAGCACTCACTTACTAGAGGCCCACTAGTTTTAAAAGCATCCTTTTCATACAGAAAAATCACACATTAAAACAAAATACCTTTAACTGACTTTAAAAAAGCATAAGGTAAACATAATTGAAAATAAAATTTGTATTTTTATACATTCCTACTACAAGTAAGCATGGTTAACAGAGACATAAATTGGGTTTGAAATGTCTTCTGGCTGCTTTTGTTTCTAGTAAATGGTTGACTTTCTGCCTTTAAATATAGTACTCTGCACACATTGCTGTGAAGTGTGCAATTATACTACTTTGTCTAAGTGTCCAGTCTTGTGTGGAAATGAACAAATATATTTCTCAGGTCCTGGCCTAGAAATGTTGTGGTCTTCAGTTCATCCTCCGCACAGGCAAAGATGATATTGTCTTCATTGGACATTACACATTTCAAAATTCCTCTCTAGAAGTCCAACTCCTGACCCTTTAGGACTGTTTGCCTTGCATCCAATCACTGTAAAGACATACAGTGCACTAAAATTAATTGTAAATTGGCCAAGCAAATATCTCAAACATATTTTCTTCTCTGTCAATTCCACGCTGAACTTTTCATGGCCGCCTCCTATGGTGCTTGCTCTGACCAGCTGTAGCTGAAATGTTCATGCAGTGTTTCAAAGTATGTTTTAGAGCAAACTGGAAAATGAGAAACAAATATGCAAAATACATGAAGTAAAGAGTAGACTCTTCATTATCATTGACATCAAAAAACAATGTCACAACTTCATTGGGATGAGATGAGCCTGTGATAAGAAAATAATAGCAATTGATTATATGATTTTACTTTTAAACAACAAAACATGCCGATTTTTGAACACAAAGCTATTAATCTTATGCTTGTTTCAGGTCATAGTGATGATGCCTTGAATTTACCTCAGAGTTAGGAAAATGATGCACCATTTATTATACAAAAGAACAAAAAGCAATCAGTATTGTTTTTTTGTTTAAACAATGGACTGAGATAGAGTCTAAACAATGCCTCAAGCAATATAGCACTATTGTATTTTCAATAGACACATTTAAATCAATGCAATGTTTCCACCCAAATTCATTTCTCAGTTCAGGTTTTTACTGCATTTCTGGGATTCTGAGCTGGTCTTACATTTTCCCAAAATAAGCGTTCTGGTTTTCACTGAATCAAATCTCTCCTCCAGGCACTCTCCATACTACGACTTTGTTGTGATGTAAGATTTTGCATATAAGTTGATAAATATTTTGTATGTCTTTATTTGTAATTTAGGCAAAATTAGTCAGGAAAGTGAATTTTACAACAGAGTTGGGGGAAGTACTTGAAGCAAATATTTCAAGCACTTGAGTCTCTCTCTCATCCCCCATACAAAGCCAGGTTGCCTAACTGCCAAGCTTTACCTTAACATATGGTTTGGGGGAAAGTGTTAAGATGTTCTGTTTCCCCATTGGTCTGAAGTATGGCTGTTTGGAATTGGCTTGTGTCAGAAGCTTTTAAGTACTACGACGCCCTATTGGATGTAGGGGTTGGACAGAACATCTATAAATTTACTTGCTTAACCTCACACTCTCTCTTACTAACATCTGATGAAGAAGCATCTCTTACCAAACTGATGAACTGAAAGGACAACACAATGGAGAGCACAGCTCGGTAGCCAAATTGAACACACATGTGGCTGAAAGCTGACCACAAATGAACTAGAGACATTTTTAAGTAACTAACAAGTCTTTGTGCAGCCTGGAACTACACATCACCATTTAATCAGGTTGTATGGTTGCCAATATTCAAATGTACTTTGCATATTGTTATTATTTATGACTATTACTAATAATGCATTGTTTAAATTGTAATTTAACTCCATCTTGTCTTTTACTATACCTAATTGCCTGAGGTTATAGATATAGGAGGAAAGGTGGGGAGAAGTTATTTACTATAATACCTTATAAACAGTGGTAAGTCTGTGGGATTTGAGGCGTTCTGACAGAGGCTACGTCTTAATAATATAAAGGGGAAAGTAGAGCAATATATTACTCTACCAAGACAAAACAGACTTGCCTTGAATATGAATAATGAAATTAATGAGTTGGCACAAAACTTTGATATATAGTAATAGGAATAACAGAAACCTGGCTAAATAATGGAGATGAGCAGGAGAATAAGATTAGAGGTATGCATTATTTAAGAAAGATAGACATTGCCAAAAAGGTGGAGGAGCTGTGATTCCTTCAATTAGATGAGGAGCCACATCTTGGCAAGAATGATTTGATTTGATTTGACTAGACAGCATTAGAGATTGAGACCTCATATTACGAGTGTATTATATACCCACTAAAGCAGACACTAGTGTACATTTACATCTTTTTAGTAACATTTAAAGGTAAAGTTTTCGAGTATTATTGTCATGGGGGACCTTAATTACCCAAATAACTGGCTAGCCTTAAAAATGGCCAGGCAGTGGAACAGGAGCTTTTTCGATGTAAACTATGGCTCTTTTTAAATAAAGTATGTTAAAGCACCAATAGAGGAGAAAACCCAGTCTAGATTTATTCTGTAATAATCAGGACATGATATAAGGAATCAATGTGATTGTGCCATTCCGATCTAGTGAATATAACTTAATTCATTTCACAGTGTTTTGGCAGAGTGCATATTCAGAACCTAAAACAGTTAAATTTAATTTTAGCGGGGTACATTTTGACGAAATGTGGCAAAGTTTAAGTATGACAAATTGTGATCAACTTTTAACTGCAGAGACAGCTGAGGAGATGTGGGGTGTTTAAAAGTGTTTTATATATAATGCACAACAGGTTTATTCCAAAATTTAAAATCAGTTAGGATTTAAAAAGATCTATATAATAGATAAATATGAAAACAGTTATATAAGACTAGTAACTCCATTGCTAATCATAGGACATATGAAAGCATAGTGATCAATGGTTAAAAAGGATATTAGGAAGGCTAAAAGGTAGTTAGAGAGAAATATTGCAGAAAAGGTAAAGAATGAGCCAAAGAGATTATTTCAATATTTTTACAGTAAAAGGACAGTCGAGGAGAAGTTAGAGAGTTTTAGGAACAGTAAAGGTGAGATAAATGCAGACAGGGAAAGAACAAATGCTCTGAATTCGCTTTCTGTTGAAGCTCATACATGTGAAGAAGTTCATAACCTCTCATAAGTAACAGGGACTACTATGGATGAACTAAGTGATTTAGAAATTGTATAGGGAGAAGTACTGTTTAGATTAAATAGGCTAAAATCCAATAAACTGACAGAACCAGAAAGTTAGTGAGTACACATATAAACCCTTGGCACACATTTTTCAAAAACCTCTGCACACTGGTTCTCAAGACTGGAGGCTAGCAAATATTATCCCATTATATAAAAGGATGATCGGGCTGGTCCAATTAACTATACGCCGGTAAGTCTAACATGTATCACAGAAAGGAATCAGGAAAAGATCAAGCAACACATGTCTAGCACAACTTTATTAACAAAAAGTCCACATTGGTTCAGACAGGGAAGTTTGTGTTTCACTAATATGCTAAAAGTCCATGGAAGCAACAAAAGTATATAATAAGAGAGGTTCATATGATATTATTTATCTGAATTTTCATAAGGTTCTTGATAAGTTACCACATGAAAGGTTAGTGAACCAAAAGCAGTGGGAATTCAAAACAAGCAGTGTTAGCGGATACAAAAATGGCACACACACACAAAGCAAAGGATTATTGTGAGGGGAACTTTTTCAGAATTAGGTAATGTTAAAAGTGGTGTCCCTGAAAAATCAATGCTGGGAGTGTTGTTCTTTTTATAATAATACACAATCAGGACAAGAATATAATCAATAAGGTAGTTAAGTCTGCAGATGATACCAAATTAAGTGGAAGGGTATATAATGCAGAATCAAGCTAATTAGTTACAGAGGTACTTGAACATATTATATGCAAGATAAAAATTAAAGTTAATAAATTTTAAATATATTTAAGAAATAGTTCTGAACCTAAAGTTACACTTTATTTGAGAACAATCTAGAATAGAACAGAACATTCAGCCCAACAAAGCTTGCCATTCCTATTCACTTAATTCCCCTAAAATAACATAACGTCTAGTTTTGAAAGTACCTAAAGTCCTACTGTCTACCACACTATTTGGTAACTTATTTCAAGTGCCTAAGGTTCTCTGTGTAAAGAAAAACCTCCTAATGTTTGTGCAAAATTTACCCTTAACATGTTTCCAACTATGTCCCTGTGTTCTTATTGAAGTCATTTTAAAATAAAACTTTCTATCCACTGTACTAATTCCCTTCATAGTTTTAAACACTTCAATTATGTCTTCTCTTAATTAAACTGAAAAGGCTCAGCTCTTTCAATCCTGCCTCATAATTCATCCCCTGTAGCCCTGTAATGAGCCTAGTCGCTCTTCTCTGGACCTTTTCTAGCGCTGCTATGTCCTTTTTGTAGCCTGAACACCAAAACAGCACACAGTACTCCAGATGAGGTCTCACCAGTGCATTATAAAGCTTGAGCATAACCTCTTTGAACTTGTACTATACACATCGTGCTATATAACCTAATACTGAACACTGTCTGGCAGCTGATAATGTCGAGTCCCCTACAATGACAAGGATGTGGGAGTCAGATTCATCACTATTTACATCAAGACAGTGTACAGAAGTTATTAAGAAGGCAAAAGGATGTTAGGTTATAAACTGTATCGCAATGTGTGGAGTACCAGTCTGGGAAGTTTATAATTAAGTTATATAACACACAAGTTGGGCCTCACATTTACTAAAAAAAAAAAAAAAAAAGCTGAATCTGAGAATTAGAAGTTGAAGGAGCTGAATATTTTCATTTTAAGCACAGAGAGATTAAGAGATGACTTTATTAAAGTATTTAAAACTATTAAAAGGAATTGACCCAGTTCTTACTTTACTTACTTACAGGGACATAATTGGAAACTTGTTAAGGGCAGATTTTGCACAAATGTAAGAAAGTTTTTGTTCATGCAAAGAATCATAGACACATGGAATAAATAATCAAAAAGTGTGGTGCACAGTAGGACTTTAGGGTCCTACAAATCTTGACTTGATGTTATTTTGGACAATCTAGGTGAACAGGACTGGTGGCCTTTTGGTCTGAATGGCCAGTTCTCATCGCAGTTGTTCTAATGTTGTAATGTTCTATGCAACTTTCTGAAACATTAAAGTGTCATTTTTGGTTATATAGGAGAAATAAACAGTTTTACAGTGTCATTATTGACCAAACATGGCTAGTTCAGGGACGATGATTAATTTAACCTTGGGCATATGCAGGGCATTTTCTTAGTGGGCAAAATTTCCTTTAAACCACAAATTTTTGAATCATTGATAGAGACTTACAGTACTTCTAGGAAAGAATAAATGATGGCCATTGAACAGCAATATTAGAAATTATACCAAAAATAACATCTTATTACTTGATTGTAAAATACATAACACTTGGCTTTTCCACTCTCCAAACTGTTACAGCAGTTTAATATTAGAGCAGTAACAATTGCTTGCTGATTACCAACAAAAAGCTCATGTGCTTCAGAAAAACCACAATCTGACATTTATATGTTAAAAAGTGGTGAGAGTGATTGAAGAATATACAGTAGCTGTTCAACATACTTTTGACTGAATTATCTTCTGAACAGTTCAGTATTCTCAGAAGCCAGTTACTGATCAAGCTAATACATTTCCACACACATGGACAGGTAAGAAGCTGCTTCAGGGCTTGATATATAAGCCCCTTCCACATCTAAATGTCGAAATATTGCCAGGTTAATCTTTCCAGGAGTGCTGGCAGATTCCCCCTTTAACACTTGCAGCCCACTGAAGGATCAAATTAACATCACCAAGATTCTGACTCAAGTTGACTCATAGCTCTTCCCTGCACATAATTTGTGAATAAAACTGCATGTGTGAAAAGGGTTTTGCAGACAGGAGTGTTAACCGTCTCTTTAATTTAATTAACTTGCTAGGCACTTAAAACTTAACACAAGCTTAGCAACATTGTATTTATGCATATTAACTATATGGCACAAATGACACAGTTTGGGCAAACTGACTTTTGCATTTCTCTTACTGATCCAGTTAAATTGTTTAAAAAAACACTTGGAGCCATTTAATTCAGAATTCTGCCCCAATGATCTGGATAAATTATCTTGACTTAACCTAGTCAAACTTAAGGGATGTAGAAAATGTCTGTGATACACTGCAGCAGTGCGAAGCTACAGCTGCCAGCAAATACATGATGATAAGCAAAGACAGCAATTCTGAAAAATATACTTTGGGTTTCCCTTGTGTTGGTTGGTATAGTAACTTTCCAAACCACCACTGACAAACACCCATGAAACTAACCTGCTCTTCTTTGAGAGTTCTGAGGAAACTCAATAAAAAACTCAAACTGACACTGGGAGAATGGGCAGCATTATACAGACAGTCACTGTGTTGGAAACTGAATCTAGATCCTTGGGGACACTAACAGTGAGCTACTCATATATAATTCATGTTAATTCAAAAATATTACATTGGTCTGCAAAAAATGTAAGTATTATATGTATATATATATAGATATATTTTTTTTTCCTCTTAATCTAATGAAGGTGTTTCACTGGGTATTGACCAACAGTTGTCTGCTAACATAAACTCACTCAACTTTGCACTCTTCTGTCTCTCCATTTGTGTGATGTCCTTGTGGAACTTCTCCCCATGTTCATCAAAGACCATTCTCATGTTATCAGGGAAAAAATTCAAATGAGAGAGAGATTTTTAAAAACATGTTGCACCCAATTTCTAGGCAGGAAAAATAAGCTTAACTAGTTCCTCATAGGTTTCCATCTTTGAATTCCCAAGGAAATTGTGGCACACACTTTTTTTTTCCAAAAGACTATTTTCTTAACTGGTACCTGGTTAACATAATGGATGGATCAACCTGATCTTGCATATTTCAGTAAAAAACATTCAAACAACAACTTTCTGTCTACTAGGAAATAAAAAGCCACCTTTCTAACCTTCTAAATATAAATTCTTGGCTATTTTGAAGGAATAAGCTAAGAAGAAAAGAAAATAATGATTATAAGCAAAAAAATACTTTCCACCTAGAAAAAAATTTTAAAAACAAGGATATTTTGCATTTTTTAGCTGAAAATACACTTTAAGTACTATTCTGAGCATGACAAAATGTAACTTATTTTCAAAAAATCAACATTTTCATTTTGAAACAGAGTTGAATCCATTAGCTAGTGGAATTGGTTGATGGTAGAGAAATTCTAATTTCAGAGATGGATTAAGCGGACCTAAATCTATGACGTACACCACTTTTTTAGTTTGTGATGATTTTGGTGCAGACCATGGTTATTGATAGGGAAATAATCACTACTAGGAGAATGTAAAATTAACAAATATTAAAAGAACAGAACCCACTACAAAATAAAAAAAATCCAGATATTCCAAGTTAATGGTAATGAACCAAAATCTACAGAGATTTCTTGCTTTAACTGAAAACTCCTGTAAACTCCTGGTTATTCTAAATTTTATTGGCTGTGCAGTAATCACAGCATTGAGTACTATGCATTGTCTGCATTTTATTGAGAAAAATCATTAAAAATAAAACATCAACAGATGTCTGAATTTTGCAACAAAGATTACAAGTGGTATTGATTAGTATAACTTCTGCTCAAGCACGTAATTCGAACGTGAATAAACGCACAAGGGGCGGCATAGTGGTGGCGCTGCTGCCTTGCAGTTAGGAGACCCGGGTTCACTTCCCGGGTCCTCCCTCGTGTCTGCGTGGGTTTCCTCCAGGAGCTCCAGTTTCCTCCCACAGTCCAAAGACATGCTGGTTAGGTGCATTGGTGATTCTAAATTGTCCCTAAGTGTGTGTTTGGTGTGTGGGTGTGTGTGTGTGTACCCTGCCCGGGGTTTGTTTCCTGCCTTGCGCCCTGTGTTGGCTAGGACTGGCTCCAGCAGACCCTGTGACCCTGTAAGTAGGATATAGCGGGTTGGATACTGGATGGATGGATAAACACACAAGACTAGGAGCAGGTGGCTCAGAGCAAGTGGGCACTCTCAGGAGTGGCTGAATAAGAGACAGCCTCAGAATAGGCAGCCGCGGTATCAGAATGTCCATAACGTGGTGTAAATTTCCACATTTTTCAGATAAATGGCATGGCAATTATTTGTGGTATAACAAAACAAGAATCTGTGTAGCAAAAAATAAAATAAAGAAAACGTAGATAAAAAGGGATACCCGCACTTAAATATTTGACATTACAGATGCTATCCATATGACTTGAAAAATACATACCTTACATATACATACAGTAACCAAAACGACTGCAAAGGTGGAATGTGTTGGCTAAAGGAAATATTACTTGCAGGAATTTTTAAAAAAATGAATACATTTTTCATAATTTTTCAATCTGCTTTGTATAGTGTATAGATTTAGAAGGTCAACCTTCTTTTAAAAGTAAACTTTAGGAACAACAGGGGAATGTCAGCTCCTTGCAGTTTTAGTTCTTTGTGACATCGGGAACACTTGTCCTCTGTACTCATGTAACCTTTCGTTAGGCTTCACAAGTACTCACCTGAAACTTCCATGTAAAAACCTGCCTGCTGTGCTTTATTGACTGTGTCTGTTTAACAGCGGGGGAAGTCTAGCGCTTTTCACCATCTGTATGTGTTTCCAATATGTCTTTAAACTTAAATAGCTTTTACTTCAGATCAGTAAAAATCTGTTGCTGATTTTTTTTTTCTTTTTATAAACACAAATAGTATTATGAAGTTAATTTGCAGTGACAGTAAGTATGGATGAATATATCACAGATTTGTACTTTAATCTTACAATAGAGACATACTTATATATTAAAATATAAATGTATATTTTAAAGAATCATACATTTTTTATATTTAGATTTTAATATAAATCTCTCTATATATCTTGCTACTGAAGTCAGCTGCATACATTCCTTAATGATTTTACCAATTTCTATCCATCTCTGAGATTTACAGTTGACATTTCATCCAGAACTTTACCATTTTTAGATATCAGTCTTTCTATCAGCTTACCAGCACTCTGAACCTCTGTCTTTTACAAGTCAGCTGACTCACACATTTACCTTTGCTACAACTCCTTCCATTCCTGGTATGCTAAAAACTCTCTACCTCTGTCAATTCCTTAGACTTTGGCGCCACTGCAATGATTAGGCTGAAGTCTGTGATCAAGCACTAGGAATGAGGATTTTTTTCATTAATAGAGGAGATTTTTTTCTTATTGTGGAAAGACCCTCAAACAATCCAGGAGTAGACCTTGTAACATCACCTCTTAGAGGAATCCCAGTAATGAGACCTGCATCTTTCCAGATGTGAGTTTACCAACAGATTGAATACAGATGGTAGTGTAGCCAGTTAAGTGGTGTAGAAGGAGAGGCGGATCCAGGCAATTGTAAACTGGAAGTGATGTCACGACTTGTCTCACTGTCTATCATCAGATCTGCAAATGAAAAAAAAGAGGAGAGACATTTAGGCGACTGCACCAGCTTTCAGGGGTGAAATTACACTCAAATTAGCCTTTAGGCTGTTTTCAGATCACACAAATTGTAAAGTTACACACATACATACTGTATATCTGTTTTTGATTTAAAGGATTTCATTTTAATGAAAAAATTACAAACCAGTAAGACATGCTGGACTATATCTTATTCAAATCAGATAAGAGAGCAAGGAAAGAAAAAAATCAATATGAAGTAATCACTTAAATATATTAAACTATTCAAAAGGTTAGCAATGATTTATAATGCTTTCTTAACTTAAGAGAACATAATAAATGCCTGCCCAATTCTAAACATATTTTGATCTTTTCAGCATTAGGAGAATTCAATTTTCCTAACTGTACTTTTCCATTTGTCTTATGGTTTATTTAGTTTCATCTGGTGTTACCCCAACCACAGAGAATTAGGGATTGAAAAGGTAATCAGAAACTGAATATAAGACAACGTCAAGAATAAGAAAAGCCTTATTATAAATTTGAGAGAGTTTGGGCTAACTGAGGGACACCTTAAAAGAAAAGAAATTGCCAGGGAAATGAAAGGAGTAAAACACAAAACATGCTTTGTCGACAAAAGGGCATCTTTAATTCAGATATTTTATATTTGTATGTTTTGTTTTATTCCTTTGCTACCATTTTTTATTATTTATATTTATGTAAATAAACAGCCTTTAAAACAGAAAATGATCTGTGTGCTCTTATCATTCCTCATGAGGTCTCATCCAAAGACATCTACTACATATTGTTTTAAAACTGGAAAAAAACATAGATTCTTCTCACATGTAAGAAAGGTCCGTGGTTTGTAATGCACCTCTGGAATTAGCAATTTTCAGCAGCAATCCATATTATACATTCAAAAAACATAATAATTACCAGATATGGGTCTAGCAATAGACTGAATACAGATGAAAATGTAAAGTAATTTCTCTTATTACACAGTGTAAATCCACAATACAGCAATGAAGAAAGTCAAGCATGATAAATTCTAGTGCCGATTTGTTGACGATGATTGTTCTTAACATGTGCTTATGCATGTGGCTGAGAAAAGTGGAAGTATAAACTGCAACTGGCAATTCTGGAAGATACCATATTTATGACCATTTATGTATCGGAAGCCCCTTAGATTCCAACTCAAATATGCACAGCCCAAATGTCAAGAAATTAAATTGCTAGAGATGGAAGATGGATAAGCTGGAGATAAATTAATAAATGAATAAAAAAGAGAAGTAATTATATTGTGTACATTCCTGCATGATATTATAAATATCATGCCAAAAGTGATATTAAAATAAAGCTAGATAACATTTTTGTATATCCTCTAATGTTTACATGCAATAAGAAGTAACTATTAATAACAATAAGAAAGTAAAAAGTCAAAATGCACACATTTAATCTGTTCCAAAAGCCCCCAGAAACAAACTTGTTCAATAAAAAGTTTTCATCCATTTTATCACCGTACTCCCATCACAAATAATCAAGGACCTCAGTGAATTCATACATTCATATGACATCAATTCAGAGTGTTTAATTGAAAAACATTTTTCAGATTCTGAGAACTCACCTTAAAAACAAACGGCTCTGAGTCAGTTTTCATTGTCTACCCTACAGTAGCAAACATTTAGCATGGACTCTTCCCATTATTTAAGTAAAAACATTCCTGATAACAAATTAAAGATTTCTGACAGTCAGTGTTAGCTGATTGGTTCATAACTGTAGGAATTAGTTACACTATCACTTCTTGGTTTCCAGTAATTGAAATGGTAATTCAAGTATCTTAATAAGAAATTTAATCATTAATTTATTAAAGAAAATGTACCTTCAGGTGTTCATTTTTCCCATGTGTTAATTAAGGTCTTTTGTTAATTAACTTTAATTATAATGGTAAAGACATCTAATGGATGATGGTAATTATTTAATCTTCTTAAGCAATCCCTATACTTTTTTGTCTGGTTGTCATTTGTTTTATCTTAATAGCAGACCTTAATGTTTCAAATGGCAGTATACTTTGCATTCTTAAGATTAAAATTGTGCTACACAAAAGTAAAGAATACATGGCTGAATAATAAAATGCCCAATTTATTTAAAGGGCTAGAGCCAGTTAGAGCTAGAGACCAGCCAAAGCTAAAGCTAAAAACAGCATTTTTCTACCACCCAGCACAAGTAGGTATAAGAATATTTGAATGCCTCAAAATTGTACTTGGCCTGTTTGTAATGTTGGTTTATTTTTCCAAAGCATGAAAGCCTGAAAAAAATGCACGGATCCGTATTCATTTGTATTGTAGTATCTCCCTCTACTTACCCTTGAGAAAACAGGTAAAGGGTAAGTGTACTCGTCAAGTTTGTTATCGAGTTGGTCTACTGTTGCACTTTAAGATGATCACACATACATAGCTATACGCATACACACAGACCCTATCCACAACAGTGCCCCATGAATGACACACAAAGCTGATTAACCTTTAGCTCTTTAAACCACACAAGTGCTTTAGGAATAACACAGCCTGTCACTCTCTCAGTTACTTATTATCGGCACGAACAACATACGATGTTTTAATGATATCTCAGACCTAAATATTACTTTTGGTCTACAAGACTACATTTAAACATACAAAGACTCATCACTCTTGACTATAGGCCATTTATCAGCAAAGAATGCCTTACTTTACGTACTGTTCCCTACTATTGAGTAGAGCTCTCACTCGCAGCCTTAATAAACCTCGCAGCACAGAGGTAATGGCAAATCTTTGGCTGCACCTGGTGCTCAAAGAAATCTAACTTATTACTTCAATCACTCTATAGACATTAAGAAAAAGCATAGAAAGTGAAAAGCAGCATGGTATTTATTACAGGAATAATAATAATACCACTGGAACAAAGAATAATAGAAAATAGGAATGATAGAAAAGTCTGGATATATATAGTCTGTAGAAAAAGCTTATGAAAAAGTTACAGATGACAAGGATGAAGGTTGCAGGCAGATTGTAATCTAGCACTCGTAGTTGTTCCTGATGCTTTTCTGACGACCAGTGACGTCTTTATCCCTTCTTCTTCCTCCCTCCTTCCTTACTTCCTTATTCACTATATCATTCCTCAGATGAAGCATATTTATTCTAAAATTCTACCAGGGGGTTTTGCAAGATGTGATTGATAGATATTCTAAATGGCTGGCTGTCAATATGATGAATGAATTCACTGTCCGTTTTCCCAAACAATAAAACTTTTTTTGATGTTCTTAGAGGTATAGGCAGATCTTCCTTACCCAGGCTGTAAAATAATTAAATGTCCATCCTTTCTCAGGTTATAAAGTAATTGAGCCACTAGCATGTATGCCTTTCTTTGTTGGAACAGCAGTTTTAAAAGTGAGATATAACCGGGAAGAAGACATGCTTTGATTTATCCTGAATGTCTTTCATCTGTTGTCTTGTCTTGAACAAAATATAATGGAAATATAAACCAAAATGTACAGATTTTGTACCCCACAACATCATTCATGTTGAGTCTCTAGATCATTTAAATGAAAGCAGGAGTAGGCAGTTTTCTTGTCCATGCTGATTGCTTTAGACCAGTTTTCTAAGTTTACTTTAGTTGTTATGGTTCTACTACTGTCAAGACGCTGACCATTTTTTTTACTGTTTCTATAGCTGTTGCTAACCAAGCAAAATGGAAGTCGCATGATATACTGTATTGTGTCATTAGGCCTGCCTAGAAAAAAAACTTTATTATAACAGGGTCAGTATCCTAGGATTGAATAATTTCAAATAATTCTTGCATACAGCAGCTTTACATTCAATTGAATTTAGGGCAGCGGTCAAAGACAGAGGGCTTGGAGGACTGGAACCCAGACACATAAACTGACTCTTGGGACATGGAGTGTCACCACTCTTGGGGGAAAGAAACCAAACAGGCCAAAAGGCCTGCAGCCTTGCTGGTCAGGAAAGCAAAAGACAGGTATGCAAGGAGTTTGATGAGACCATGGAAAGTGACTGTCCATCGGCCTCAAAGAAGTCCTGGCTAACTATCAGGCAGCTTAGAAGGGGAATGCAGGTCTTCACTCAGGCTCTACTGAGTAAGGTAGAGAAATGCTGACCCAGACTGAGGATGTAGTCTGGTGGTGGAAGGAACATTTTGAGGAGCTCCTGAACCTGATCTCATAGACAAAGGAGCTCTCTCTTTTTGTTATACTGACAATCTTAAAAATGACTCACACTCACACAGTGTCCTTACTCAAATAATGATAAAAAAGTCAGACTACTAAATAATAAGGCAAATTTGAGCATTCATCTAGAAATGTTGCATGTGCTCTTAAATATTGAGAAGGCTAGCAGTGTGTATTTTAAGATGAGAAATTTTTCACCACTCAATTAAAACTGCTAACATATTTTGTTAAGAGAATATGAACAACAGGTTTTAGCTTCTATAAGAATTTTATGTAACTTATCGATATGAAAAATAAAATGCATTTAAAAAAGTGAAATGAGGCAATTTTTCTGATATTGTATGTGTAGAAGCCTCTATAGGCATTGTTCACTCAAAGCACTGCCTATCAAGCTATTTGTTTTTCTTCCTTCTTAACTAAAGGGCATGTCATATTTATGATTTCTTAATAGCTGATTCCATTATTATACAATAAATATGAAGACCATATATCTATTAGTAGAAGTAGTGGAATACTACATGTCAAAATTCCCACTCATGTAAGCCATGACATCACACTGTATCTCCTGTTTACTGATGGTCTCCACCTTCAACAGCTGAATATCAGACTGAGGCAGGCTTCTGTAATGTGAGAATCTCAAGATTTTACTTATTGGGCTGATTATTGTAGAATCTCTAAATTGAGTCTGGTTATAATGCTTAAGAATGTTTAACTCATATAATCTAAGCTTCAAGAAATGGATAAATGTAATATTTTTGAGGAAACATTGGACACATGCATTTACATGATGAGCAACATTGCAGAAGTTTGATTCTTAATTACACTCATCTACAGGCTTGATGTGCATATTGTATATGTTGTAAAGTTGAACATGGTCAGGACCAGCAATATAGCATGCCATATATTATTGTAGGCTGAAGGCTGTTTATAATACATCCTAGCAGGAATGCCAGATTTGGAAATTAAAGAAGGATTTACAGAAATTGGATAAATATATAAGGGACGGAAAATAATATGTCCATTGTTCCACCAAGCTAATAGACTGCAACAGGGAGACATTTCTCCTTAGACACAATCCCATACTCCCAATTTTATCAGTTAGGCCTCTGCAGTATTTTGTGATCCTTATAATATAGGTTGGGTTTTAAGACTACAGGAGCACCAGGGGCCTCATGTATAATGCCGTTCATAGAATTCACACTAAAGCATGTCGTATGAACAAAAGTGGAAATATGTGTGCATACAAAAATATTCAGATGCATAAAATCATGCATAAACCAGCTTTCATGCACTTCCGCTCCTTAAATCCCAGTCAGTGTGAAATGTAATGCATGTGCTTGCCACCTAACCCTGACTCCTCCCAGAATTATGCCCATTTTGAATATGCAAATCAATATAAATAGCCCCTAAAGTTCAGCATTTTGTGAAAAGGCAATGGCAAAAGCAAAGAAAGAAGAATTTCAGCGAATGCAAAGTGGAGGCAAGGAAAAATGTACTATTTGTTGGCTTAAGCACTGGTATAAACAACAAAAGGAAGTTGATAAAGTAATACAGAGTAGAGGAGATACTCGAAAGTTCAAGTTCAGAAAGTCACACAGTGTCCAAAATAAAAAAGAAGTGGTCAGATATCAAAGTCACTGTGAAAAGGTGAGTCGTAGCCCACCTTCTGAGTGTCACATGGAAACATATTAGGGTGCAGAGAAAAGAAAAAAGAGACACAATGAAGAAAAAAAATTCAAAATTTTGACTTTAATCTTGAAATTTCCACTTTAATCTCATAGTTTATTTAGTCATTAAAGTAGAACGTCATAAACTTCATCTTTAAATTGATGTTTAATGTACTAGTTTCACAAATGCCATCGTAACTAAAGTAGCATGTTAAATGCTTTGTATTCTATGTGTTCTATGTGATTGAATCACTCACTATGTGTTTCATAAACGGGCTTTCTTTTTCGTAGACAGGAGCATGTTGGCACTGATCTCCACACAGAATACATTACATTCATGATATTACAGCTCTTTGAACATTTTAGAATACTAAGATGTATACTTGATATTATTTTCATGATGAAATGCACTAAAGCATATATTAAACATGGGGGCACGGTGGCAAAGTGGTAGTGATGAGCTTGCGCCCTGTCCAGTGATTATTCCTGCCTCCTGCAAGATGCCTGCTGGCACGTGTGCGACCCACAATTAAATAATTTATTGCAGTAGTAAGGTTTCTGTCAAACATACCAAACCCCAGTTCCTGTCCTACCATTTTCTTTCTCCACGTAACCAATCGCCACACAATAAGGTCTGTAATAAATGTAAAACCAGCCGCAAGCTTATAACCCCGATTCTATGAAACTTTTAAGATTGAAAAATCTTTGCTATACATGTTTAATTATTCCATCTATCCAGGGTTGCACCAGTCCCAGCAAGCATACAGTTCAAGGCAAAAAAAAACCCTGGATGGGGCAGCAGCTCATCGCTACTGCTGCACCACCGTGCTCCCACTTGTTTAATTATTAGCAGTATACATTATTTAAATGAAGTTAATAATTTGTCTGTAAAATATAATATACATGCTTTCATGCATTTCATCTTAAAATTGATATCAAGTATACATCCTAGTATTCTAACAGTTCACAACTCCAAAAGGAACAAATCTTAGAATTGGAAGCCAGTCATCATCATCTGTAAATATATGGTCTCTTCTATTGAACTATATTGAATTCCTTTATTGTCATTGTATACTACAATGAGATTCAATATGCAAATCCTCCATAAACTTACTTTCCTATAAAATAATAATAATAGTAATAATAATAATAGTACAATTTAAAAAAAAAAAAAGAAAAACATACAATATGAAAGCATAACCACAATAAACATGTACATGTAGTGCAGATAGTGCATTGGTTCATGAAGTGGCTCAGGCTGTGCAATATTACAGTTGTAGTGTAAGTTTACAGTGAGGTAATTGTAATTCTAAGTACAAGCAGTTCTGCCAGGAGCACTTCATGGACTGACTGAATGTGTTTATAGCTCTTGGAATGAACTGTTTCCTTGAGGTCTGTGCTGGAAAGGCTCTGAAGTATTTGCCAGCTGGAAGATGTTCAAATAGACTGTGTGCATGGCTGAGTGGAATTCATGCAGATGCTGGTGGCTTTCCTGAGGCAGCGTGTGCTATAAATGTCCTCTAGGGCTGGAAGCTGTATCCCGATAATCCTCTGTGCCCTCAACACAACCCACCATAGAGCTTTCGGATCAGCTGCTGTGCAACTATGATACCACACACACATACAGTGGGCTAAAATACTCTGAGTGGTGCACTGAGAATAACAACGCTAAAGCAGCTATGGTATTTGGAAAAATTTGGCCATTATATTGTTACAGGTTGACTACAATCAGGTGTCTAAAATTTATAAACGATATGCAGTTAATTTCAGTGTATTTGATAAAGCCCACTGGATTTGAATCTAAAAAAGAAAGTGAAACCACACAGGAACAGTAACACTGCTTTGATGCTGGGTGCTGCCAGTTTGCAAAACCAAGTAGAAATGTGTATGCAATGGGTTGTGCTGCCATGAGAATGTGCGTGGCTTTACACCAAGTTTAGTTTTTATACATCGCAATGTGAACATGGAAACAGGCGTTTGTAACATTTGGGGTGTTCCTAACCTCAGAAGTGATTTAGGGTTGAAATTTGGAAGTAATCCCAGCAGAAAGCTCAAAGGAATATTCCACCCAAAAATGATATTTTTTATGTTACTTACCTCTTGTAGTTTGTAGTGATGGTGGAGAAAAAAAAAAACTAATCTCATGTTTTAACTGAGAAAGGGCACTACAAAGTTTCTAATATTATGAGATCAAATGATGACCAAAATGGAGCGATAGCAAAAACACACACACAATCCACATGTCAGGTCATCCAGTCATATGCTCAAAATGTGCAAAACACATTTTTTTTGCGAAAATATTGTTAAATAAATAACTCTGGAAAATAAAAGTAGGCCAAAAACATGAATCCCCAGAGTCTCATTTTTGAATTGAAGACAGGACTCTTGACCAATGACTGGATGGAGATGCAGGCCTTCAATTCCAAAGTGGATTAGTTTTTAGTGTGTAAGTGGTCCAGCCACCACAGTCAAATAGGGACCATCACTGTGTTCAGGAGGACCTAGAAAGGCTCTTGTTTTTCCTTTATTTATCTAGGATTAAGGTTTTTGTTGCACTCCTTCATTATTAGTCCAGGCAGTGTGTTTATATTTAGGTTATTCCGGATCAGGCCACAATGTATTTGTAGCTCATTAATTTTGAGTGACTTAAAATAATTGTGAGAATGATTACAGTTGAATGACCAGTGGGCCACCCTGTTTCCCTACAAGTCACTTTTAAACCTTTACAACAAGTAATGCTTGTAGGCAGATATTTTCTAGACGAGATAATTACACAAAATTGGCAGTTCCAGCTGCAATTAAAATGGCCCTGCTTTAATTCTGCGGAAGCATGTTATATTTCACATGTAAATAATAAGCAATCTCTAATATCATTTCAAAACAGAAAAGAGAAAACTGACACTGCTTCAGTCTTTGCCAGTTGCACAAGGTTTGTTAAGATATGGGTTACAAAACACAAACTGGCTGTCTGGCAAAACATGGGCAAAAATATCCAAAAAACTAAAGTTAAAATAGTAAAAAATAGTAAACATGGTGTGGGATATTGATGTAATCAGTCAGGAGGTAGAGGTCGCTGTGAGGAAAGGGGTGGAAGAAGAATGGAAGGGAGAGGGAGGAAGGGTGAATAAAGTTAAGGAAGAACTGACTACACTGCATGGTCCATTTATTTCAGCAATATATAACATATTGGCAACGAGGATGTCAACTTTTGGACTCTCGCCCCCTCCTGTGTTTCTCAAAACTCCGGGTGAGCCTGCAATACCGTTTAATTCTTGGCTAAGGATGTTTGAGAACTATGTGGTAGCTCTTATTGACACACCGCTATCAGATAAACGTAAACGTGCCCTATTGATTTATTGCCTAGGGACTAAAGCTCAGCGTATTTTCTACACTCTTGCTATTACTGATTATACACTCGCTGCTGCCCTTGCTGCACTAAAAGATTTTTTTATTCCAAAAGTGAACGTTGTGGCTGAAAGAAGTAAATTTTGCCAAAGAGCGCATAAGCCTGGTGAATCTACTTTGCAATATGTTGCTGCATTGCGCAAGCCAATTGCTAATTGTGATTTTGCCGTGCTAGCGGATGATATGCTTAGAGATCAAATCATAGAGGAAACAAATATGCCTCGCATTTGAGAATGATTATTGCTAGAGATTGCTTACATTACAAAAAGCGATTGCTATTGCTGGGCAAATTGAATGTGCAGTGGCTGAAGCTAATGCTATGGTTACTAATAATGAATCATCTGTTAATGCTATACACACAAATTCACAACGTACGGGAAGAGTGAGGCAGGAACCTGCTTTTAATGCACGTGCATCTGCAAAACAAACAGCAGCAGCTCAGGCTTCAATTGCAGTGCAACAAAAAACATATTATCACTGTGGATCTCGAATGCACGTTGCTAATAACCCCAATTGTCCAGCAAAAGCAGTAAGATGCAGACATTGCGGTAAATTTGGTAATTTTGCTAAAGTATGTCGTGGTGCCACATCCACTTGTGCTGTGCAAGAAGTTACTGTGCCTGACCTTACTGTTCTTAGCATTGATGACACTACAGTTGCACAACGGAGGAAGGGTCTCTGGTGCACAGTTTCCCTTCAAGCTGCCTGCACTCAACTAGTTCAAGTAAACTTCCTTGTGGACACTGGTTCAGCAGTTTCAATTCTGCCAGAAGTATTCTATCGTCAACATTTTAGTAATGTACCACTTGTTCAGTCAAAAGTGCAACTAAAGACTTATATGTAGAAACCAATTCCAGTACTGGGATGTATTACTCTTTTCATTACAAGGGATACAAACCATACACAAGCTACATTTTACGTTGTGCCGCTGGGAGCAGCTTTGTTAGGCATGGACCTTTTTATGGCACTTAACTTAGAAATCAGAAATGGCCAAGAAAATGCCCAATGACCCCGTATACAAGATGACAGTGATGAATATTAAGAATGCTCATACATTAGGTGTGACTGATAGATTTATACATAAGGTTAAATTACGACATGAGGTAATACCTGTTCAACAGAAACTTCATTGTCTACCATTTTCTGTCCATGAGGCTGTCTCTAAAGAACTAAAGAGACTTGGAATAGGAAGACATTATAGAAAAAACTGATTCATCTCCTTGGGTGTCACCATTAGTAGTAATTAAAAAAAATCAGGTGCAATACGACTATGTGTAGACCTTCGTGAGCCAAATAAAGCTGTGGTAATAGATAGCCACGCTTTCCCACACATTGAAGAAGTGTTTACACAGCTTTGAGGAGCTAAAATGTTCTCCACAATTCATCTTCGAAATGCTTACCATCAGGTACCTTTACATGAGGATAGCACAGATATTACTGCATTTATAACACATGATGGACTTTTTCATTTTAAAAGAGTACCTTATGGTCTGGCATCAGCTCCAAGTGCATTTCAGAGAATTATGTCCTTGATACTAGCAGGGCAGGATGGGGTGCAGTGTTACTTAGACGACATTATAGTATATGGGGACTCACCATCTGTTCATGGACACAGGTTACAAGCAGTCCCTCATTGTCTTCATGACAGTGGGCTGCAGCTTAATATGGAGAAATGTCAATTCAGAAAAACTGAACTGACATTTTTAGACCATAGAATTTCTTCTGCTGGCCTTCAGCCCAATGTTGAACACATAAGTGCAGTAACTGAAGCTCCACCACCTCATGATGTATCTTCTTTACGCTCATTTCTTGGACTGACTGCTTGGTATTCTAAGTTCATTCCAAATTATGCCGCTGTGGTAGAACACCTTTGTGAACTGCTTAGGAATTCTGGAGAATTTTCTTGGACAAATGTGGCATAAGAAAGCTATGATTGTATTAAGAAACTTATTGCTGCCAGTCCAGGGCTTGCAATTTTTGACCCTTCACTGCCTGCAATTGGAACTACAGATGCTTCGGATTATGGTATTGATGCTGTTCTTACACAGAATCATGGTGGATTTGATAAAACTGTTGCTTTTGCATCTCATACATTGTCAGAATGTGAGAGACAGTACTCTACTATTGAAAAAGAGGCTCTTGCTTGCGTGTGGGCCATAGAGAAATGGCGTACTTACTTGTGGGGACGTCATTTTACCTTACGCACTGACCACTGTCCATTAACCACACTACTTACTAGCTTACACTACTTAGTACTTGGACAAGCAGGCATGAGAATTGCAAGGTGGTCAACGCGACTTATGTCATTCAACTACAGTACTGAGTATAAACCTGGGCATGAAAATATCACTGCTGACTGCTTATCATGCTGGCCACTGTCTGAGACAGTATCAGAACAAGACCCTGACTTTGAATTTGTTGCACTGGTGTCTGTTGACATTGCTGCAGTGACTGCAGAGCAGTTTCAAAGTACTTGTGCCTCGTGCCCTATTCTACAAAAGGTCAAGACTTATATTACTAAAGGATGGCCTTGTACTTCAAAAGGACTTGAATCTGATGTTATTCCATATTTTAGAATTCAGAAAGAGTTGGCTGTGCAAAATGAACTTATTATTTGTGGCACTCATCAGGTTATTGTCCCATCAGAATTACAGTCTAAGATGATTCAGCTGGCACATTCTACCCATCAAGGGATTGTATGAACGAAACAGAGACTCAGGGATTTATATTGGTGGCCTGGCATGGACTCCCAAGTGGAAGATGCTATCAAATTATGTACAACTTGTATACAGCACGATAAAACCGCTAACACAAAAACAGCTCCATTATAACCAGTGCCTATCCCAAATTCAGCTTGGAAAAAAACTTGCCATTGATATTATGGGGCCATTCCAAACTGTACCATATGGCTATCGCTATGCCTTTACACTTATTGACTACTTCAGTAAGTGGCCAGAGGTTGCTTTTGCATCTGCTGTGACTTCGGAAACCATTATACATTTTTTGTGCACTGTTTTCAGTAGGGAAGGGAATCCACTGGAAATTGTTACTGACAATGGATCTCAGTTTACGTCTTCTGACTTTGAATCATTTCTTAGTGATAGGGACATCATACACACTCGCAGTTCTGTTTACTATCCACAAGCAAATGGTGAGATAGAGCGTTTTAACGGGGTATTAAAGGACTGTTTGCAAACGGCAAATATTGAAGGAAAACCTTGGAAGTCATTTGTAACTGAATTTTTACAGACATATCGTGCTACTGCACATGCAGTAACACAAAAGTCACCTGCTGAACACTTACATGGTCGTCCAATGATAACTAAATTAAACATTAGAGACCTGCTTCCAACTTTGCCTTTGAAGCAACATACTACTGTGGCACAGCATGTACAACAGAAACAAGAACAAATGAAAAAAATATACAGCTATGCGTCGCACAGCAAAATCACCTTCTTTCACTTGTGGGAGTTTTGTGCGTATTAGGAAGCCAGGCATAGTCCAAAAGGATCACTTCAAATTCAGTCACCCTTACCAGATAATTGCTAAGAAAGGCCCTGCCACATACCTGTTGTCAGATGGCAAGATCTGGAATGCATTTCACCTCGCCCCAGCTACAGCTGCACAATCCAGTCTGACTTCAGACACACAACCAGAGGATTCATACGTTCCAGCTCGTCCAATTCAGTCGGCTGCTATTTCTACTGGTACACCTGGGCAATCTTTTTCAAATATACGGAGAAGTAGAGTGCGACAGGCTCCGGTGTGGACAAAGGACTATGTCAAATAAAGGTTTACAGCATTTGGAAGCTACATGTGTTACCTTAACAGTTATAAAGGAATGGGATAGTTTAATTGGCTGGTTAGTATAATGTTGAAAATTAGAGATTACAGTTTTCACTTTATTATAATGTTTTAATATTATTAATGATTGTTCTCTTTTTTTGTTGTTTTTTTTTTCTTCAAAAGGGGGTATATGTGGGATATTGATGTAATCAGTCAGGAGGTAGAGGTCGCTGTGAGGAAAGGGGTGGAAGAAGAATGGAAGGGAGAGGGAGGAAGGGTGAATAAAGTTAAGGAAGAGCTGACTACATTGCATGGTCCATTTATTTCAACAATATATAACACATGGCTATTCCAAAGACAAAGAGAACAAAATACCCAAGAAGCTTCTGATGGGAACACTCCTTTTTTATTTTCCCACCACTCCTATCTAACACATTGTTACTGCTGACTAGCAATCAAGAAAGATGGAAGTAAGAGGGAAGCATCATGAGAAACAAAAAGTGAGGGGCAATCTGAAGGACAATGTCCAAAAAGTCAAATATACAAGTGCAATTCTTCATTGTTAGTCTAATGTTCTAAATGCATATTAGCGATAAATTCATTATATATTAACTTGCAACACTGAAGATTCCACAATGGCATATTTTAAAAATAACACATGGAACCTACAGAAGAGGTTATAACCAATAGAGGTGATCTTCAGCTAATCAACCACTGGGTATAGGCTCATGAAAGAGCTGGTATCCGACTCCTATTGAAGAAACGAATCAGGATAGAAGACACCTAAATAAGAGTGGTCATTCAAGCAGGTTCAGCAATAAATGAGTTAAATTGGAGTAAAACTTGATTTGAACCTACTTTTGTAAAATTTCACTCGCTTGTATAGAATGTTGTTTGATTTTAATAAATTTAATAAAATGTTTAAATAAAAAATAAATTGAACTAAAACTAAGATCCATTCAAAAGGTTAAGAAAATATCACAGAGTAAATAGCTATCAAAGCTTAAATGCTCAGATCAAAGTATTCATCCTGAGTGAAACTTCAACTTTAATTGGAGTACAGTCTGGTGTCACCAGAAAAATGAAAGCTGCCAAGAGTATAAACCAAAAGGGAAAAACTAAAAACTGCTGAAGTGGAGATTCTAATTTAAAAAAAAAAGAAAGGAACAGTCTACATGGCTACACAACACAATTGATTCATCCTTCTATATAAAAGCGGTCGGGATTGTCCTTCCGTCCCATGAGTGCTACGCAGGCGCGGAGTTTCACACACGCCCCGTCCATTTTGCAATGCACGATGGGATTTGTAGTTTCGTTTTTCCAGGTAAAAGATGATTTTCTACACCAGACTGTGCGAGTAGCACGGAGTTTCACACACGCCCCGTCCATTTTGCAATGCACGATGGGATTTGTAGTTTCGTTTTTCCAGGTAAAAGATGATTTTCTACTCCAGACTGTGCAATATCTTCTTCTTCTTTCTTACTATATAAAAGCGGTCGGGATTGTCCTTCCGTCCCGTGAGTGGAAAGCGTAGCGGTATTCCACTTATCACAGACTTACTACTTGCAACTTGCGGTACGAAGCGACATGATGTGAGCAGAGTTCTGGTGCTCCCATCATTCCCTTGCTTTTGTGCGTGATGCGCTGGAAAAATAGACAAAATTATGTCTCTGGAAATAATTAATGTTGATGGAGTACAAATGCCTCACCGCATAGTAAATATCAGGGGGGTTCAAAAGGGCGACCTCAATATAGAAAAAAAGTTTAAATTTCATCAGAAAAATAACAGAAACTATGAGTATTAAAGTAATACCGCTCAAATGCAATATAACCAAATTAATGAGTTTGTATAAAATATCAAATTGATCTACATATTAAATTGCCTTAAGAAGTGGTCAACTTAAAAGTCGGTCGACTTAAAAGGCGGGTCAGCCTAGTTTACAAATATTTGGGATAATTTCCAATTAATATTTAATTTGATTTAATTCATGTACCCGTGACCCTGTGTTCAGATTCAGCGGGTTGGAAAATGGATGGATGGATGGATGAATTAATTCATGTACTGTACCAACTTGTGGAAAGAACTACTCTATTCGATGGCGTTATGGTCACTGGACAGAGCATTGCTTTTTTTATTTCTCTGTGTTTACATCTGTATTTTTCTTGGTATCATTTCACGGGAAAAACATTCTATAAGTATGACAAACCCTGACATGAAGTCAAACCTTTTTTTGGCTTATTTCTAATTTAACAAGAGCAGTTCTCACACTGTATGGATATGTATTTAGTATAAGAAAAACTTGGATACAGGTGCAGTGTATATTTAACAAACTGTAAATGAAGTTCATTACAAACTCTGTGACTAGCTATTAAAGAGAAAGAAAGCCAGACATCAAATAATGACAGCTTTACATTATTAATTATGTCTACATTTAAGGGACATTATTATTTTACATTCTCAGACAAGTCCATTTTACCTGTCAAAATGAATGTATTGGTTGCTAAAATAATACAAAAGGATGGATTATCCACTAAGATACCCCATGAAGAAAGTGCCTAAAGCTTTACATTAATTATGCAAAGGAATGTAATTGAAGCAGGGGTCGAGGAAGTTGATCACCTTTTTTTTTGCATGGACTAAAGTTTAAAGGGATGACAGAAATACTCCAAAGCATAGGCCAACTAAACGAAGACTGGCACTCATGAAATGTGTTTCAAAATAGTATTGCTATTGCATGTAATATTATTTTGACCAAATTTATATGCGTTAAAATTTTGCTTTTTCAACAAATTAGTATTACCAAAGAGGCCTTAGGGAACCCCTACTTTCAAGAGCTACTTAAAAGCACAAGTATAAACCCCATTTTTTACAGCAAATGAACAAAATTTATTTTGAAAGGTTGTATGATACCTCTGGGAATATTTGTGATCAGAAAAGGATGTCCGTGTTATTTTAACATGCAACATAACAACATAAGAAATGTTTAATGAGAAAAGGTAATTCATTCAAATACAGTCACCTATTATTTCCTCTTTATGTCAAAGTTTAAAGGATTTCCAAAGATTAATCTCAACTTGGTAAATTATTATATAGTTGTATAAAATGGTGGAAGACTCCTTGGTATTGACAGTTAAATCAACACTAATTATTCATTATTTTAGCATGGCATACTCTTGTTAGAGTTGACACTTAAGTTTGATATTGACCTCTTATGTCCGTTTTTAATTAGCTATAGATTTTTTTCCATAATGCCATTACTAAGCAATTACATTTCTCTTTCTTTTGTTGTCTGTGGTGGCACTGCAGTATATGTGTCTGTTATATTCTGATCTCAAAATTACTTTTATATTAAGCTATGTATCTTTAAATTGGTTTATTTGGTTTGACTGGTGACATCAAGAAAGTTGGAGAATGGTGATGTTGCTGCTGTGTGTTTGGAAGTTAAGGTGTGCCAACTGATTACTGTCTTCATATATGAAGGACATGTTTTCACATGTCTGTTGTCCAAATATTTTGCTATAAACATTTTAACAGTACATTAAATTATTGAAGTGAGGTCACTACTTGGTGTAGAGATTCTACTGACTATATTTGCTATTATCATATAATATATCAAGCTTATTTTGTAATATTTAACTTTGTATGTGTATTTTCAGTTTACGTTTGGCTTTAAATTGCCAGAAATCACTTTCAATAGTTTATTTTTGGATCCAAGATAAACTGAATAAGTAATTCTTTGTTCTTTGCCTCAATGATGTCACAGGCTGCCTACCTCCTCTTTACCAAAGAAACCTGTAAATAAATGGAGGTGAGCACCGGTAAACAAAACAACAATGAAATAGTAGGAATAAAAATGCACAAATCTTCTCAAAGCTGCCTTTGTCTCTGTCTGTAGGAAATATAAGTACTGCACAAACATACTGGTATCAGTTGTGACCAATGTGAATGGAAGGCAGAGTGATGTCTGCCCAATGCTGTTTTGTTTGTTTGCCACCTTCTCAATGGCAGTAAATGTTAGATTTAGACCCTTAACTTTTTATCTTTCTATTCTTTCCCAATTATAAATGTGTATGTGTACATATATTGTTGCATTCTGGTCTCTGAGTTGCACAAATTAAATTAGTTGTGAAGTAGAAGAAGACACAGAGAACACGATTAAAAGGTGGGGGAAACCATCCCGTGTAGTGTGTACAACTCAGGCTAAGCTGTAGCACTGAGGTATCGGACGTAGGCATACAAAGTACACTTTAGACACTGAAACAGTTTCCAGAGGGAGCTTTTATGGGGTGGAACTGGAAGAAGTACAATCATGAAGGAAATGAGGGTGAGAGAGGAGCGGGGTGATGAAGGTGATGTCAGCATGGTAAGCCAGATGGGAGGACATCAACGAGGGACTGGACATGAAGTCATCACGGGGGAACTGTAGACAGATGCGGAAGTGCGTTGTTTAAATTTTGTCGGGTTTCATCTCTTCTTTTTCCTGCTGAAAAAGAGAGAAAGGCGTTAGCGTGCTGTTCAGTAGTCCTCTGCTGCGGTATTCTACGCTCTGTCAAGCCGGTTGGCTGCCCCCTACTCACTTGTGTGTGACATAGTAAACAGTTATTTTTAAAAGCAGCCTTTATTCTTGTACAAGTAGAAACACATTTATTGCCATTCGGTAACAAATAAAACAAAAAAAGAAAACTTAATCTTCAATTAAACAACAAAATTCAAAAGCATCTTCTTCAGAGCTGCCCAGTAGGGAGAAGCTGAACAGAAGTCCCATGGACAGAGAAAAGCTAAGGCGTTAGGAAGAGAGACATGTTCAGGCAGTTGACACACAGCTGATTCAGTATCTCTTTGACTTCTGTTTGTAAGAAATGATGTCTTCTTTAAAATTAAACATAGCCTAGAAAGCAAATGTGCTGCACTTTCTGCACCATTCATTACAATATATACACAAAATCTGAATGTGTGTTTAAGTTTTATTTTTTTTTGCAAATCCACAACAAATATTGCACAGACTCCATGTCTGTACAGAGGAACACCACAGGCTATGTTTCATTCCAAGTTAGTTGGTGCCCCACCACCCTAGACAGCATCAGGTACCTCTGCCAATATGTACAGTATACATGCATAATATATATACAGATATAAACATGTACAGTAGAACACCCATTTAGCATTAAACACAAAACTGTGATGTGTGACGACCCTGATGCTCTTGGCTGTCTGATACAATGCCTTATCAGTATTTCCGAATGGATGAATATTAACTTTCTCAAACTAAATAAAGAAAAAACAGAAATCTTAGTGATTGACAAATATGGCAATTGCAAGGATATTAGAAATAAACTTGATCCCTTAGGTTTAAAAATCAAGCCAGAGGTGAAGAATTTGGAGGTAATCATTGACTCTGACCTAAACTTTAAATCACATATTAAACAGATCACTAGGACTGCATTTTTTCACTTCAGGAATATGGCAAAAGTAGATCCCTTATAACATTACAAGATGCTGAAAAATTAGTTCACGCTTTTGTTTTTAGTCAAATAGATTACTGTAATGCAGTCCTAACAGGACTGCCTAAGAAAGACATTAATCAGTTGCAACTAGTTCAGAATGCAGCAGCCAGAATCTTAACCAGGAAAAGAAAATTTGTGCACATCTCACTAGTTTTAGCGTTGTTACATTTGTTACCCAAGTCATTTAGAATTGACTTTAAAATACAATTAAAGGGGCATGAACCCTTAAATAATCTTGCCCTTTTCTCTACCTTGGAATGCCTGTCCTCATATAATTTAAGATTATCTAATGTGGTCTATTTATAATTCCACAATGGCATATTTTAAATATTATAAGAGCCAAACTTAAAAGAAGTGGTAAGGAGGCCTTTTGTTGTTATGCACCTAAAATCTGGAATACTTTACCAATAGAAATTTGTCAGGCTAATAGTGTGGTACATTTAAAAAAATTGCAAGAAACAACATTTTTTTAATTTGTTTTTTTCATAGCTACATCTTAATTGTACTCCTAATACACTACATAGGCATAGAATTTTCATATTCTTCAGGAATTTATAATCCTTATTAACCTCTAATAACCTTTTCTCTGCAGTATTTTCCTGTTCTTTTATGGTTGCAATTTGCACCGCTTCCACCTGATCAGCCACCATGCAACCAACTTCAATGAATCCTCTCATATCAAGCCTGGAAACAAAGAGGAAGAGGAACAACAACAACAATATTTATTTATATAGCACATTTTCATACAAAAGATGTAGTGCTTTACAGGATGAAAACAAAATATAAAAATAAAATGCTAATTAACATAGAGTAAAAGTAAGGTGCATTGGCGTTTCTAAATTGTCCCTAGTGTGTGCTTGGTGCGTGTGTGTGTGTGCATGCCCTGCGGTGGGCTGGCACCCTGCCCGGGGTTTGTTTTATTGCCTTGTGCCCTGTGTTGGCTGGGATTGGCTCCAGCAGACCCCTGTGACCCTGTAGGTAGGATATAGTGGGTTGGATAATGGATGGATGGATGGATAAAAGTAAGGTCCGATGGTCAGGGAGGACAGAAAAAAAAAACTCTAGACGGTTGGAGAAAAAAACAAAATCTGCAGGGGTTCCAGGGCACAAGACCACTCAGCCCCTTCTAGGCATTCTACCTAACATAAATGATCTCAATCAGTCCTCATGGTTTTCAGGCTTCACATTAAAGAATTTGAAGATGATGGTCATGTGGACCTCTGGCCTTCAATCCATCAATGTAGGGACAGCACGGTGCTTTGATCAGTTGGTGGAGGTGCAGATCACCACCCCAGAAAACTGGAAAAAGAACGGTAGAGAAAGTAGGGGTTAATACGGATTTTGGAGCCACCAAGAATAATAATGATAATTAAATGCATATACAGAATATCAGGGTTAAACTAAAATGAAGCTATAAGAAAGCCATATTAAAATAATGAGTTTTTAGCAGTTTTTTAAAGTGCTCCACCGCATTAGCCTGGCGAATTCCTATTGGCAGGCTATTCCAGATTTTTGGTGCATAACAGCAGAAGGCTTCCTCACCACTTCTTTTAAGTTTAGCTCTTGGAATTATAAGAAGACACTCATTTGAAGATCTAAGGTTACGATTTGGAGTGTAAGGTGAAAGCCATTCTGAAATATAGGATGGAGCGAGATTATTTAAGGCTTTGTAAACCATAAGCAGTCAATTCTAAATGGCACAGGTAACCAGTGTAGTGACATCAGAACTGGAGAGATGTGCTCAGATTTTGTTTTCCTAGTTAAGATTCTGGCAGCTGCATTCTGCACAGGTTGCAATCGATTGATGTCTTTTTTGGGTAGTCCTGAGAGGAATGCGTTACAATAATCTACTCGATTGAAAACAAAAGCATGAGCCCTGATATTTGTGATAGGATATTCAAATTAGAAAATGAGATCATATATAACATGTATCTTTATATTTTGTTCTCTGATAACAGTCTACATATAAGAAGTTGTATTTCTTTTAACCAATTATCCACCCATGACTCCTAATGTGTTTAATTAGTTAGGGACTTTGCATAATGCTCAGTGACCTAAGGGGTGTTTCTGGAGTATACCATTTATGTGTATGCTGATTGGTGAAAACTGAAACATACTCAAATGTGTTATGTAAATACACCTTAATGAAAAAAACAGCACTCTTGTATTCTTCAGCCTGCCATGCTGCATTAACAAGAACATGTGTGACTCCATTGGTGTAAATTAAGGATGCCCATTTCCAAATTTTTTAACCTGTTCTTTTGATTTTGAAAGCATTACCTGTTTAAATCACATAATAACTTGTATTGATGCAAGAAAAGGCCTAGATAGTATTGCAGTATTACACACTGTGAAAATGTTAATGAAGGGCAGCTGGAATCTCTAATACTTACTCTGATATGGAGAGTCTACTGATTATGATTTCCCCTGCCACACTAAAGCCTTAGCTTTAGATTCTGCGAAGCAGTTGTTGGGATCCCAAGTAATACTTTGCTGGGCTTTTGTTTCTGACAATGGCACAATTAATCTGTGAAATAGAGACTGAAAAATCCAGGGCTCAAAAGAGCTGACAATCAAATGCAAAGCCAGAGGTTACTGTGCCACACATGCCTTCGTACAGAAATCAAATTTCCTTTTTTTTGTGAACTGCATTGTTTAGGTCAGTAGATTTTCTTTGCCTAAAAAATGTTCAGGCTTGCAGTATTCCTCCCAAACATGGTACATTCATTAAAAGATATTTAAAGTGCAGTGTATCTTAAAGTTTTAGTGAAGTTTATTTATTAATAATGCAGCATAATAGTTTTAGCTCAGCCTGATACAGTTCAGGAGGGGCTAATGCTCTTTTACATGCTCCTTTGTAATTCTGCAACTCCTAATTAGATTTCTGAGTTGAGGTCTAATGTAAACCAGCACTGTGTTGCCTTCAATTGAGCAGCATTGTCACTGCTCCAAGTGCTGAGACATGACTTAATTAATTGTAAAGTTCAAAACTTAAGAAATATGTTAATCAAGCACTATTAGATATGACATCCCACAACATTTGCTGCTGCTCTCTTTTCATCTCAGCCTACTCATTTCGCATTCTTCAAGCTAATTAAAGAGTTCAGTCTAAATAATGGGGTGTGGCCTTTCACCATTGGTTTTTGAAGTCATGTAGAGAAGCACTACCACATTAAAAAGGAATGAGCAAACATTTGTGCAGAATAGTTTGTGATATACAAAGACTTGTTGATTTCTGCATCAAAGTCTATGGTTGCCTGAAATTCACATGAACCGGCTGAGCAAATTTGCTTTATCAAAACTGAACCCCACAATACCACTTCATTTAAATGAGTGTTTACCTTATTATGGTAAAACCCGTGCAATGTTGGATGGCATTCAAGGTAAAATATGCTAGACTGCAAATATTTACATAAAACTACACTGATTCATAGAGTTTATCCTCTAGCTTCATAAAGTGGACAGTAATTGCGTAATATATAAAAATTATGAAAAGTTTCAGATGATGACAAATTGCCAATAAAGAGAATTTTACTTGCTTAAATTTTAATTGCAACTTAATTGCCTTTGATGAAAAGTGGCATTCTGCTGACCCATAAATAATCATATATGGATAAATTATCATACATGATTTCTAGAAGCACAGTATAAGAGAAAACATTATAGTAGTGATCTGTCCAGATTAACAAATTAGACTAAATCTCTTTTAGTTTTCTTTACTGGCTGTTTATCATTGATTTTGCCAGTTCTGTAATCAACTTGCTACCAGTCAAAGATGGATCCATATTAGGCTTGTGCAGTTGAGAGTGGAAATCCTTCACAACGTATAGAAGACGTCCCAAGGAATATTTGAAGCAACTAGAAAATCTGGGCAGTATGTCGTGCGGAGTAAATGAGTCTAAGCCATTGAAAGAATGAATCTTTCAAATTCAATAGGTATTGTCTTTATAGGTTGGTGAAGTTATGATTTTCCCGTCTGGAGTGGTATAAATTGCTGCATCAAAAGCCTAGCAACTTTTTAAAAATAAATGTACTATGTATGTTCTTGACTGTGGTATCAGTCACAAGACATTACAGTGTAATTAGACTCAACAATGTGGCTTGGCTCCTCCAAGGCCTTTGGTATGTTACTTGTCTTAGCCTCTCACATCGCTACTTATTACTAAGGTGATGATTTTGTCTAGCTGTTTTGACATTCAGCTTACCATTTTATATCCAGATTTCTGACCTTTATTATAAAAAGTCTGTAACCCAAACAGAAAGTGCCCTACTTTTTAACATGTGTGACGGCTTACCTTCTGCCTACTCATCCTGTTCTGTATATTCACATTAGATGGCACTTACTGCCATGTATCTTGAATCTTCACTCTGCTCTTCAATATTGTGGCTGGGCTCCACCACAGGAGCTGATTTAAGAGCAGGTAAGAATCTCTGCAGGCACAGTCATAGAGGAAGTCACCTGTTCTGAGGCTCAAAGTCTTTTTTTTTTTTTTTGTCTTTCCTCAGAAACAAGCAAGAGGTGTCACTAATAGCACGTTCTTAAAGGTCCACTTGAATGACACACAGGATAGAACCTTTTGCTAAGAAAATCAAGAGGATTCAAAAGGAACCAAATATCCTGGTTATGCTCCTGATTAATGACTCCAAAAAAGAGACACTCAAAAGCTTTGATTGCCAATCCCAGTCCCAAAAGCTGCCTGTGGCTGCAGGTTTTTGTTTCAACCTGTTTCATAATCAGTGAGTTATTTTCCTACTAATTGATCTCATTGATTAATTAGCTGACCTTTTATTCTTTTCTTATTCTTTATTTAGAAAAGAGCAGTAGAATATTTACATTCAAAATAAATGTTTTAGTTTTAAGTTATTGACTCAAAGTGATCTCTTTAAACAAGTCATTGATTGCGAAACTGGTTGGAACAGAAACTGCAGGCAAACAGGGGTCCCCATAATCTGGCATTAGAAACCACTAGTGTAAGAGGCTCCTAAGAGGTTGATCCATGTAATTCAAGTGGAGAGATTTTACAATTATAAACTGTGTGCATGAAAGTCTACAGTTAGTTCATCACTTACTGTATATCCGAATTGGACTGAACTTGCTTAAAAAAAGAAAGATGGATGCTATTTATTATTTACTTGATTTTTTAAACCTTACCTTACTATACCTAAAATATCTACTTTTGAAGAACATTAACTTTTGAAGATCATTTCTATGTGGCTTGTGTCATCCATGGATTATTATGCATAACTTAACAAAATCAGATATTTTTTATTAATTACAGTATATTATGTGAAATTAGTTACTACTAGAATTAGATAGATAGATAGATAGATAGATAGATAGATAGATAGATAGATAGATAGATAGATAAATACTTTATTAATCCCCAAGGGGAAATGCACATACTCCAGTAGCAGCATATCGATAAAAACAATATTAAATAAAGATCAATAAAAGAGCAGTGCAAGTTAAAAAATGCAAGGTGGAGAGTGTGAGGCAGGTATAACAGACAATAGCATTGTATAATGTTAATGTTTAAGGGGTGGAACTGAAGAGTCGCATAGTGTGGGGGAGGAACGATCTCCTCAGTCTGTCTGTGGAGCAGGACAGTGACAGCAGTCTGTTATATAGTCAGTCTATACTATACCTGTATACAGTCATATAGTATGACAGTGTACATTTGAAAGACCTCTCTTGCACAGTTCCAGCTCTGCAGTACTGGATGACATCCACTCAGACAGATAAATCACATGATGATTAAAGTATGGCTTATAAGATGGCAATTTCCAAAGAAGCTAATATTCCCAGAAATACCAGCAGATACTAGAAGCAAATTATGTAAAAAACAATTCATTTAGGTATTAAAGCATAAATGCCCGAGACTAGGACAGAAGTTGGGATTGCTATTTGGGACTGTAATTTACTTTTTTCCTGTTTGTTATTGTTTTAATTTTTTTTTCAGCTTTGCTATTACTAGTCAAAAACTTCCTGCACTTAGGCAGTGCCATTGGCTCAGGCTGATAATTAACATCCATGGCATATTTTATTTACTGACTACGTCCAGCATAGTGACCATTGTTATGTGCAATTACTGCTCCATTATAGATCCTAGACACACAGTAATCTGCTTCATGAAAAGCATCAGAAGAAAGAGTAGGAATAGTAATGAAGCTTTTATATATCTGAAAGCCTGACACTAATAGCAAGTTAGACTACTGTTTTGAAGCTGTAAATTAATAAGGCATCTACAACATCTAAAAAATACATTTATCTCAGACAACTGCACATGTGCTCCCTCCATGTATTACTAACAATGAGGATATTGTTTAATGGGGCTTGGTTTTGCTAGTAACTAGAAACAATGTATACTGTGATAAAAGATTGACATTTAATTCACTTCAGTTTATTTTTACATAGAGGTCTGTACCTGTGATAAGTATAAAGTAGTTACATGCTGTTGAGTGAGTACAGTGTAAGTGTAAAGGAAACACAAGGAAAAATATGTACGTGACATGACAGATGAATCATTTGTCTCTTGTGCTTACTGCCATGATGATCATAAACAGGACAAAGATCTCCGAACCTAATGCCACACTCTGTCTCTTCTTCTTCTGTTGTGCTCCTCATTTAGTCCAAAGGCACCACAAAAATGATGCAAATGTGATCAGATGATGAAGAAGGCACATCACTCTTACCTGACATGCTTTTTTCACTTTAGTTCCAGCAGACACACAGCAATACAGGGTTTTTGCCATTTGCTGCCCAAAAACCTTATAATATTTTTCCAGTACAAAGATTTACATTTTGTAAAAAAACAGAAAACTGGAATCTCGTCCTATCATGAACAATACTAGTAATGTCTGAACTGAGTATTGAAATGGAATTTTCATTTACCTACACAAACACAGAGCAAAATGCAACATATAAAAATTAAAAGAAAAAAAAGTTTCCAGGCTGTGCTAACTATACAGAACTGTATCTATACGGAGCTATCAATACTTCAACTAAATATTCACTCAAAACTCACATCTCCCTGACTCTGTCTCTCTGTGTATTTGTACGCCTCTCATTCTTTGCCCCTACCAGTAAGACTTTGCTGCAGCTCTCCTTTTCACTCCTTATTTGTGGGTTAGTGATAAGGGGTAGCCTTTGAACTGTGGGAAAGTTCACTTTCAGGTCTTATTCTGCAATTATTTTCAGCTTCAGAGAGGGCCAAAAAAGTCTAATGTCCAACAAACTGCAGTACCCGCAGTTGGCCAATGAGCCCAATATGGCATTGAACTCTGCCTTAATTAGGCCATGACTATAAAAGTTCACTTGGTCCTATTAAAGGTGCATTATGACGCCTACAACTCTATTCAGAAACTGTGTACTGTCAATTCCTGGTTTGGTGAAAGTCAGTTTGGATTCTCAAGACCTATTTCACTTAAATAGTGGTAGGGTCTGGACAACTCAAACATGATTTTTATATTATTATTCAACCTTTTGCACATCATTTTCACTGGAATACATTTTCTTCTTATATAATATTTTTGATTCTTATGCTGCTTATTTATTCTTTAGTTTCTAATTATACTTGTTTCATATGATTCTGTTTAGCATTTTAGTACCTTGATACTTTAGCGAGCAGCTCTACATATATTAAAACCAGAGACACCATGATTATTCTGATCACTTATGTATTGATTAATTCAGTCACAACAGGCAGAAAGCACTCTTTGTAAATTTTTCCCTTTTCCTTAAAGATGTCATTGTGTCTTTCTAACTACCCCTGATGAATTTGTTACAACTTCCACTACAGTTATATGACTTATGTTGGTTTGGCAGTGTCTCTCATCATGTTGCTTTACATTTCCACTTCCATTGTTTGTTTTAGGGTGTTGCTGATAATGTCTATGTTCTTTTGCCACCTACCAGGCTTCCTCTTGCCAACACTGGAACCCATCACAAAGTAAGCCAAACACAGAAAAGTCTGAATTAGCGTAAGACACCCTAATTAATGATGTTCATAAGAAATGCAATGATTTACTTCATGAGGTAGAAGTATATTAAAAAAGAAATATATGAAATATTAAAATGTTTGGTTCAGTTTAAATGTTTAAAGTCTAAATATTTTTCGATTATAATAGAAATGTATTATTTTTCACTCTGTGTTAGAGGCCCATAGAGTGCTAGGTCCATATTAAAGGATTAAAAATCAAAAATATCATCTTTGTAATTACAGACCTTGAAGTGATTACCCCACATGCTTATGTTGAAATTTGTCATTTTAAACTACTGGGAGTGGGTTTTAGAGGACTGTGACCACTAGTAAAGAAGAAAATATCAAAAATATCACATTTGTGATCAGCAACCTTAATATAGCTTAAAACAACACTCCACGTGCCTATATTACTGATACCCATTTTTTTAAAAGTGTTTTGAAAAGGAGCAACTTTGTCCCCTTGCGTCCTACATTTAAATTTTAACAAAATGTTCCTTTTTAATAAACACTTTCCAAAAGTAGTTTTGTAATTTCTATATTGGATCCAAAACACAAAAATTGGGAAATAACACTCCCTTAAATAGGTTAGGAGTCTGATTAAAAATAGAGCTTATTTGGAACAAAAAACTACAACTAGAGTGGGTCCCCAGGACTGAGTTTGGGAACCACTGAGCTAAGGTACAGTAGCAGATTTCAAGTGACTTATGTAGAGAAAAGATATACTCACAGTTAAATAAAGCTGCTGGTAAACAATATTATATTAAGTACAACATTTGATTAGTGTTTTCTTACGAAAACCTGGCTTAGTAAATACCATACTATTCCTTTTGCTGAGGCAGCACCAAATGGTTTTACATTTCTTTATATATTTAGAGGTGCTGGTTGAAGAGGTGGCCATGGTATAATTCTGTGTAATAAGCTGCAAACCAGTTATAAAAATCTAGGCAAATTTACATCCTTTGATGCCCTCATATTAGATATTAAAACAGATTTCAGAATATGTGTAGTACTAGTCTACAGGCCATCAATGCTGTATTCATTGTTGTGAGTGAATTTGGCAATCTTTAACTGAATTTATTAAAAGCATGGAACATTCCATACAATCAAGTCAAACTTAACAAAACCAAATTCAATTCAACCCTCACCCATGAGAAAGACAGAAAGGCCAACAGCCAGAGCAAAACCTTTTAGAGTAGTAAAGAAAGAAAGGAGATTTTCTCCCCATTAAAAATGCTTATTCGAAAATGTTATTGATTAGATCCTGCCAGGTTTTTAAAAAGTTCTCTACAGATCTTCTAAGTGACAATTAGATTTTTTCCAATTTCAAATAATATATAACATCAGTTACCCACTGACTTAAAAGAGGTGGGTTAGGGTTCTTCCAGTTGAGCAAGATAAGTCTACATGCTAGTAGTGAAGTAAAGGCAATCACAGTTTGGTTGTCCTTCTTCATTTTAAACCCAGCTGGGAGTACACAAAACACAGCTGTTAATGGATTAGGAGGGACTGTCTGATAGGCATTTAAAAAATTTTAAAAATTTTCTCCAGAATGATGTTAATTTGGTACTCACCCAAAACATGTGACCTAGTGAAGCTGGAGCTTGATTGCAACGTTCACAGGATGGATATTGCCCTGGAAACATTTTGGACAATTTTAAAGTTAGATACATATGCTCCATAAAAAAATTTAAGTTGAATAATTGAGTGCTTTGCAGATATAGTGCTAGAGTGAATTCTATGCATGGCTGGCTGCCTTCCTCTCTGAAATGTTAAGTAAGAGATCCTTTTCCCACTGTACTCTGTTATCTTTAAAAGGAAGAGACTTTAAAATGGTTTTATTTATTACAGAAATGCTGTCCAAGTCTTCAAGACTGATTAATATCTCTTCTGGAATAAAAAATGGGTGGGAGGTAAGGAAAATTGGGCAGATTTTGTTTAGCAAAGGTTCTAATTTGGATATAGTGGAAAAATTGTGTTGATGAGAAACTAAATTTGGAGTGTAATTGTACATAGGATGCAAAGACATTATATAGACATTTATATTTACTTTAACATGGCCTTTTCATAACTTCACTTTAACTTTATCCTGATACTCTGTATGTTCAATTCATCATAATAACTATTCATGGTGGCTCTAAAATCCGTACTGACCCCTACTCTCTCTTCTGTTTCTTTTTCCGGTTTCTTTGTGGTGGCGGCCTTTGCCACCACCACCTACTCAAAGCATCATGATGCTCCAACAATGATGGATGGATTAAAAGCCAGAAGTCTACGTGACCATCATCATCAAGTCCTTCCATGAGAACCCTAAATCCAAAGAGGATAGTTTCATTTATGTTAGGTAGAATGCCCAGAGGGGACTGGGAGGTCTAATGGTCTGGAATCCCTACAGATTTTATTTTTTTCTCCAGCTGTCTGGAGTTTCTTTTTTTGTTTTTTCTGTCCACCCTGGCCATTGGACCTTACTCTTATTCTATGTAAATTAATGTTGACTGATTTTATTTTCTTACTGTATCTTTTATTTTTCTGTTCTTCATTATGTAAAGCACTTTGAGCTACTTTTTGTATGAAAATGTGCTATATAAATAAATGTTGTTGTTGTTGTTGTTATATACAGATATCTAAATGATTTAATCCCATACATTTTCCAAACATTAAAAACTGTGTAAGTTTGACAGGGTGGAAAAAGGTGGTTATCTTGTAGAGATGCCACAGATAAAATATTCTCTAACTTGAAGTGCTTCCTACATTGGTACCATATTCTGAGTGAATGAAGGACAGTTGGGTTAGCAAAATTACAATACCTTGTATTTACTGGTGTACAAAGCATGGAATATAAAGACGTACTGCAGGATTTCACTTCTATTGCAGATCAAGCTAGAGTGTGTTCATCTATTTGTGTCAGTGTCCGGGGGCCTCATGTATAAACGGTGCGTACACAGAGAAATGTTGCGTAAGAACGTTTCCACGTTCAAACTGTGATGTATAAAACCTACACTTGGCGTAAAGCCACGCACATTTCCACGGTACCTCATACCCTGTCGTATGCAAGTTCTCCGCTCAGTTTTGCAGATTGGCGGCACACAGCGACAAAGCAGTGCTATTGTTCCTGTGTGGTTATCCTTTCCTTTCCTGACACGGCTTTATAAATACACTGAAATTAATCACATATTGTTTATTAGTGTAATGCATCTGATTGTAAATTACCTGTAACATTATAATGGTCCAGGGAATAGCCATAGTATTCCAAATACCATAACTGCTTTAGCGTTGTTACTCTCACTGCACCTTCTTTTTCTTCTTCTTCTTCTTCTTTCAGCTGCTCCCGTTAGGAGTTGCCACAGCGGATCATCTTTTTCCATATTACTCTCACTGCACCACTCATAGTATTTATATCACTGTATCTGAGTGTGAATCACAGCAGCAGCTGATCGGAAAGAGAATTATCAGTATACAGCATCAAGCACATGCTGTCAAAAACCATGGCAAAACGTTTCAAAGCCTTTCCTGTATGGACCTCGCAGTTCAGAAGCAGTTTCATCCCAAGAACTATAAACACACTCAATCAATTGCTCCTTGTAGAACTATCTGTACTTATAAGTAGGATTACCTAACTGTAAACTTGCACTACAGTTATAATATTGCACAACCTGACTCACTTTATAAAGCGCGTATTTACATACAGTATGATGACGATATCATTTTTAAGATGAAATGCAGCACTTAATTTAAATAATCTATATTCTTCACTGGGACTGGCGTGAAGGATAGAATAACTAAACATGTACTACGAAGATATTTCAATGTTCCTTAAACGTTTTGAAGAATCGGTGCTCTAAGCTTACAGATGGCTTAACGTCGATTACAGAGCTGATTGTGTGGTAATCGGTTACTTGGAGAAAGAAAAGCAAGGACTGCAGGGGCGGCCATGCCAATATATATTGAATATAAAACAGAAAGAGAAAATAAAGACACAACTAAAAACGCAGCAGCAAATTTCGACAAAAGTTAAACGCTTGTGTCATGAGCAGGAGGCGGCTATGCAGTGTCCACAATGGACGTGGCCATCTCCAATTGTACCGTGCATAAGATACCATATTGACATTGGCGGGCAAAGGGGCCACTGATTCTTTCTGTGCCCAGGGCTGCCTAGAGCCGCCCATGAGTACTGCTGCAATAAATAATTTCATCGAAGGTCGCACACAATCACTGCGCCGTGAAACCCATGTTTAATAACATGCTTTAACTCATATCATCATGAAAATGATATCACGTATACATCTCAGTATTGTAGTTATTCAAGGAGCTGTAATATCATGAATGTAATGGATTCTGTGTCCTGTCAGAGGAAGAGAGCCGGTTTAAGAAGCACTAGTGATTCATACACATGGAGCACATAGAAGATCACATACAAAACAAAGCATTTAACGTGCTACTTTAATTACGATGTGATTTGAGAAACTGGTTAATTAAACGATATTAAGATGAAGTTTATGATGTTCTGCTTTAATGACAAGATAAACTACGTGATTAAAGTGGAAATTTCGTGCTTTTTCCCCACTGTGTGCCTTTTTTTCTCTGTACCCTAATAAGCTTTCATATGACTCTCAGATGGTGGGCTACAACTTGTCTTTTCACGGCGACTTTGATATTTGACGACTTCTCTTTTATTTCCGGCATTGTGTGATTTTGTGAACTTGAGCTTTCAAGTTTCTCCAACACACTATGTCACTTGATCAACTTCCTTTTGTTGATTATACCACGGTTTAAATCAACAAATAGTATGTTTTTCCTTTGCTTCCACTTGTTATTCGCTGAAATTCTTATATTTTCCCCTGTGCTTTTCCCATTGTCTTTTCACAGAAGGCTGAGCTTAAGGGCTATTTATATTGATTTACATATTCAAAGAGGCGTAATTCTGGGAGGAGTTGGGGTGGGACAGCACGCGCATGCACGAGAGTTACAGAGTTACTTTTCACACTGACCAGGATTTATGTAGCGGAAGAACACGGAAGTTGGAGTACGCACAGATACCTGCATCTAGATTTTTCTGTGCGTAAGCACATTTTGGCTTTTGTGCTTACGTCATGTTATAGTGCGAATTCTACGCACAGCGTTATGCATGAGGCCCCAGGTTTTTATAGCTTGTATGTTTGCTGCCCAGTAATAAAACTGAAAATTAGGTAGAGCCATGCCGCCTTCTGATTTAGGTTGTTGTAGGATTGCCCTTTGGATGTGTGGATGTGTGTATATTTCAAATTCCACATAAATGAGGTTATGATTGAATATAATTGTAATATCATCTGCAATGATAAAAGGGAACGTGTCCAATCTAATGTTGTTTGCTAGAGAATTCACTGGAAAAACCACACTTTTATTCAAATTAATTTTGAGTCCAGATATCTTTTGAAATTCTATTAGGGATGCAGGCACAGAATTTTGTGGGTCTGATATATAAAGTACCATATCATCTGCATATAGAGATATTTTCTGTTCAAGTCGTTTCATCCGACTTTTCTTTAAAGTATGAGCATATGGTGTTGATGGGGGATTTTAATGTACATATTAATGTGCAAATTGACACCTTTACCAAATGTATTTTTTTGTTAAACACAATATAGTTTTACCAGATTGGTAATGGCTTGACTCAAAGTCATAACCACAAATTAGATCCCATTATTTCTTACATAGTTGAGATTTTACTCCATTAAATGAAAGTATTTCTAATCACTACTTAATTATATTTGACTTGTTTTGTCCTCACCAATAAACTCACAGATTAAAACAAAGATAGTGCCACCTTTGGAAAAGAATGTAGATTGGCTAAGACATAATTGTAATATGACTTTGAAAGAGACTTTCAATACATTGGCTCTCCATAAAACAAAAGTGAAGAAAGTACATAGAAATCCAACTTGGGGTAATGAGAGTACTCACATTCTTAAGTTGGAGTAAAGTAAACTCGAGAGTAGATGGAGAGGAACCAAGCCCCAGGTGTTCCATACTGTATGGCCTGTCTCGACTACTATTTCAGATTAATTGATGAAAACAGAAAAACACTACAAAAGTCCAAGAAACATTATCAGAGTACAGATTTTCTGAACTTCTTTAATAAGAAAACTGACAATACAAGTTCCCAGATTTTAGTGTTACTTTGCAAACTAAATATTGCATTGACAAATCTCATCTTGCTTTGTGCATGCCACCTTAGTAATTTTACATTGATAACAGAAAAGGAAGACACAACTTTAATGTCTAAAATTCAACTCATTACCTGTCCCTTAGCTACAGTCTCAACAAAATTATCAAAAAGCTGTTCTGCCAGCACCCATTTTTAGTATTATCAATAGCTGATTGCTGAATGCCACTGTTTCTGATGCACTAAAAGTGCCGGTTACCAGACCGTTACTGAAAAATCAAAACTAAACTTGTATACTCTTAACAATTATAGATTAATTTTAAATTTACCCTTTCTTTCCAAAATACTTTAAAATGTACTCACCATACAGCTTCAGTGTCACCTTAAACAACACAATTTATCTGAGAAATTCCAGTCTGTCTTCCCCACCAGTTACAGTATGGAAATGGTGCTAATCAGTTTTGTAAATGACATTCTATCATCTTCTGATTAAAGGAATTTGACAGTAATTATGTTGTTAGATTGAAGCACAGCATTTGACATCATTGACTATTATATTTTATTACATAGACTAGAAAATTACATTGGGCTCTCAGGGACTATGCTTGCCTGGTTTAGTTGATATTTATCAAATTGATTTCTGTACATATGGAATTGTGCTAACAGTACTCTGATTGTTACTGTTTTTACTTTAAATGCTTCCTTTGGGATCAATCATTAGAAAACATAACATTAATTTTTCACTTGAAAGTAGATGAAAGCCAGCTATACCTTTCTTTTATCGTAATGTTTCTCTGATGCTGTCCTTAATCTGCAGCCTTTTAGTGAATAAAAAGAGTGGATAGATGGAAACTATTTGTCTCTGAATACAGAAAAAACAAAAATCCCAGTCAGTGGGAGGACTCATATACACTACAAAAATATTATAGCAGTTTTTAACTGAGGTGGGCTATTAGTTTTATAGAATCAGCACATAACTTTGGCATTATGTTTGACACTACTGTAGTATGCCTTTTAAAACACATATTACAAAACTATCAGTAAAATGCTTTTTCCATCTGAAAAATATTGGAAAATTAAGACATGGCCTAAATGCATTCTAGTACGATTGAGTACTGTAATGTGTAAGTCAGTGGCTGTTCAAATTGTTCTTTATGCAGCTTTCATTTAATTCAAAATGCTGTCGCAAGAATCATTACAAGAACTAGAAAGTACAACCACATTACTCCTGTTCTGTAATTTTTACTATGGCCTCCAGATAAGCTTAGAGCTTATTTCACAATTCTCTTTTTAACATATAAAGCCTTAAACGGTCAATGCCCTGATTACCGATACAATGCAATAATGATAAACTGTTACTCACATTGCTTTGTTCTGTTTCTATTCTTGGTATCCAGTTGTGGTACTTGGTGCCACTGCTTCTGCGTCCAAGCTGTTTTTCTGCCAATGAAAACACATCTGAGATACTGGGAGCCTTGGAACCAATCAATGAAAAGATTCTGTTGTCAGACTGAATGGTCCAGAATGATTCTACTGTGGAATGCCTAGGAGTGAGTGGGTGACCAGTTGGCCTAAATCTCCAGGACTCTGACTGTGTCTGACTTTGTCTTTGTCTGTCTCTGTTATAATTGACCTTGGATTCCCAGAGCTTTAATTTCTCTAGGGATGTTGCTGACTTTTTTTTGTTCTCTCTTACAATGTCAACTTACCATAGTTCAACAGTGAATTAGTGGCCAGATATTACTGGTCTCAAATTACTTTCTCTTTATATTCTCAATGTGTAATTAGTTTCTATTTTCACCTGGACTCAGTGAAGACTGCTACACAATAATAAACTGAACTGAAATGAAATGACAGTTGGAAACCTGATTAGTCATTTTTTGTCAAGTAAGTCTAGTCTAGATGAACATAATGGATATACCGTGCATGAGAACAGAGTCTTTTTACGTTAGTAATATCTGTTGGTTTGCCAATATTACCTCAGACAGACTCTCAGAAGTTTCAGACTTACTCTTGAAAAAAAATATATATACAGTATAACAATGAGGTCTCTAAACATCCTGCGACTGTTTTGATTAATTAATTAATTATAACTAGCTATAACGGTGAAAATGTTCTAATATTGTTCACTCATTCAATGAAAATTTTAGCATGGAAAAGTTGCATATATTTGAGATATTACATGCACTTCATATTGTTTTTTATTTAATTGATCAAGTCATAAATTACATTGTTATTTTATTGATAGGTTCATATCTGTTATATCTGTTTAAAAGAATGACAAAGATGTAATGATCTACACTCACTTCATCAAAGTCCTCAAAACTCTAACAACATTGGGATAATCAAATAATCAAAACAATTTAGCAATGGTTAATTTCTTGTCCAAGCATATTCCAGTTTCCAATCACAAAGCTATTATATATTATTTTCCCACAGAATCTACAAACTTTTATAAAGCTCATACAAAGAAGCCAAAGGCAGACTCCATGCAAGGTAGCACTTGTATGAGTGATGGTAAATTCTGTGAGGCTCCATGGTATCTTTAGCAAATAATTTCCAGAAACAAGTGTAAAAATATTTTGTGTTAATAATGCAGTTTTGACTAAAATAGTTGAAATGAAGTTCAAATGTTTCAAAAACAGATTTTCAGACTCTTTGAAATGCATCTCTCTGTGATCCATATGTAATTGCATTTCTTTTATATGAAATCTTTAAACAGACAAGAATGCATTATTATCACATACTATTGATTCCGCCACAAGGAAGTTGCTGACATTCCTGTCTATCTGTGGTGTAGGCACTTTGGTTACATGTGCTATGTGTTTTCAGCAACTCAAATTACAGGCTAATTCCACTGAAATCAGAAATTACTCTAAAGTTCATGAGTCACCCCAAGCAAAAATGGTCTTTTGGCAAGCCTCAAGGCCATTGTATTCCTAATTAACAAATACTGTTACTATGACACTGTGAACCCACAGTCTGAGCCTCAGATTGATATTGCGCTTTAGACAGCACCACAGTATGGCCAGATAGTGGAGGACTGTACTTTTCTTTGGATTGAGTCCTCACTCTCACTCTCTGTTACTTTTTAGTGAGAAAACCTAACCTTTGGTGCCCAATGATGATATAAAATCATTTCAAAACTCCTGACAGATAAACTAAAGGTTTAAGTGGAGTGATTGAGGTCTGCAGTGCAGACACAAGCAGAAAATCACCTTTCATAACAAGTCTGAAAAAGCACTGAAAAAAATAACTGGACAATAGAGAGAATGAAATGGGAAAAGTTCCCTTTACAAATTGATAAAAAAAAAACCATGTTGTGTAGAAGGCATGTTACTTTGATAATCAATGTGAAAAAGAATTCACTTAGATGTCTCCTTTTATTCTTTATAGACTTTTAACAAAAAATAAAAAAGCAAAGCATGCTATTTTTAGATAAAACATAAAAGCATCACTGAATGCCCTACATTTATAAGCCTGGGGATAGTTCTGCATTTTCAAAAAGCTTTTAACAAGGTTTCACATAAAAGAATCATAGGTTTTTAAGATCCTAGTAAGTAGTATGCAGCGACAAAACACCACAACTAATCACAAACAGAGCATGTTGAGAACACCGATATCCCCTGGGCTCACTGCTTAACTGCTCCGTTTCTTTATTTATTTGAAATGCTAAGATGGGTTACACTTTCAAGTGCATAATGTTTCTTATGTGGCATAAAGCCTTGGGAAAATGAACAAAAGAAAAACATTTAACTTAGCAGTAATTATAATTTAACAAAAATGAAACTGTACAAAAAAGTGACTGGAGAATGAAACACATAATGACTTTCGGTTGTTTGAGATGGTAAAGGATTTTGTTCTTAATAGCCAAGTAAATTAGTAGGACTTAAGAAATAAAGTGGATTACAAATATAGCCATGAGGAGGAGCATAGGAAGAACCCCGTAACCTGGGCAATCCAATTATTTTTCAAAAATCTCCTAACTATATGTGTCTTTTGCAGATTTACAAAGATGAGGAAATGATGTAGGAAACACATTTTAAAGAACAGAATAAACGCAAACATCACCAATCCAGCAATCCTAGACATTTCTGTCTCTAAGGATAGAGTACCCCTTTTCCCCACCATTTGCATCTCACGTCTTCTTCCTTTCAAACCATTCCTCTTTGTCTTTAAGTCTATCCATGCTTATTTCTACTAGTGAAGCTTTGCTATATTCTCAATATTTTTCTATTACATATGCTCAAATCATGTTATGTAATTCTTGATATATATGTTACTACATTATCTATATATATAATTCACTAAGGGCACGCAAGACACTGAGCGCAAGTAAGACACTGAGGGTACGTAAGACAGTGAGCGCAAGCAAGACAGAGCCCTGCCCGCCAACTCTAAGACCATGGGATACGCTTGACATAGCCCTGCCTGCCAACTCTAACCCTCCTACCGCGTCATGGGATACGCACGACAGAGCCACGCACGCCAACTGTAACCGTCCTCCCGACTCCAGCGTCGCTCTCGAGGCACGCAACAACTCACCAAACACAGCCTCAGTCACTTTCGACTGTGCAAAAGTCCACATGCACCTCTGAGCCACGTTGACTTTACACAGTACGCAAGACAGAGAGCCACGATCGCCAACCCACAGAGCCCCGCCCGCCAGCTCTAACTAAGGGCAAGCAAGGCAAAGAGTGCACGCAAGACAGAAAGCCACGCCTGCCAACTCACAGAGCCCCGCCCACCAACTCTAAGACCATGGGATGCGCACGACAGAGCCCTGCCTGCCATCTCTAATCTTATTTCTGCGTCCATAGTCGCTCTCGAAAAAAACAGCAATAATTAGCAAACAAACAAAGATAACTGGCAGTAACAGTGCAAAATTCACAATTGGTATGCCAGTTTGAAAAGATAAGTTTTGAGGGTAATTTTAAAATGTGTTATTGAATCGAGCTGATGTATATGAGAGAGAAGAGAATTCCCGAGTTGAGGAGCACTATGAGAGACGCTCGAGCTCCCATAGCACAGAGTTTGATGTGTGGTACAGAAAGTACAGCTGCAGATGAGAATCTGAGTGAGCGAGACAAGTGTCAGTCTGTAGGAGATCAGTGAGGTTGTGGAGAGCTTTAAATGTTAAGAGCAGTATTTAGTATTGTATTCTGTAGTTAACAGGGAGCCAGTGAAGTTGAGAGAGAATAGGTGTAGTACTTTCAGTGGATTTAGAACAGCAGGTTATTATCCTGGCAGCAGAATTCTGAATAAATTGTAAGCGATGGATACATTTTTGTGGGATGACAGATAGAATACCATTACAGTAATCTATACGTGAGGTGACTCAGGCATTAACCAATACTACAGTACTGTGTTGCGTAAGAATAGGACGAAGTCTAGAAATGTTTCGGAGATGGAAGAAAGCAGTCCGAGAAATGTTACTTATACAGGTGGAATTATTTAATAATAATAATAATTATAATAATTATTATAATAATAATTGCCATTATTAGTGTATAAATGGATATAAATAATTGCATATAAACGATTCGCCAAAATCTGTTGTATGTAAACGATACTGTTTAAAACATTATTGTTTTTTCATCAGAAAACCCGGTTTCCACGTCTACCTATATTAGTTTAAATGGCACTTTTACCACTCGCAATTGGGCGGACGCGCTGACTTATTGTGTCGACGGGGCAACACAGTGAATGCGGCGTCTATCTATATATGTCTCTGTTTTCCGCAGCCTGCTACAGGAAGGTACTCTCTCGACCATTGGCTTTGGTTTCGCTCCTTGCTATTTTCGTTATACTGCGACGGTGGTTTCCTAAGCCTTTGTTATACTGAATTCCTTTCTCACCATTTTCCGTTCCTATTCTTACACCTCCGTATGCTACGGCAGGCTTTGGCTAGTTTATTATATTCCACATATACTCTCATGTATGCTTAGATTCTAAAACTGTACTCTTCCGATATTTGTATAGGACACATTTAAGCACCCATAAGGACAAGGAAATATGTATGTGAGGCAAAAAATGAAGGACTAGGCAGAGGCAGAGCCTAATAGCACCAGATATAAGGAAGGAAGTCCCTTACAAGTCATCTTCACACACATGCCCAGCTTCCTGAATCATCCCACCATTTTCTTGAATTTCAGGTTCCTGGGATCTGGAGTCCACTTATATATTTTAAGATATGATAGAATGAATGGAAGACAGTCATGAGGAACTTTAAAGACAATGGAAGCAGGCAGAGGTGTACTAATAGGCAGAAGGCATTAATACTAAAAAACAGCAAACTGTTCATCAAAGCCCAAAACACAAAAGACAAAGTGTGTCAAAATTGATTATTAAAATATCACAACACTAATTTCTTCTTGGAAACATCTTTTAGCTTCTGCTGACACAAATAAGAAAAAGTTAAGAGACATCTAAAAAATATCTAAAACACAGATGTAAAGAGCTGTGTGCCACCATAGGTGGGGCAAAATGGCACAATACATAACATTACCTCTGTGTCATGTAATCAGTAGTAGATATAGCAATCACAAGCAATATTATTGAGACAGTTACAAAATGGTGGTGAGTGCCCTAAAAATGAGTGCATGAACTCCAAAAAGGTTCTGAAACTAAGGCTGTATAAGTCTTTCAAGGGGCACATATGAACTGACACCTGAACTTTCTCATACAGGGATAATTTAGTCAAAATTGGTCTAGTATGCTCATTTTTGGTGTGTGGGTGGCAAACATGAGTACATGAACAAAAATATTACACATATGGGAAAAATGTGCAAATTCCACCCTGATAATGACCTGGCTGGAAATCAAAATCTGCTCTACAGAGCTACAACTAACCACTGCACCCATCTAAGACATGAAAATCATCAATATAAACCTTAACCCCAATATAGAAAAAGTCAAATATAACTGGCAAAAAATTGAAAAGCTTGTGTAAAGAGAATGTGCAAACTCTACAGAAATAGGAAATAGGTCCACGATCCCTGGACTAACTAATTTGCTCCCCTAGCTGCAACTTATCAGCCATCCCTCCATTTTAAGACCTGCTTATCCTGAGCAGGATTATGGTGATACTGTAGCCTGTCCCAGCAGGCTGTTGCAGTACATCACATAATATTTTGCATTACAGAAAAGAAAAACTTAAAAGTTGAGAAAATGGAACGGAACATTCTGTACTCACATTATTGGTGTAAGAGCCAGCATCTTACCTAAATGTATATCTGGAACTAATTACAGTTAGAATTTTACTGAGAAAGCAATAAAATTGTGTGTACCTTTTTATTGGCATTACTGTTTCAAGCCAGGTCCCATTTTACTATGCTAATACCTGTTTTTATTATCACTGTCTTTCTAATAACATCATTAAATGTATGCCAGAGTTTTCATTTTAGATTACATTTTATTATTATTTATTACTCACCAGGCAATGTGCCCTGCTATAAAGGTAACCAACTCTAACCGCAAGGTTATCCATCCCTGCCTTTCCACTGACCCCTTAAAGTTCAACTGTGAATATTCTATTTAATAAAATATATGTGGACAACTATAGATCTAAACTTGCAAAGCACATTGTTCTGATATTTTCTATGTAAAGGTATTATTGGTATGTCAATGTGTTCTGTATATTGAGAGTTTCATAAATATTGAATCGGTAGAGTGCATTTTTATTTTTAGTGCTCAGGTTTCCCATATACTGTATATACAGTATTTGCAGCTGCTATTTTCTCTTTTTCCACATACATCTGATCTGATATTCTTCCTGAAATGTTCTTAAATCTACAAACCTTAATTAGTGTTTCTAATTAAGGTATATGCTCTCCTCATTAGAGTTTGCTGATAAAGTGGATTAAAGTAACACAACAGAATAATGCTGTTAAAGATTAAACCTCAAGTAGAAAAAGCTGCCCATCCATGATAACAGGTGCAACTCTATTTACAAGAAAAATGACAAATTCAAGAGACATCTCCAATCTGCCTCCCCTTTTCCTTAAGAGACTTTCTGAACTCACTAGATCTAATTAATATCAGGAGCTAAGGATTATGCTTCGCCATCAATAATCAGATATGCAAATATAATTAAAAGTTTGTTCATCCAATGTCCATCAGCAGAGACTCAGTAATTATGATCTTCAGTCTTCAAAAAGTCAGTACAATTTGCTTAAGCAACAGACCAAAGCAGCACTTTGAGCCCTCCATCTATGACATGCTGAGTTCTGCATATAATCATTTAAATGAAAGCAACATAAACATTAATTAATCAGATGATACTGAGAAGTGGTCTTTATCAAATATTTAAATGATGTGTTGTGCTCTCTATTTACTCAAGAAGAATATAAAAGCTAAAAATAACTTTTTCAGAGAACAGCTGGTATAATGAATCATATGTTTACCACTTAATTAGAATGAGTTCTCTTGTGTACTGAAATGCCTATTGAGAATATAATCTAGTTTGCTTAGTACAGCCATTTGTTGTGTCTCATGCTTAGCTTCATGTTTAATATAAATAGATTTTGACCTTATAATGTAGATACCTGGCCCCGGCGCTGGCCCACCTCAGTCATTAATGGAATTAAACCAATTTAAGGATCTATATATAAATGGATTTGTAAATGTACCATCCAAGTATCCCCTATCTATGTAAACCACAGAGATTATTATGAATGATTGGATGCTATGCTTTAGTTATTATACCTAACAATACCAGACTATTTAACCAATAATTATAAAAAATCTAGCTTTCATAATATTGACATAGTTGTAAATTCCAAGCCTTTTAAATTGGTAGAAATTTTTGGCTAGGTTCTATATTTTATGATTTCTGTACATATTTTGCATTTTTATTTAATTTCAAGAAGATTACTATATTTTAATCGCTATTTTCATTATGGCATCAAGCAGCCATTTTGAGGTTCATTATGTGGATATCTGTCTCCATTTTGCCATATTGTTCATAGCAATGATTACCCATGGCAGTCTCGTACTTACTTGATGTATGAGGTCATTGTGTCTTGCTAGTGGTTTAATGTCCAAGATTTTGCATTCATACACACTCTTTTTGCAGTGTTAACTAGAGCAAAGATGAATGTAGAAAGTGAGGATGCTGAATGCTGTTTAGCTATGTTTTATGATATGGAGTCCCAAACATTGCAAAATGAGTGTGAGGCTTCCTGAACGGGGCACAAGGGCAAAGACACAACCTAAACAACTGACCAGGGAGACTCAAACCAAATCCAGTTAGCCTCAAGTTGTTATGAGCTGAGAGTCGCAAATGAGAGAGAGTTCCAAGCACGTAGTTCCAAACATGCCCACTAGAGGGGGGTATATGTCCGATTCCTGGCTAGTAACAGGGTCAAATACAGAATCTTCCAAAATTCAAAAAGCTAAAAGTCAGAAGAACAGAGCAGGTCAAGAGAAGGTAAAAATCCAATAGTATCAAAAAGGCACTAAGCACAGGAAAACCCAAGCAAACTCAACAACTCCAGAGCGCATTCACAATGAACCACCAGGAATTGTGGGAGACCCTCCAGATTTATAGGGTGAAAGGCAGTTCCTGCTGGTAATTGCCAGGTGACCGGCCACTAACACAACACAGACTTAGATACAGATGCATAAAACGTAAATAATACAGCAAACTATAAACAAAAGAAATAGTAACAAATACAAGTAAATGAAAAATGTACAACAAAACACAAAACAAGCATTTGAAGACCAGCCAGGAGGGAGACCCTTGTGTAGAAGTTACACAAAACTAGTAATTGAAGACTTCTGGCCTAGTGGACCGTAAAAAATGGGAAGATAGATTAAATAAGTAGAAAAGTCCCAAAATATTGGAAAAACCCCACAAGAAGAAGTATGACTGTAAACCCTTGGCTTGGGTACAACAGGGCAACCACAGAATGTTTGTAAATGAAGGATGTATTACAAAAAACAGAAAAAAATGTAAATAAACTGCTCAAAACAGCAAAAATAGGCGAAAAGGTGTTACCTAAAAGGCAGTCCTAAGAAGTCAATTCTAAATCCACAACCTAGAAGAGAAAACCAGGAACAGAAGCCAAATAAATCAAGGAAAGTCTGAATTAGCTTAAGCCACCCTAATTAAGACTATTCATAAGAACTGTAACGATTTACTTCATGAAGCTGAAGTACATAAACAAGAAAAGTTGAGTCTGATATTTGCAATATAAAAAACATGTACTTCAATTAATATATTTAGAATCCAAACAAGCTCAATTGTAATATAAATTTGTCATTTTTTATCCTCTGATAGAATCCATGGAGGACTAGCTCCCCCAAAAATAATCAAAAGTAAAATCTTGTTCCTAATTGTTTACCTTGAAATAATCTAAAACGATACCCCATATGCTCATATTTGAAATTTGTTATTATTTATTTTCTGGGAGTGACTCTGGACAACTGGTAAAGAGGCAAATGTCAAAAATATCCTCATATTCGTGACTTTTAAGTAGTATAAATCAACACTCTACTCGCCTGTAATAACCAATCCTCATTTTTTTTCAAAGTTTTGTAATAAGGAATCACCCTGACCAATCCAATTATGGATGAACTCCTGGGGTCAGTTGATTATGTAATTTTCTGCACAAAATAGGGACCAAATTTTATTTTATTTTTTTAATATAGAGGACCAAAACTAGCAGGGCACCTTAAAAACCTCGACATCTTGCATGACTAGACATCAAGACACATTAAGCGGTTATTATATGTGGGGGTTTTCTTGTACCAGCAAGTCAATAGACGCAGGATAAAAAAAACTGAAGTGGTTTCAAAGGGTTTATAAGTAATTCTTGTGAACTAAAAAAACAGAAAATCGAACAATTCCTTTCACAAATAATGTTCTCCTGATCAGAGCTTACACAGATCTGGCCTTAAATAACCAGAGAGGTTTCAGAAGAAGTATGTAAAGGTGGCCTCACTTCCTGAAGTTCCATTCACAAAGTATGGAAATGTACTTAAAGGAACAATACACAATAATAAATATAACAGAAAAAGCATAAACATCTGTGAAATAATAATTAAAAAATGAAAATAAAACTTAAAATAGATATAAACACAGATCCTTACTTAACACTGTTAATGCATGTTTTGGTTTAGGTTCAGGTTTTTTGGGTATTTGTTTTTTTTTTTTTTTTGGCTCTGACACTTTTCTATTTTTTTGACCTTGAGTTGTTTAACATCTCCTGATCACATGTTTTTTTCATGACCATTTTCTCTCTGGCAGAACGTGGTGTGTAGACCTGAAACATCTTATGAGATTGTGTTCCTTAGAATAAGATAGAGACCCAAAATTATAGGTACTAAATAAAGACTACAAACAAAAAAAAATCAGAGTTGGAGTAGGGTTCAGTGTAGTCTCACAGATCCACAGTCCTTGGCTTATATCTTAGCCCACATTATACTACACCCTTTTTCTGTCTTTTTTCTGTGTACTCCTCTTAAAAAAACTGTTAGAACAAGTGCAAGTGCATGAGTGTGATCATCAATGGACCTGCATATGAACAAGGGGTGATTTCTAATCTGATGCTGTTTGGGTAGGTTACCACACCCTATGCTCCTTTCTTGGAATAAGTGGTTTCAGGAAATTAATGAATAGATGGATGAATAAATGAATAAAGAATCAATTGATATACTAAGGAATTAAAGAAAAATATGTTGCATTTACAAATAAAATGACTAGTAAAGAGTTAAGCTTTGTCTGATGGGAAATGCATCTGTACACGCCTGATCTGTTAGCTTCTGTGTTGTCTGACCTCTCCTTGCTTTCATCTCCTTTTCTTGGCATACGTAATGTGTGCACAGTGCAGACAAACAAAATCCTCTACACAGTTATTCACCCATGCAGCTGAACTCTCAAATACATTATGTGTTTCACTAAGTGCAGTAAACAATGGTTGTTTACTCAATATTTTAAAAATTATAAGCAATCAAAGTCAATGCTAGGTTTTTCCACTCTGGGAATTAATTTGTACCAAATGACCATAAAAAGTGAAACAGATGCTTGATGTTTTCTGAATAATATTTCCCTTTAATTATGAATGGATTAAACTGTGGATTAAAAATTGTGGCCTTTTTAGAAATGATTAGAGATCATTTTAAAATGAATAATGCTAAGGACAAATGTCACGAGAAGAAGGAAGCTAAATGGTAGACTGAAGGAAGAAGGGACAAGGGGTTATAAGTTAGAATCTATAACCATCTAGCTGGGTAGGTCAAGGAACTGATTTATTTTAACTGCAATGACTGGCTACTTGGTTAATAGTTTTTTTTCTACAAGAGGTCATCAGTTATATTAACTGAAAAATAAAGTATCTTTTACTCCTAAGGTAAAATTAATTTCATTTTGAGAAATATATTCTATTCTAAAAATATTATATTTTCACCATCAGGAATGGAAGAAAATAAAAGCTTAGCCCCTCCACATTACATTTTTATCATCATATAAAAATAAAACCATTGCTTACATAGTTCTTTTGTTGGTGAACTACATAATAAATGGCATGCCTATATTTTCTGCCCCATCATTCAATAAATCAGTTTCATATGTAGTGCCTGAAACATTGAAATTGTTAGTAAGTTTAGTACTTGAACTATGAAGATGCCTCTGGATTACTTAGCTATTAGAAAATTTGACTTGAGAGTCATGGTAATAACTGTTTTAAAATGTATATTAAGGTATTTAATGAGGCATGCTGGTTGGCACTGTTGCCTGACAGCTCAAGCAGTCCTGGATCGAGACTCTGTGTTCTCTGTGTTTCATTCAGGCACTTTGCTTTTCTCTTTCATCAAAATATGTGTGGTACATTTACTAGAGACACTAAACTGTCTCCATATGATAGAATGAACATCCAGCCCTGGTTCCTGCTTTGAACTTGATCTGGCCATAATGGGCCCTACAACTGCAAGCTGAACAAGTGGGTATACAGAATGATCAAATTACTTAATATAAATTTAAACTGTTATTGCAGTCAACATCCATACATGGAAAAATATGTTTGTTCTGCCAGACATGGTTATTAATGGCATCCCATTAACATTAAGTCCGAACATTTTACATTTTGAAGAAGCTGGGATGTCCATCCTTTATTAGAACAGCATGTCTTCACATTGCTTTAACTCTCCTGTGTGTAGTTTTAAATGGCATGGTTATACCAAGAGCTATAATTGTCTTTTGAAGAAAAATAACAAGGTATAGTGTTTCACGTAATTTGCTGTTGAAGCTTTATGCTATAGAAACGTAAAATGGTTCATTCGTAAAAAAAAAAAAATAATAATAAATAACTAATTAGCATTTGTATTCTTTCAGATGTTAGCATAATTTTTTCTTGGTCAAAAATTATTTAGACCCTAATTAACTACAACATATTAAATCACTAATGCTATTTGTGAATTACAGTCTGTGGAAGTGTACTATCTGATCTCTTATGACAGCATAGCAACTGTAAATAATTTTTGAAAGTACATCAAGTTGCAGTGAGCTGACAAGCATGCAAATAATGAATCCTTGGGGGCTTTTAATTTTGACAGTACATTTCTGCTATATCACACATTTCCAAGGTTGGACTTTGAGAGAAGGCTTGCCATTTTCTTTTAGTTTATCGCTGTACATAATAGTTTTCCTAATTACATTTTTAATTATGTGACCTTTAAAAGCCATCTGTATACAATCTATTCTAAACACTTTCCAGATTTCAACACTTGACAAAATATGACACTTGAAAAATATGTTGTAAATAAATGTTACCTAACAAACCAGTTAGTGAAAATACAAATATGTTTTGTTCACTAGCAGTAGGACTCTACCAAGTGTTGTTGTTAACATTCAATGTTGATACCCTGATGTGAATTGCAGAATTCTGTTCTACAGACAACTAGGCAATAATACATTAAAAAAGTACACCTACAATTTCTTATATTCTTTCACTATACAGGAAGCTTATTTCATTATTAAAGTGGTAGCTCCTATTATGTGGCAACACATGCTCCCACCTCACTCTGCTTACCCAAGCTCAGAGGCAACCCATATGCCACTCATTCCCCTGGCTCCCAGGGGAGCACTGGAGCACAATTTCAGTTAGCATTTTTGTACCAAACTTGCATACTTTACTAGTAAGCTGTCTTGTGTGGCATAGCTAATAGTGCCTCCAAACAAAGGAGGTATTTACAGGTTTGGCTAGTGCTGTGTCTGTAGTCTACACCTTAGACACCCAGTCTTTAGTGCTGCTGCTGCTCGTGAAGCTCCTCTTATGCTAACTACTACAGGTAGTGCAGATCTGTCATTCCTGCCTGCATAAGATTTGCATGTTCTCCCTTTGTATTTATGGATTGATTGTTATTTGTACAAAGTACAATGAAACTCTTATGTGTTCTTTTCACTACGCTGCCAGTCAGTGCAAATCTCACTCTGTAAGCTATGTAAAATAACATCACAGAATGTAATGGGTGAGACGTTAGTGCTATTTAGGAAAAAAATAATCATATGATATGAGCACACATTTGTCTATTACAGGCCATAATAGAACATAACTATTGAAAGAACATAATCGCAGAAGGAAAAGTAGTATTATAAGTAGAATATAGCTTGGTATTTGGGGCTTGTTGGGTTATCACAAATCCACCCATGACTGAACCTGTGAGCAGACAAGAAAAAAGAAAATGTATTCATACTTCAAGAAAAATAGCTCCAAGAATCTGTGATATTTCTAGTTTCCTTTCTTAATAACAAGGATGCCTCTTAAAAATGAAAGGCATATTTTTCTTAAGTTGAAACATTTGCTGCTTCAAAGTGGCCATATTCGATAAATTTTGAAGCTTTTGTTTTTACAATTGGACTCCTACCCCATGACTTCCATTTTAAAGCAGAGAAATAGGCTGCTTATTTTTTAAAATGTATAAAAATGCTTCACTGTAGAACACAATTTCATGATGGAAATTGATATATCTTTTTATCAATATAAAGATATATAAAGATATAACTTTAACTTGAAATGTACCAATCTTATCTTTTAAGATAGCTTTTCGTCCAGGGTTTTTCCTGCCTTTTGCCCAATGTTACTCCCCATAAACACTACAAAGGGAAGACTTTCAGGACATTTTAGAACTGAAAGCACCAAGAAGATAGGGGCACTGTTATAATGTAAACTGAGACTGAGAAAGTGGTGGAGTGGGAATATTGTAGTTTGATGAGGTTACCACAGATATCAAGACTCCTGGGTTCCAGCAAATGCCAGAGCAGTCCTCTGCTTAGTGAGTGTGAGAAACCTAGGAGGGCTAGCAAGAAGGTACGAGGCCTCTTGACAAACAAGTAACAGCCTAGTGTTCCATGCTACAGATACTGGAAGCAGTTTTCTTATTTACAGTCATGTGAAAATGTAGAGGAGGTAAAAGGAAAAAGTATGTACAACCATGGAAATTGTGGACTTTTTCAGCATATTTGAACAGGCAAACATTTGACTGTTTGATACTAAAAAAAGTCTACATGAATCCTACATTTCATTGTGGGATCTACAGGTAACTCTTGAAAAAGGTGGTAATGAAAAGTCATGAATCAAAAATCAGAAAGGGATTGCAAAAATTTGACCTGATTGCGAGGTGTGCCAGAAAAAAAGTCTTTGGTGTCCAAAAAAGAACATTAGAGTGTGACTAAAGTTTGCTATTGAACATACAGGCCAAGACCAGGCCATCTGGGACTATATGCTTTTGAGAGATGAATCAAAGATAGAGTTGTCTGCTCACAGTAACAGTATGCATGTTTGGTGCAAACTGAAAACAGAATTTTAGGAGAAGAAACTCATACCAACTGCGAACCATGGTGGTGGGAATGTTATGGTTTGGAGTTGGCAGGCCTGGGCAGCTTGCAGTTATTGAGTCAACTATAAATTCTATATCATATCAAAATGTGTCTGAGGAGAATGTGAAGCTATCTGTCTAGAAGCCGAAGTTGAACTGGAAATGGGCCTTTCAGCATGATAATGATCCAAAACTCAGTAGTTAATCCAAGAAGAATTAGTCAAAAAGAAGAAATGGAGGTTTATGGACTAGGATGTCAAAGCCTTGATTGAAATCCCATTGAAATGTTGTAGGCGGATTTGAAACAGACAGTACATACAAGAAAACCCACAAGCATCTTGCAACTGAAGGAATTTGACATGGGGGACTTGTCAAAAATTCAACTGAGGCGATGTCAGAGACTGATGGGCCTACTGTATAAGAAGTAATTTCTTCCAGAAGGGGCAATATAAGCTTCCTGAGACCATTAGATCTATTGATATTTATGTTGAATAAATGTTTGAAAAATCTAATTTTTCTTGTGTTTTAATTCAAGTATATCACCTTTATATCTAGGTACTGTTTGCATGAACATCTGCTGTTTGTAATTTTCAATTATATTGAAATAGTCAAAAATTCCCATGGGGTATACTTACTTTTAAACATGACTCTATGTTTGCCTGACCCTGAGAAGGCAGCATGTGGTCCCCAACTATTGGGTTGGGCCTGTGTTTCTCTCTTTGTAGTACAGGAAAGTGTGCTCCCAACTGCTAGCAGTAATTCCTGAATGACATAGCACAGTGTGAGATAAGATATGAAAAGGGAGCCCTCTGGAGTTGTGGACACATAAGTATATCAGCTCAACTGACAGATCGGACATTTGCGAATATGTGAATTTTAATTTGAAAGACCCCGAGGTGTAGAAGGGTTACAGTTTTGTCTTAATTAATGGTTACTTTCAACTATTTATCCCACTGCATAAAATAAATGCACTATTTTTGATATATTTGGACTGCTTGGTATTACTTTGAGTGAGTAGATGCCAGGAAGTTGCCTGTTCCCGCAACAACTGACATTGATTTAAGGCTAGCATGTAGTTTAGCTAACTCTCCTGCGTATCCTTTTGAATGATGTGCAGGGTCTTATAAATGAAGCTTGAGTTCATTAGTGAGCTGAAATCACTGTTACATGTCAGCACTGTCTCTAAGGCTTCAGCTTTCACTAATGCTACTGCTGCCGCTGCCTTCTGCTTATGAAGTAAATCAAGTGACACCTCCAAACATATTCCACTGTGATTCGCGACAGTTTGGATGGGGATGTCTCTGTCTTTAACTTTGAATTATACAATTGTGCTTTTACCCTGAAGTCGATATGGAGCTGGATCAGTCTTCTCCAGCATATACTTTTCTGGCTGCTCAGAGAAGCAAAATACAATATATCACCCTACATTGTTTAGTTTCTTTACACTTTCTCTGTTATAAAGCCCTTGTTACCTGTTGATGGCTCGTTATCTCTTATGTTCATGTCATATATACCATTCTAAACAGTCACTCATATTAATAAATACTGTATGTGAATATGAATATAATTGTACACATATATTTTAGTTAATTTATTTTTAATGTGTGTTTCCTTTTGTTGGTATTATATCATTGCAACTGTTTTGAGCCATTATGCAAGTAAGAATTTCATTGGACTGTGCATATATAACAGTAAACCTGGGCTTGAACATGATGAATAACTGGTAGATACTTCGCCTTTTGCTTTTGTCTTTTACTAGATTGTATCTGCTCTAGAACCGCTGTCATTGTACCCTGTCTGCAAAAATACTGAATAATACCAACCACAATCTGCTAAAGATTAGCTAAAGCATTTTTTTATTATGTCTACTTTAAACCTGTTGCATAATATGTAAAAGAGCTCAACTTCTTCCATAGTTAAAGTTACTGACCAATGTATTGAAATGCAGAGTTTAAGAACAAAATTAAGAAAAATTCATACAATGAGAGTTAGGGTAGGGGATACCAGCCTAAGCTGGCAATACCTGGCCATACACCCTACTATTAAATTTTTAATTACAAATTTTAAAATTCAATTATTTTATGAAGAGATACATAAAAGCCAATTATATCTTTTTGTGGTCCTATTATTTTTTATTCAACCCCATAGGAAAAAAGGTTTTCAAGCAGTTGATCCATTCTAGTCCTTTCTGCAACCAACAGGTTTTATTCCAATAGGTTGCATGTTCTATTGGAAAAAAGAGTGGTGTGTGACCTGTTTGTGCAAAATGCCTGTACAATACAAAGGCTTTCTGTTGGTTATCAATTAGTCTGAGGTGCTGTATAAATCTTGCCCTGATGCTATTCGTAGTCTCACCAATATAAATCTTGCCACAGGGTTGGCACTGTATTCCATAAATGCAACTGGTTGTGTTGAAAGACAATTCCTGAAAAACAGGGCACGCTATTGATGAAAAAGGATTTGTGATCATTTTTTTGTTTTTGTACGGAATCTGCCAACTGCATTTATTCTGCTTTCTTACAGTACAGGAAGCCCTGACCAACAAATCCTTTAAATTGTTGTTCCTGCCATAATCTTACATTTTTGCAAGTCCTCATCCCCTTGCAGGGCCTCTAGAAAATTATTCCTCAACACCCTAGTCACACCCTGGGCCTGTGATGAGAATGTAAATATAACTGGAAGTATGTTTTTCTCCATTTGTATCCCTGTACTTTCATCTTTCTCTATCTTCTCTGCATTCCTGGGTGTTCCTTCTAACCAGTCCTCCATCCTCCTGACCCCTTTCCTCACTCCTACTCCTCCTCCCTCCTCCAGAAAATTGATAAATCCTTCCATCTCACTCCAATCCAAAAGCCACCCACCGTCCATTATTGCCTCCAGAAGCTTTTGTTTCCATTCCCTTCCAAACTCCTTTGTATTGTAACCACCAAAAATTAAGTACACCCCATCTTCCATCTCCTCCCCCTCATATAATTCCACCAAGGGTATCTGGTCATAATCATAAACATCTCGCCCCAATGTTCTATCCTTATTCTCAGGGTTCAAACTGGGGGTATTAGATCTTAGTACTTCCCTATGGATATTAATTTTAGGGTTTGATGGGGGAAAGGTCAATTCAGGATTGGCAATTTGAATTTTATAAATCAAATCACCAGAGGAGGTTCTAACCTCAGGGCCAAAAAAACAATTTTAATCCTCTGAACACTGGAGTCGATCTTAACCTCAGGGATCCAGGAGGGGTCATTAACATAAGGGTTACGGGCCAACTGATTAACATCAGGGTTCTCACCTCTGCTATTTCCCGGGGTATTAAAATCAGGCCTTACTCCATTGATGTTAAATTCAGGGTTGATTTGGGGGCAGTTTAATCCTAAATCAAGATTAGTACTGTTATGAATTAGATCTTTAGGTTTAGAGACCAAAGAATATGCATTAACACTGAGGTCCAACATTAGGGTCCAGAAAACAATCTCTAACATCAGGGCCCAGGAGAGGGTCCATATCATCAGGGCCCGGGGGGTGGGGGATTTTTAACATCAGGGTCTATTAACCTCAGGGTATACAACCATACACTGCCAAGAGTCTTCGTCCCATACAACCTCCTCACCCTGTGGTATCAGATAATGATATTTTTCTAAAGGATAAAACCATTGTACATCCCTAGTCTCTAATATCAGATTATACCTCCAACAAGAGGATCCAATCAATAAGGGGAAAAAACTATCCCATAAATCTGTTTCTTTAACATATGGGAAGGGCAAATCATAGATACCATAATTATATTGGTTTGTCCTTAAAGAGTATCTGTTTTGGCCAAGCACCAGATGGATGTTCCAGATTGGCAAGGTCCAAGAAAGAGAGATAGAAAGAGAGATAGAACACACCTGTTGCAATCCCCAACTCCTCCCATCCCCCATTTTCCAATGCTGAATCCGCCGACCCCAAGAACCCAGTGACCACAAACCCAACTGTACCGCACACCACCACATTTGGCAAATCATATTTTCACACCACCTATCCTTTCGACACTCCACCACTTCAAATGAGTCTGACCAAGTAAGCCATGACAAATCACTCAACTCTAGAGATACAATATTCATATCCGGAAGTTGGGGTATCCCCATAAACTTATCCAATGAGGTATTTGGCATCACCAAATACCTGTGATAAGTATCTACTACCTCTATTTTAATTTCCTGCAGGAATCTCCTAGAGTACCCCCTCCTCCTTAAAGATGTAAAGAGGACCTGCATGGCTTCATACGCATGATGAATATCACTATTGATCTGAAAAAACCTAATCAATTGGGATTTAATAATACCTCTAAAGGTATGTTTCGGATGATAACTATCTTTCTGAAATAGTGCATGCATATCCGTGGTCTTAAAATGAATCCTAGATCTGAGGCCTTTATGAACTAGTGAAACCTGTTGAAAATATAATCTCGTATCTAAAAAAGTGACTGTTTCAAAGCTAATTTCAGCCATGAGTCTAATGACTGGATGGGTATTATTTAAGATCTCAAGTAAATTATTAAACTCCTCCCTCCTATACGTCCACACTACAAAGATGTCATCAAGAAAATAATTGGCAAATGCCATTTGCTCCCATTCCGCCATATAAATGTTCGCATATGAGGGAGCGAATTTCTTACCCATAGCCGTCCCGTGAATCTTCAAATACATCTTGCCATTAAATTCAAAATCATTATTCACAAGACTAAGCTCTAATAGCTTCAACAGGTGTTTCTCCGGTCTCTTTGAATCCAGATATTTTTTGAAAATATTCTGAACAGATCTCAAACCAAGTTCAATATCTATGTTAGTATACAACGCCTCAACATCCAGAGCAAACATGAAAAAAATGTAAAAAATGGAAGGTGTCCTTCACATAACTATTGTGTCGTTGCGATAGGAGATTCAAATAATGCTCAATAAACTCAGCTATTCTATAGGATTCTGAGGAACAGTCAGAAACAATAGGTCTACCTGGGGGGATTTTAAATGGTACTGTCCATTTTTCTGGAGGTTTATGAACTTTGGGAAGAAGATAAAACTTCCTTACGGCTGGATCTGAAGGCCTAGACAAATACCTCTTCTGCTTAGAAGTAATAAAACACTCGTCATAAAGGCCATTCAAGATTTTCAAAATTTTACCTTTGTTTTTCTCTTGAATTGATTTTTTAAGAGGGCGATAATGTTGGCGATTATTAAGTTGTCTAAGGGCTTCTTTAATATATTGGGACCTATCTATGATGACGGTCATAGAACCCTTGTTCGTCGGTTTAATAATGATGTTTTTATTTCTCCTCAAATATTGTAAAGATTGTCTCTCTGCTTCCATTAGATTATCCGATGGAGATGTTAAATTATTCAATACTCCAAGGTCTGTATGGTTTTTATCAATAAGGTCCAAAATAACCTTATCAACATCCTCATCTTTGGGCACCAAATGTGACGGTTCAACAAACCTCCTCAGATCATTATCCATCTCATAATCAAAATAATCTAAGAGTACCAACCTCCTATGAAAACAGCACACATCCCTTCTAATATCCACCATATCTACCTGTATAGGTGTTGGAACAAAAGTCAGGCCCCTCTGCAACAAAGAAGCATCGTATTTAGTCAATCTAAATTTTTCACATAAATTAATTATGCTTACATCTTGGGAGGATACATATCTGGTTGACCACTCCAAGAGTTTAAAGACTACAGCCAATGATCTATTATGTAAAAGGCCTGCTCTGCTTCCCAATGCAGTATGTCTCCTAACTCCAAATCCACATCGCCCAGCCCAAGACTATCAATTACATTAACTCCTGGCGTATTACCCAACACTTCATTAAGCAGGATTATAACATCACATAATTGTTTCGGTTGTACCTCCAATGCATATGGCACCATAGCAAAAAAAATCTCCACCCCATGAAGTTTAATTTTTGTAATTTTAATCAATGACGACAATCTATTTTTAATTTCAGTCTCCCTAAGTGTCCTACGTTTATTACAATCATTGAGACCGATACAAAACAAAACATTAAATATCCCATTTTTCACTGATTTCATTCCTTTTATAATCTCCATCATTTCAGCAATTGTTGCCCCCGGGAAGCTATGCATTTCTATCTCAGATTGCCTATACCATGGGACCCGTGATAAATTGGAGTTACCCAAAACCACATGTACTGTAATCCCTTTGGATCAAACACTATTTTTCTCCGTCTCCAATCCTCATCGGATGATCCACTAATTCCACCTTAAAACAATCAGCCGAATTCATGCTGTTATTAGAGGGATCAGTTTGGGTTACAGAATCCACCTCCACATCAGAAGTTAATTCCCCCACAATCATCTTGTCCCCCAAACTACTCAAAACTCCACTTCCCAATTCCTCCAATGGACTCAATTCTGTTACCGGTGAACCACTCCCTACAAGAGAACACACTCCATTAGAGTTTATTGTCATTACCTGTGACTGATCCTCATCTGAATCCTCTGAATGTTAGGTATAAGGTATATTGAATTAGGCAGAAGAAGGTAATACAGCTATGAAAACCACATTTTACCTTCTAAACTGCTGTAGAGTTTGCTTCTATAGTTTATTTGCATTATTTATTCATTTAGATTGCATTTAATAAAATAGACTTGTTTAAAAATACTTATAAAACGTAATCTGTTGGACCATGTGCAGTATTGTGCACTGATGATTGTTTATTTCTTATTGGTTTGGAATTTTGGTAAATTATAAATACAAATTAATAATAAAGACTGGGCAAACAAAATCTTAGTGGAAATAATGACATACCATATGTGAAAATGTTTGTTTCCACAGTTTTTTCTGCAGCTCTCTAATCCATCAAGGGAATTGAAAAGATAATGCAATGCAAAATGAAGCAAACAAAAGCAGTCATAACTGGTGTAAGCCCAAAGGAATTTATCAAAGCAGGAAATACCAGAGATTTATGAATTTCAAATATGTTCGCAAATGCAAACAAATTTGAAAAATATCACACAATTTGCACATATATATATGCATAAAGTGAGGTGAGATTTAAAAGAATCAGTTCCCACCAACAATGATATTGAAGGCTTAAAAAGCAGTTAATAGATGGAATGAGATTAAAGGCATATACAGAAATTAAAACCCCCCACTTCTCCTACAGAGGAATGTCTGAGAACTTTCTAACTACTTCATCGATATGAGAGCCATGAATCGTATGAATCAAAAAACTGACCCCTGAAACAATGGGTGAAATATTAAACTATGATAAGGGCATAAATTCTGTAATAGGCACCGTGTGAACAAGTTGCAATTTCTTGAGCAATATGACTTGATAAATTCCTCATTACTCATGTGATATTTTCAATTACTTTAGTGAAGAAATATACTTTAATGCTATTGGCCCAGAGATATGTGTGTGTTTATGTTTACTTAGGGATTGTTTCGGCTTTGAACCTGGTGGTAGCTGGGATAGGGGTCAGATTCACTGCAGGCCCCACTCTGGATAAGTTCATTTAGAAAATGGATAGGTGAATGGCCATATTGTTCCAAACTTCACTTGCTTCAACCAGATCACTATTTGCATTGTAGATTATAGCTAAATAGTCAAAGTCTACCAGATGTTTTTACAATTAATAAGCCACTTGCTAATCTTTCTCATTTGTGGAACACACATGCAGTTCAAAAACTACTTAATAACTTTACCATTTTTGGCTTATAACTAAATAGCATATGTTTCCACACACTTTTCAATTATTTACATATCAATAAATTATTTGTTTTAATAGGGATAACAGGGTACAAACTACACCTTAGATTCACATGCATACAACAACAGAAACATAAAAACAAGGATAACCACTCACAAGGCAAATAACACAGTCAATCTTGTATTTTAGTGGGCTAATAAAGAAGTTCTGAAAATGAATGGCTGGCATGTGTGTACTTAGAAGGTTAACTCTGAATATTAAGCTTGTCTGGCTATTAAGAAGCCCTGTTCATTTATTCACCTAAGTAGGGTAGGTCATTGTAACAACTCTAATAAACCAAGTTTGATAACCAGCTTGAGCATTCTTTCTGCATTCCTATAAGGGTTTTCTTCAGGTAGCCTAGTTTTTTCAATTATGTGTGTATTCAGTTAATTGGTGCCACCACATTCACCATGATATTCTGCATTACTCAAGACATTCCTGCCAGAATATTATAGTATTCTAGCCACAGCACCTGTCCAAAACATGTAATAAAATAGTATGTGCTCTATCTTGCCATATATGTACTTTCAGTTTCTTTCCTCTGTATTTGTATGAGTGTGAACATCTCCTCACTGGTGCTTCCTGTCTTGAGCGCATTCCTGTAAAACCTGCTTTCATACTCATTATTTGTGAGGCAGATTTCTCGCCTCCATTCCGGTTTTATACTTTCCATCTTTAAAGGTGACTCTTTCAGTGTGCACCTTTGCCGCTCCTTGTAGGTTAAGCAATTGCACTTCCACTTTTGTTGTGTCACCAAAGCCAAACTGGCCAATCGCACCAAATCCAAACTGACCAATCAGATTGCTCACAGGTACTGGACACACAGACCATAGTGTTTTATTATATAGTAGATTATATAATAGATATAGTCCTATGTATATATATATATATATATATATATATATATATATATATATATATATAGTGAAGTGGCTGAACAGAGGTTCAAGCAAAGCCGGAACAACTCAAAAAGGTTTGAGACTCCATTGGGGTAGTCCCTTTTAATTCCTTCAAATTTTGGAAACTTAAACAGGTGCTGTCTTGTAATACTTAACATAAAGCAAGCTAGAACAAAATCAAAACTATTATAGCACTTGGTAAGCAAACACAACAACAGAAAGTATCCTCAGAGCTTTCACTCTCCAGAACTGGTCTCATCAAGATAAGACGACTTAGTGGAGGCACCCGGTCTTTTTATAATGGGAGGACTGGAAGGGGTGGAGCTAGTTTCCTTCACTGGAAGGTTTCTGGGAGCTGTGGGGAAAAAGGGAACAAGTTTAGCGACAGCACCCCCTCTCGCCCTAGTGGGTTACCATTTACCCCGATTAAGCCTTCAAGGAGATCCTCAGACGCACATATATATATATATATATATATATATATATACACATA
>JANRMT010027041.1:62385261-62413715 GCA_026402145.1 Polypterus bichir lapradei
CTTCACTCAAGCCCTTTAGCTGCCTCCCATGCGCACGTGTGTGACAAGGCCCCCCCCCCTTAGCCCAGACCCGTCGGGTCGGGCGACCCTAACCGAGAGGTCGTGAACCCGAGAAAGAGCATCAGCGTTGGCATGGAGAGCACCCCGACGATGAACGAGCGAAAACTTGTACGGCTGTAGGTCAAGAAACCACCGGGTGACCCGCGGATTCGACTCCCTGTGCAGGGCCATCCACTGTAGAGGTGCATGGTCCGTGACAAGGGTGAATTCCCGGCCCAACAGGTAGTACCTAAGCTGAGTAATCGCCCATTTAATCGCCAGAGCCTCCCGTTCCACCGCTGCATACCTGGTCTCCCGGTCCAACAGTTTCCGGCTCAGGAACATGATGGGGTGTTCCACACCATTGACGCTTTGGCTCAGCACGGCGCCCAGGCCTGTGTCCGAAGCGTCCGTCTGGAGGATGAAAGGCAAAGAAAAGTTAGGTGCCATCAAAATAGGTGCGGACGTAAGGGCCTGCTTTAAGTCACCAAATGCAGCGCCTGTTTTTTCAGTCCATACCACAATGTTCGGGGCCCTCTTCTTTGTTAAATCAGTCAAGGGCGCCGCTCTCTCCGAGAACCGGGGTACAAACCGGCGGTAGTACCCGGCTAACCCGAGAAAGGCTTGGACCTGCCGCTTGGTTCGCGGACGGGGCCATTTCAAAATGGCATCAATTTTGGAGCACTGTGGCCTTACGGTACCCCGACCCACCAGGTAGCCCAAATATTTGGCCTCGCTTAATCCAAAGAAACACTTCTTGGGATTAATCCGGAGCCCGGCCTCACCAAGTGTCCGTAATACCGCTTGGACATGCTGTAGGTGTTCCCTCCATGTGCTGGAATAGATGACTACGTCATCCAGGTAGGCAGCACTGTATGAGTTATGAGGCCGAAGCACTTTGTCCACCAGACGCTGAAAGGTTGCTGGAGCCCCGTGTAACCCAAATGGAAGGACACGATACTGCCAGTGCCCGCTAGGGGTACTAAACGCGGTTTTTTCCTTCGCGGAGTCCGTTAAAGGAACCTGCCAGTACCCTTTTGTCATGTCAAGTGTGGTCAGATATTAAGCCTGTCCAAGCCGTTCAAGGAGGTCGTCCACGCGTGGCATTGGATAGGCATCAAATTGGGAGACCTGGTTAAGCCGACGGAAGTCATTGCAGAACCTCCAACTCCCGTCCGGCTTACCGACGAGCACAATGGGGCTGGACCAGGGACTATAACTTTCCTCAATTACACCTAGTTCCAGCATGCGCTTGATCTCAAGCTCCACTTCAGCCTTTTTTGCCTCGGGAAGACGATACGGGCGTTCTCGGACAACAACCCCGGGCTCTGTCACAATGTTGTGCTCAATCAGAGAGGTCCTTCCGGGGTTCTCACTGACTACCTCCCGAACGGTCCGGATAACTGTTTCCAGCTCCTGCCGTTGTCTGGGACTCAAGTCCGTGCCGAAGTTAAGGTCGTGTGTGTGAGCGAAGAGCGAGCGGGGCTGGCCGGAGGAGGGAGCGGGGTCCCTGTCCTTCCACGGTTTCAGCAAGTTCACATGATAAACCCGCTCCTTCGGCCGATGATTGGGTTGACTCACCAAATAGTCGACCAGTCCCTTCCTCTCCTTAACTTCGTAGGGGCCCTGCCAGTGGGCAAGCAACTTAGAGTGGGAGGTAGGCACTAGGACCATGACCCGATCTCCCGGGCGGAACTCCCGAAGAGACGTGCCGCGGTTGTAGTACCGGGCCTGTGCTGCTTGAGCCTCCTCCATGTGACTTTTAAGGAGAGGCCGAATCTTTCCAAATCTATCGCGTAACTGTGCGATATACTCCAGTATGTTTGTAGAGGGAAGAGCCTCTTCTTCCCAGCCTTCTTTCAAAATATCTAATATGCCCCGAGGTTGTCGCCCATACAGTAGTTCAAAAGGGGAGAACCCCGTGGAGGCTTGTGGGACTTCCCGATAGGCAAAAAGGACGAGGGGGAGGAGCTGATCCCAGTTCCTTCAATCCTCGCTGACCACCTTACGCAGCATTTGCTTGAGAGTTTGATTAAACCTCTCTACTAATCCGTCGGTTTGAGGATGATACACCGAGGTCTTTAAATGCTTTATTTTCAGTAATCTGGCAGTCTCCTTGAACGTTTCCGAGGTGAAAGGGGTCCCCTGGTCTGTCAAGACTTCCTTGGGGATCCCCACGCGCGCGAATACCCCTAGTAATTCCCGTGCGATGGCTTTAGAGGTAGCTGAGCGCAAGGGAACAGCTTCAGGATATCGTGTAGCATAATCCACGAGGACTAAAATGTACTTGTGTCCTCGGGCTGAGGGCTCTAGGGGTCCCACCAGGTCGACCCCGATTCTGTGGAAGGGAACGTCGATCAGTGGAATAGGAACGAGAGGAGCACGGTCCCTCCTAGGAATTTGTCGCAGTTGACACTCCGGGCAGGAAGCGCAAAAGCGACGAACCTCCTCATTAATTCCTGGCCAGTAGAAACGGAGCTTGATCCGCTCCAGAGTTTTCTCGGTGCCCAAGTGGCCACCTAGGAGGTGGGCGTGTGCTAGTTCGCAGACCTGCCGCCGGAAGGTACGCGGCACTAGCAGCAGCCTCGTCTCCCGCCTGTCATGCATTGCTACACGGTAAAGGAGGTCATTATCTAACACAAAGTGGGGGCCCTGTGGCATTGACTGATCAGTGCGCTGGCCATTGACAAGGACCACTGCATTTTTTGCAAACTTCAGGGAGTCATCGTTCCATTGCTCCCTTCTAAAAGAAGCCGGCGTCTTTTTAAATTGAAACCGCAACACGGAGAGAGGGTCAGCGTCGACCTCAATGGGCGTGGTTTCCTCCCGCTCCGCCGCGGCGTTGGTGGATGACGTGTCCGCACGCGACGGCCCGGGAGTTGCCACGTCACTCAGGGCGACTGCTTCGTCTCTCTCTGCCGGCTGATTACACGGTGTGGAGGCAGCTTGAGACGGTTCATCTCCGTCCATAACGAGGCCCAAATTAACCCCGGGAGTGGTATGTGTCACACCGCTTTTAATTTTAGACCAGTCCCGCCCTAGTATCACCGGGTGTGGAGGATCCGGTAGGACCGCTACGGTGAGTTTACAAACTGACCCTCCGTAACTGATGATACAAGCGGCGGTCCTGTACCAGCGGATTTCTCCGTGGACACAGGTTATACCGGTCTTAAACTTTAGCCACTGTTGCGGTTGCACAAAGCGGCGGGCAACAATGGAAATGTTGCTGCCGGAATCCAACAACACGGTGGTCTTGTGTCCGTTGACGATCACTACGCCAGTATGGGGGACCGCCAACGGATTAACCAGAACACACCAACCCCTCCTCGCCCTCCACCTGCATTCCTCCTCGTCTCCAAGCGGTTTGCGCGCCCGCGGCACCGCGGACGCCCATACAAGCTCCGGGTTGTACAGGGAGGGGCTAGGTCTTGGGACATACCCCGGGTGAGTTTGACATAAGGACGGTTCTTCTCCCCCAGAGTATGAGGCCGCCCTCTGTGTCTCCAGAAGCTCTATGAGCTCTGCCAGACCGGCTGGGTGAAGCCACGGGGAAGCGCTTTCAGGAGCAGATAGCAAGCTACCTGCTCTATTATTTGGTAGGGCGTGTTTTCAAATGGCCGTAGCCAGTGCCCGACCGTTGCCCATAAGGACCAGGCTTGTTTGTTGGCCGGCCGCTCAGGGTCCAACCTCCATTTTTTTATTTTATTCACCTGCCAGTCTGGGGCACCCCTAGGTGGTAAATGGGGCTTTGGTTTCACAGGGAGGCAGGCACTCTCCCCCAAGAGAGCATACTGAGTCCCTTTTGCCTCCCCCCTCCAGGGCAGCCCAATTCTGTGAGCCCCACCCGCACACTCCCTGGCCTCTCCAGGTGGCCTAGTTATGCGTGCTGGGAGCGGAGCCCGCACCGGGTCACGCCGAACCACGGGGCACCCTCCCCGCCTGAATACTCGGCCCCGGTACGCTCCCACCTGGGTGTATTGCAGGTCCTGTCCCCTTCTCTTCTGGGACTTCTCCATCCTGCCGGCTACGCCACTGTCACAAAAACGAGACATGGACAGATAAAGGTTTGGGGCAGCCACCCGTATAATGTGGTATCCTGGCTGCAAAAAGTCGTTTTTAACAAATAACCAGCACTGAAGTGCATTCAACTGAGTCCAAAACAAGACTGAGGAAACAAAGGAAAAGGGGCAGGTTTTAAAGGGGAAGACAGGAAGTGAGGTCATATGGATCTGGCACGTGGTCTTCCACCATTGGTTCATAGCCGGACGTGACATCAGAGGGACTGGAGCTGGTGTGGCCGACTTCCATTGGCTCGGTCCCGGAAGTGATGTCAGGAGAGCCAGGTGGAATCCCCCGGGAATGGTCTACAGGCAAGGGAGAAAAAGAGTCAGTGCACTCTGCCACACCCCGGCATGCCTCCGAACTGCCTTCACTCAAGCCCTTTAGCTGCCTCCCATGCGCACGTGTGTGACAATATATATATATATATATATATATCAATAAAGGTGTCTCAGCTTATTCTTAAAAAATATTTTTTGTTATCTAGCGATTGCACTATATGCATTGTTTCCTGAGTACTGTAAATTGGTCATCATCAGTTAAACTGGGTGGGATGAGTAGCCAAGTACCTCCAGTTAAGTGAGAAAAATTTTTAAATTCTGCCATTGTAATCTATGTGGCATCTAGCTGCCTGTCATGCTAACAATTACACTGAGAGAGAGAAAGGAAAAAAGCCAATCTAAATCTGTTAAGTAGTTCTCTCATTCACTAGCTAAGCAGAGGTAAGGAAGACCCCAAAGCTATCGCATGGGTGAGGAGGGTCCACTGCCCTCCCCTTGGCCTGTTGCATGTCTCTCAGATTCGTGCAAATAAATCGGTACAGCAAGCAAATTATGATGCATAGTGCAATGAGAGATGTTGCAAAATCAGCCGGAATGTTCAAGAAAATTATAGAAAAAAAACAATCTAAATCTGTTAAGTAGTTCTCTTGTGAAAAGCGGACAGACATACAAACAAGACAGAGAGATGTTGGATTTTATATATAGAGAGATCTTATATAAACTGAGAGTTTTTAAAGAGGTTTGGTCTAGTTCTATGAAGTTGCTGTAAGTGAAAGCAGTGTTGCATTCTGATGATATGAAAAACATGTAATTTAAATTTTGAAGTTAGTAAAGGTATTTGTGTAAGTGTGATCTGCAATGGACTGCAGTCCTTCAAAGGTTGGTAACCCTTGACCCCAAGTCACTCAGGGTAAGTTCTGATATCAGATGATCTTGTATTAAAATAAAATGGTTTAGAAAATGGGGAGACAGTTGTCAATAAGATGGCCTTCATTTGATTTGAAGTTTTTTGAATGCATTTATTTAAAAATGAGATAAACCAGTGGCATCATCACAGCTAAATAGACTCTACAGACAGAGTTTATTACTCAAAATGTTTGAGAGCTATAAAAGACATAAGCAAAATTTTCTTTGTCTGTACCTGTTGTAAATTATTTCTATCAAGAACATGCATATACAAAAGTAAAAATCTGGAGTGACAAGCTTACATTTTATTTAGATTCATCAGTTTTTGGCAGAATGACACACAGCAGTGTGACGAACTGATTGTAACAATGCCTTGAAGCCACAGGGTTTCTCACTGTGACAGCCAGCTTTGTATTAGAGATCTTTTAACCGAAAAAAAAGTCTTCTAACTTATACATAATATTTAATTACATTCTTTTTTGCACTTTTTAATAATACAGATTAGAATCAGCCTAGTAAAGCCGTTCCCTCATTTCATAGACAATGATTATGCTGTCCTGTCTCCAAGACTAATAACCACCTTCAGAGGTATTGAATTAACCTATTGCCTTATCATTCAAAAGGTGAAGCCATTTTAGAAATATATAAATGTTTATAATGGTGCCATTACATCATCCTCCAGGGCTCAGAGATACAGTCATTTCACACATTTTTCATCTAAACATATACTGTATGTGTTCTCTGAAAAGAGACAACTTTATAGTTTTTGTTGTGTCTGTTATCTACAATAGGTAAATAGGTTTGTCAAGGTCAATAAAAAAATGGAAATCAGGAAAATACTGTAGGTAGTAAGGGATCTGCTAATTTTATATTTCTCCAGACTGACAAAAGCTTAGCATTTTTTATTACAAAGTAATTGGTTCCTTTATAGGAGGCCTAATCATGCAAAATATGTGTTATTCTTATTTTGGGACAGTGAAGTGCTCTTAATCACAGCATTTTTCCGAACGTAAAAAAACTAAATTGTTTTAAAATGAGATGCTTTAATCTGAAGGCTGTAAAATTGTCTAAATCCAGTGTCCTTTTATTTTTCAAATTATTGTGCTGACTGAATATTTACACTAAAGGTCAGTCTTGAAGTTCTTATTTTGCAAGTAATCAGGAGTGCTTGACTTACAAAGAGCAATTCAGCCTCAGGATAATTTTGCTTGAGCAGTCATGTTAACTGCTGTAAATGATAAAAAAGAAAAGAAGTTTAATTTTTAAATTTTCCAAATATTTTATTCACTTTATAAAAAGCCACTAATTAATAGTTAAAAGTTTATTTGGCCTTCTGTTTGTGTAATGATTAGTGCACCTATTTATATATTTTGCTAAATATATACCCAGGTCATCATTTGAGGTTTAAGCAGGACCAGCATGTCGAGTAACAGGACTAGCAACCAGTGGAATAGTAAATGAAACTGACACCACAGTTGCAAGCAAATACGAAATTCTTCCATTATGTTAATGTCAATTTTAAAGGTTACAAGTAGTTCAAAGTGCACTTTTTTAACAGTTGATTAATAAGCAGTGAAAAAATTTGCCATTAAAAATTCAGTTTTCCATTAATCTCTCAGTACAAAGTCCAGGCATTTTAAAGGGATAGAATATCAAAAATACCACAGTCACTTGTCTTACTTGTCATTCTCTCCAGATAACAAGAAGATTACATAGAGAGAAAGACAGAGATGTGACTCCTTTGTTCTCTAATAGAGGACCAGCAGTCCAAGTCCTTCAATCTTTCACAAGCTCTATAACTCTGAATCTTTCCCTGTAATCTTCCTCAGCTCAACTATTAAATCCAAAATGTGCAACCCTGAACTGCAACCTGCATTCCAACTGGCATCATTCACACACACAGACCACCTGCACTGATTGTGTTTCAGTGTCATCCAGTCTGGTCTTTACACTGATCCCAGCACTAATTTCTTCCATCCAAAGGCTTTGTGTTATCTATTTGCACCACATGATGGAAAATGGAAATCCAGCCACTCCCTCATTACCTCCACGTCCCGTTGTATAATTACACCAATACCATCATTTGCACATGTACAGTACATGTCAGCTCACTGAGATGATGACTGCTGCACACCCAATGTTAATACAGGCCTTGGAAATGTAGACTTCTTTGCAGTGCATACAGTACCTCTTTCAGGCCTGATGGCTCCAACTGCACATGCTGGAGATACCCATAGAAGATTAATAAAACAAGTAAGTGAGAGCTCACAGTTTATCTAAACACAACTGCCAGCTATCTTTTATACCTACAGCAGCTTAAAGGGATTTTAAAAACAAACACCAATAAAATTCTCCATCACACATATAAACACTAGACTTCAAATGAAGATGTATTGCTTGGTCTTCATAATGGTATACAATCATGTGCAGACTATTGGCTGACCATGGGACTGGCCATTTGTTATATTGGCAGTATGTCAGTCACAAACTATACAGGCCATTGCATTTGAGGCTCTGTGAGTCTGGTGTGGATTAACTGCTGGTAGCACAAAACAATATTTGTGTCTTGGTGGCTGCACACCAAGTCCAGTAAGGCAGTGTTTCTCAACCATGTTGCTGGTGGGTTGCGGGTTGCTATTGATGGTTTGTGAGTGGATCATGTTGGGTAGCCTAAGCCAATGTTTCTCAACCACTGGCTTGCGACCCAAGTTGTCATTGTTGGTTCTATTGGGGTAGGTTGTAAAAGCTATCTGTAGTGCTGCACAACGTTTCACCATTTCTAAGTGAGCCCGTTTCACAGAGGGGACCACCAATCACTCTCATTTCATCAAGGGTATAGTTTGCAATTGCTGCTAGAGGGCCATCAATGAATGGAAAATAGAAAAATTGACATGCGGGACCAAAAAGGTTAAGAAACACTAGTGTAAGGATGGCAGTGCAGGCCGAATACATACAGTACATACAAACAAACCTTATAGGGCCCTCCAAAAGTCAGAAAACAGACCCTGTGAAATAAAAACAATGGAAGATTTATTACTGTGGCAGGTTTTGGGTTAGGGGTAGGTTTAGGGTAGGGGATAATCACCTAACGGTGATAATGAAAATGCATGGGTACACTGTTACAGTCATACTAAAATTGTATTTTTTCAGGATTATCATTCCATCTATTTTTTAGAGTGCTCTAACCAACTACATCTTGACTGTTTCTATGCAATCCTATCTATAATCATATCAATACATTTTTCATAAGATGTTTGAAAGATAATTTTAATTTTTGTTTTTACTAATAAGCCCTCCCAAACAAGGGTTTTTTTAGGCCAATAATCACCTTACATAAATTATTCCTATACATCCTAAGAAACCTAAGACATAACTACTTGAAAATATTACGGAAACATCACAAAATAGTATTTAGATTCCACTCTTTACTGGCCCTAACTATAATTTCACGTCCACTCCTTAGCCCATTTTTTTATTTTATTTGACCTATCCTTCCTACAAACACAAAAACATTCACTAGAGACATACATAAATTTCATTCTCCCAATCCCTAACCTGTCACCAAACTCAAACTTCCGACCTCCACGATCTTAACCCCAAGGTTCCTTAATGCTATTTTAGCCTCAGGGCCCCAACCCCCCTGGGGTTAAGGGTCAGGATTTGGGCAAGGGAAAGTTCGTAAAAAAATATAAAAAAGAAAAATTAATCTCCCAATCCTAATCTATCACCAAAAACAAGGCTTCCGACCTACCCGATCTTAACATCAGGGCCCCTGAACACTATTTTAGCCTCAGGGCCCCAACCCTAAAAAAATCCTATTAGAAATAGAAATAAGAAAAATAAATCCCCCACCCTAAACTGTCACCACAACCAAGGCTTACGACCTACACAATCTTAACATCAGGGCCCCTCAACACTATTTTAGCCTCAGGTTTTGGGTTAGGGTTAGGGTTACCCTATTCTTTTCTCTCCAAGGTAATCTGGTAACTATTTCAGTACAATAACCATTCACCACATAAACAGAAAGGCTAGCATTTCCTCCAGATCATACCCCTTCAGCTATTGATGTAATCATGTGCAGGGGTATTCAATTACCCCAGAAAGACTGTACAATTATCTCCATCTCTACCTGAAAGGTTATCCTCCATGTCCTAAAAATGTAATTCCATTAGGAAAGTCTGTATTTCTTTTAGCTTTGCAGCTGATCTTCATCTATATCTTGCAGGTAGCAAGCTCACATGGCAGCATGATGAAATAAATATTTGAAAGTATTTTAGTTTAAACATTATTTTGTATCTGATGTGGTGATTGTCTTTTTTTAATCTTGGATCAAACTTTCTGCAAAGTTACAGCTAGATGATCAAAACACATTTGCCTTTTCCTGTCTGCTTTAATGAAATGTAGTGAATATGTACACCTTTTTGCAATTTTTGACATTGCTTTGAGCAAAAACTCCGTAAAATTTATATCAATATCTATAGTGTTATGAAATGTTTTTTTCCACCCCCTTGCCAGTTGGTGTTAAATAACCTTGTTCATTAAATATATTACACAAGTAATCTATCTATCTATCTAAAAAATGTGTCATTTGTTCACTGAAGTGACCACTATCAAATATTAATCTTTGGCTGAAGACCTGAAAACAATGAATCAAACATTTGCAATAACAGAAACAAAAATTAGGGGGCAGGTACTGTTTCACAACACTGCACATTGTAATTGAGAGTTTCAAGAATGTGTAGATAATCATTGCAGTATCTCTGCTGTGACAAATAAAAAATCAATACTGTCATTCTCAATTGAGACAACAGGGCACCAGCCTATAACTTTTCTGTCAAGTGTCAGTAGGGTCACAATAAAATTGCTTAAATCTTGAAAACTTCCTACTATATTTTGATCTATTGCTTTCTTTCTATATTACATTCCTAACTTAAAAAAATACAGAAACCATTTGAACACTATGGATTTAAAAATAAATATCCTCTTTCAAAGAAACAGCACTTGACCAGTCTTATTGTAAGTCAGATTTATTCAAGTGGTCACCAGTAGTCTCAGACTACTGTAAACTGGTCTGTTAGTCACACAATCATAATGTGAGTGTGATATTTCTGAGGAATTAAATGGTGTGATGACATTTGTTAAGGTTTAGTGAGGAAACAACGAACAAGGCCTAGAATTAACTTAATTATTATAAGAGCTAAAAAAAAGGTGCCAGGCAAATGCCAGTATTTCACCCAACAAGGGCTCTACATGATGTTGGAATAGATATGTCTTGCAAGAGCAATACAGGTGGGCATGACAGAAATATAGTGTGGTTACTGCTAAGGAGTGGTAGAGAGCACACTAGCAAAGACCAATATTATGAGTAGATTTAGAAATGGAAGGACGCTGGGACGAAAAAGCAAGTATATGAGGAGTTCACCCTCTTACTTTAAGCAGCAGTAATGAGCCTCAAGAGCTTGTACGCATCTCCCAGGCACTTTTTATATTGGGGTTTGGCTCCCCCTAGGAGAGAGCTGATGTGCATGATCAAAAGGACACCTGGTACCAACAGGTGGAATGCTGGGCAGAATCCTCCAGGAGTTCTAAAAGCTAGTCCTGATGCCATAAATTATTTTTGCTGCTTTCCATGAAGTACTTCCTGGACAGGACTTAAATGTCTCTTACAGTTAATCAGAAGAAAGTTGAACAAAGGCTCGACTGGAATGACAAAGAGAGGGCCAGAGGTCTTAGAGAAGTGTGTGAAGTTTTAGTTTAGGTAGGTTCAGAGATGCACTGGATTTGTTGGTTTATTTTGTTTTAGTAGTTTGTGGTACTCATATCAGTATATACTTTTCATGTGAATTAAGTTTTGCTTAAATAAACCCTTATTTTACTATTTCTTCTTGGAATTATATGGTTTTGAGAATGACTCGAGAGTGCTAATCCTGTTTGAATGAGTGAGTGCAATTTCTCAAATAAGGATTTCAAAATTTTGTTTCTTTAATTTTTTATTTCTTTTATCCTAGTGTGTGGATATAAACACTGGGAACTTCAGTTTTTGTATTACATCTTGCCTGAAAAAGGGGCCTGAGTTGCCTCGAAAGCTTGCATATTGTAATCTTTTTAGTTAGCCAATAAAAGGTGTCATTTTGCTTGGTTTTTCTCTCTTTTCTCTAAAAATAACTTATTTGTTTTCCAGTAAAATATTATTCATTTTTATAAGTGAATATGTTTGTTAGAGCTTTGCAACAAACAAACAAAAAAAAACTATTTGGAAAGCATATGAATACTGTTATCCATCCAGTATTTTTGTCCTTTGAACAATTTTGCCCAAAATACAAATTTTTATCAAAACATTTCTTCTTTTACAAGCAAGTCAGAAATTTTGCAAAAAGAAACCTGGCTGATTTTACTACCTATCACTATCTGTTGTCGAGAATGCTGTAATGATGTCTAACTGAAACAAACTGATTGCAGCGTTGAGAGGAGAGTGGTACTAATAGTTAACTAGAGGGAAAAGGAAAATGTCTTAAGAACACCTGAAAAAAGTTTTGTAATTATTCCTATGATTTATTTTATTATTTGTTATCAGTTTTTGGTCTTGCCATTCTGTCTAGCAACACATCCCTGTTGTTAGCATGTGATGCCCGGAAATTGCGTGTTGTGGCATCATGACCAGGAAGGTATTTAAATCCGAACACATTCCTTCCTGGCACCAAAGATTCTGGATTTAAAAAAAAAAATCATTTAGTTACTTTTAACTTCTTCTCATTCTCTGTCTACGCAGACGAAATCTGTCTGTTACTTACACTTTTTTACGTAAGGCTGTCTTTGAGTTCTTGTCCAGTCAGTCAGTTTGGGAACATGATCTATCACTGTCTACTCCTTTTGATTGAGACCTGATTTTTAAGAACATTACTTTTGCCTTTAGAAATCTCAATTATCAGCATAGATGATTCAAATGTGTGCACTGTCTGTATTTCACTCCTTGTAAACATTTTGCTATGGACCTTTTTAATGATCCCCTATGTTCTCTTTGCTCTGCTAAACCCATAGGTAAATTTTTACAGGTGTACTGAGAACATCTGAAAGTTTCAGCCTTTTGATGAGCTGCATTGCAGTTTCTTTCTTCTGTCCTCTTCTTTAATATGCTATTTACTCCTCAAGTTTTCATTCTCTTGGATGTTCCTGCTCTTTCACTTTTCTCTTTCCAGCAAAGATTGTTCTGTTTGGGCACAATTGCTGAAAAGATAGTCTTAGCTTTGACTTGGATATCTCCTTTACTCCTTTAATTCCTTTCTCTACAACCATATGCATCTTGTACTATCTGCTGCTAGAATTAATGGTGTGACTGGCAGTCGTTTATACTTGTTTGGACTCACTTGGTTGGGAGCATTATTTAATGTCCATCTATTTTTTTTCCATATGCAGCTGTGCCTTCTTTGTTAAATTTGTTAAAAAAAGAGAAATTCCTGGGTCCCACTAATAGTTTCTGAAAAGGCATTACAATAACACATTTTGTTCGCTAATTTTAAGCAATGTTTTGAGCTTTGGTGTTCTGGTTCATTTAATTTTCTAGGTTCTGATCTTTACCCATTTAAAAATGCCTGAATTGTTCTTTCCATCTCCCATTCCAATCAAATTGACTGGAATACAGTCTTTTTTCCATGGCGGTACACACATACTCGCAAAAAAAAATTTGAGCATAAAGAAAACAGGAGATGAAAGTCCCATTAGGAAATAAGTAAATCCATAATCAGGGGACAAGCAAGAAGTTCAAAACTAAAAGAGACAAAAGTACATTGTTACACTAGAAACAAAGGCTGAAAAAACAAGAGCAAAATCAAAAATGAAAAGAAAGGTTTTAATCGAGAAATTCTAATTCTATTATGGGTTTCTTTACCTTACCTGTGAATATCACAAAGTTTCTTTTAAAAAGGATCCAATATCCTAATATTAGAAAATGTGTACTGCAGTCTTTCATAGATAGGACACGATGACACAATATTTCACATCATCTTTGTTGCAAGTGAGTGGCAATAGGCATATCAACCATAAGCAACATGGTCACCCATGTCCAGAAATAGCAGCACACACCTAAAAAACAGAGCGCAAAATTGCATCATCAGAATAACAATGTAATAAATAAACAATAAGAAATAAATATGCAAAAATTCCAAAAACAGAACAAACAGAGTCATGGTAGTCCAAAATGTAAATGACAAAGAGACACCAGTGTCTGTAGAGAGTAAGAGAAAGAGTTTTGAATGAATGTACTATATATCTTATAGAGCAGGGGCTCTCAACGTTGGTCCTGTGGACCCCCTGTGGCCGCAGGTTTTTGTTCCAACCAGATTCCTAATCAGTGACAACACCTTATAGCACTGATTTCATTTAATTAGCTGGTATTTTTTTTTTCTTTTATTCGACATTCAGAAAAGCATAGCAGCATGATTTTTACGTTTATAAATATTTCTGCTTTTACTATAGATTTAAATGCTTAACTCTCTTTTGTTGATTTCATTATACTTTGCCCTTTCTCTGTGCAGTTTTTCCCCCTTCATTGTATCTTAATAATGACAACTTAAAATGAGCAGAGCAGACACGCTGGTAAACAACACTGACTAATCAAAGGCTGCAGCTACTTTAGAGTCAGACCCACCAATTAGTAAATAATGAATTAATTAAACAATTAAAACACCTAGAAAAGTAGAATGAAAATCAAGATGAAAATACTGTTAAAAAGAAAAAAAACACATTATTCCTATATAACTGCTTGGTACATTTTAATATTTTTTTTTTTAGCAAACTTAAGTTTTCTAATTAATATATTATTCCTTAAACACAGAACTTGGGAAATATCAGTTCACTTAATTAGCCCAGGAGTTCAATTAAAAACAGAAGCTGGTGGAACAAAAACCTGCAGCGACAGGGGGTCCCCAGGACCGACGTTGAGAACCCCTGTTATAGAGTATACAGCACAACTCCTGGGTCCTGGCTTTGGTTTAGTCACACCTGGACTACTGCAACATTTTCTGCTGTCAGGAATACTGGTACGTCTTTTATTCAACCAACGGGAATGGGCACATATCACTCCTCTTTTCAGATCACTGCACTGGCTCCCTATTGCAGCTTCTGTTAAGTTCAATTCCTTGATGCCTGTCTACAAAGTAGCCAATGGGTCAGAACCTACTGTACATTCTGTATATGGAAACACTTGTAAGGTTTCATGTTCCTTTTCATCTACTCAGGTCTGCTGATGAATGGCATCTAGTGATATTGCCTCTGCATGGCATCAGATCTTAATCCAGACTCTTCACGTGTAGCTCCAAGCTGGAGGAAGTCGCTGCTCACCTGGGTTCAAACTGCTGACTCCTTCATTATGCTTAAGAAGTGTTTGAAGACTCTCTTGTTTAGTGAATTTCTGTTTAAATGATATTGACTTTGAGAGGTTATCGTAACCAAAGAAGCTCAACTAGCTTGCATTTTGTTCTTAGCTCTCTCACTTGTGATGATCAATTTTGTAACCTTTTCCTGTTACACTTGTTCCAAAACTGTCCCCATGGTCAATGGTTACTCAATTATGTTGACCTATTTTGTAAGTTGCTTTGGATAAAAGCATCTGCTAAGCAAAACAATGTAAATGTAAATGGCGGACAGGTAGGTGAGCCACCCAAATGGTGAAGTTCAGGGTTTTTTTTAGATGGGTTTCTTTGTACTTATTTCTTCCTTTTTAGCATCACTCCTTTTCGGTATTTTTGTTACTAAAATTGATGTATTTGTATTCTTAACACTTATTTTGGGTCTCCAGCTGCCACCAGAATCCCCTCCAAATACAGCAGTTTGCAAAAATTATCACTGCATATTAGACAGTGAACTGCATTATATTCTCTCCTTTCGTAGAGCTCAGTACAATTCATCATCCTCTCTTTCATCAGTTTACATTCTGTGACTCAAGGCATTTAATTTGTTTTTTCATTTACTGCAGATCAGCGTAAAGAGACAAACTGAGAATTGTTTTGTTTAGGTGCTCTTGATTTATTTTGTTAAGCTATATATTTTCCTGGTGTTTGATTTACATATTTATAGTAGGTAATAATACACATACGATTTTATATAATACAAAAGTCTTGTGATTGATTTGTGCTTTATATTTATATAAAGGTAGGAGGTTGTGTAGGGGCTTAGTGTTGGCCGTGATTCAGGTTTGAAATCTTTAGATAAATAACACTATTCTGTGAAAGTTAGGGGGGTAGTCTTGCATAACAAATTGCCTTGGGATGGAGAGGGCCTTTCATGTTGCACGTTTACTGGAATAAAGCAGAGTGGGGATTTACTGATGTAAAGGAAAATTGATAAAACCAGTGATTTTTATTTACAAAACACTGAATATAAATTATGTATGTTATATGTTAGTAATTGAAAATTATTTTCATCTACTCATTGTAATTTCAGTTTTTTTGTTCTTGAATCAAAATTAGCAACAGCTACAGTATAACATGTAGTTTCACTATTATGCGTTTTTATCACACTTATAATCTACATAAATAATAAAATGCTAGAGAGGGACTGCTTAAGGCTAGAGGGGATTATTTTTCACATCTTTTAATCAAACTTTAATCATCGAGACTGTGTATGTAAAGATGTATTGGCTTTCTTATATTAACAATTACCTTAAGGCAGGCAGTTCCTCACATCTGATCAACTTTTATTCACTGTTAGGAAACAATCCATAGTAATCCTGTACAATTAAATGCAAATAAGCCGTATTTTCTCAGAGATTAAAGCTGGAATTAAATGGCTTTATTCAATTTATTGGACACATTTCAGTCTGCATCCCCATCCTCACCTATGGTAACAGCTTTGATTAGCAACTGAAACAATGAGATTGCAGGTATAGTTAGTTAGATTTTGTTCCTTCGTTCACTCTCTTTGACACTGTGAAAAGCTTTCCAATTAGTGCTGAGCTGCTTCTCATTTGAACCAGGTTCTAACAGAGGTTGCTGAGGTATCTGTTTAGGAAGGCTCCTTGGTATCTCTCACAGGAAGAAAGACAGACATGGGCCACTGGCAGGTGACCCCCAGAGGCGGTTCAAGCAAACACTGAAGGGATTATATTGTATATCTCAGCGGAAATTTATGTTAAAGACTCTTGTTGGAACAGGAATATCTGAGACATCTTTCTGGAACAACTGCTGATGCCACCCTTACTAGAAGAAGTGGGAACAAAGGGAATGGCTGGGTAGGTGGTAATTTTTCACTTGACTGTTCCATTACTGAGCCACATAATATTAACCAAAACCACAATCAAATATTAGCTGATCTACTGTAAATTTCAACTTGCATACATTTTAACCTACTGTATGTAGGTTCAGAATTACCACCAAATTAAAAAAGCAGTTTGTTTGCTAAATTCAGAGATCATAAACGATGACCTGGTAGATGTGCTTCCTAATAATCAATTATCATTCTTAATTTACATAATGGTAGGATGAGGTTTTTTCTCATCTAGTCCTCTAGAGTGGGAGTATTTTTCACAAAGTGCAATCCCTTTAAATTGCTTTTCTTATCAGATTAACTGGGTACAGGAGGCCAAAAATAAGTTACAGTTAAATGAGCTTATTAAAGGCATAATGGCCCATACATAAGAAATCTGTATAAGGGTAATTTCACTTCAATTTCCATATTTATTAATGTGAAATGGGAGTATTCCATAAGATCAAATCCCACAACAGCCCTTGACTTAGTGAATGCAAATTTCAAGTTCAAAAAGGCACTATTTCATCTTCGTTTCTGTCTTTTTACACAAAAGAAGTGAGAAAAATTAGTATAACCTACAGCCTATAGCAATCATCCTCTCATCACAGAGTGGCAGTATTTTTCTATTTTGATCATCTTCCAGAGATGGGCCTTGTTCATTCTCATTATTATACCAAACAGCATGGATTTAATCTCTTGAGTAAAGGTGATGGCACTGAGATATACCAAAGACCAATCGTTCTGTGTACTGATATCATACATGCAATGCACATTTTATTTCCATAATGATGTTAAAAGCAAGAGATACTTACTGTAAGTAAAAAATCAGCAATATATTAGTCTATATATGTATATAATATAATGAGCCGATGTAAATATTTGAGATGGTTTCTGATACCATGCCAAAGCAAAACAACATACAAAGACGAAATCACTTTTGATCAAACTAATTCAAAAACGTACATTTCTCATTGCCAGTTGGTGAGGAAGCTGACAATTTGCTGATGTGCCTGCAATCAAATATCATAGCGTATTCCATAATTACAGTGCCATTTTCATGGCTAGGTTTTGCATTGCACCTTTTGCAGCCAGAATTGTTCTGAGTCCCATACAACTCTGTATTTAAGATTCAAAAATGATTTGGTGCAATTTATTTTCTAATATATATATACTATATATTATATATAAACATATATGTATATGTGGCTGGTCCTTGCTCTGCCACTGTATCCAAGACACAGCCACTACTCTGCATTGTGAAAAAATCAAAAGGACCACACTGAAGTCATGTTTCTGTTTAGGTTTGTATTCACCAAGGTCTGAATTAGATGATATAAAAAAGAATATATACTGTAATTACACAACCAACCTCCCATCATTTATTCCCACTCTCCCCAGACAAACTTGTTATGGCTGTGAAGAGGGCATACAGTGCATGCAGGTAGTGAAGCCAAAGGGACAAAGGTCAACAATAAATAATTTTAAAAAGTACAAATTACAAAATCCATCATAGCCAAAATTCAAAGTAATTAGACAAATGTGGGATTTTTGTGGAAAATTAAAGTAATTAAATAAAACCCTGTTACATATAAATACAGGTATATACTTTATATTAGGGTTGCTAAATATTTAAAAATGTTACATGTAATTAATCATAAAATAGCATTTGTTTAATCACGTTTAACTAAGGTATTTCAGCAGTTTTCAGTAGTCCGCTGTGAATATGACTGCTGTACAACTTCTTAGACACTCAAACTGTGAACACTTGTGTCTTTCCTATAAATCCTTGATACATGACATACTTGTCCTTGTTAAGGTAATGTGTAAGAATTGTCAGACCTCGCTGTTCTGATGCAATCTATTAAGTCGAATTGTACATTCATGGATTGTAGTCGGCAAAATTTTTTGCCTACCATTTTAGAGTTTTTAAGAATGGCACTATGCAGTTTTTGCTCTTAAGTGATAGGCCGAGGATGTTGTAATTCTGTGATATTAAAATTTGTCTGCAATCACTTTACAACTTTTAAATCAAAAGCAGCCATCATAAGTTTCATCTTTCTGTCTCAGCTAGCATTAATTGAATAACTTAGATCAGGAATTCCCACACTTTAAGTCAGGAACCCCCTAGATGTTGTATCATCTGGACAGGGTCTACAACTAAAATAAACAAAATGTGATGATGTGGAGCATGATCTTGGACCTTAGTTACTCCTAACAGTAGTTATACTGAATGATTTTGTATAACAGTAGACCTGTTAATAAAAGCAAATGGTTAGCTACAGCAGACTATTGACACATATTTGATGGAATGTCTATTTATTCCAGGAACTATCAATCTTTTTTCTTGGTGTAGCACCGCCAGCAACTGAAATATTTTGCAGTGCCAATATTTTCTGGGTCCAACCTGCGAACGTTGCAATCATGTTCCAACCTCATTGGGCCATATGTTTTGGGCCTGCACCAAATTAACATCACTCTGGACCAAAACCTTTAAATGCCTTTCAGACAGCCTTGGTGTCACAATCCCTCCTAACCCACTAACAGCTGTGTTTGGTGTACTTTCAGATAGGCTTAAAGGGGAGAAGGACAAACAAACTGTTATGGCCTTTGCTACACTATTGGCACGTAGACTTATCTTGCTCAACTAGAAGAAAGCTAACTCAGCTCTTTTATGTCAGTGGGTAACTAATGTTATATACTATTTGAAAGTGAAAAAAATCTAATTCTCACTTAGAGGATCTGTACAGAACTTTTTAAAAACCTGGCAAGATCTAATTAATAACATTTTAGAATAAGCATTTCAATTGTGGAAGTGGATTCTGTTCCCTTTTTTATTTATTTATTTACTTACTTATTTGTTTTTCCTACTATTAAAGTTTTACTCTGTTGGCCTAGCTCTCTTTCTCATGGGTGGAGGTTGATTTGACTTGAACTTAGTTCTGTAAAATTTGACTTGCTTCTATGGAATGTTATTTGCTTTTAATAAATTCAATAAAATGTGAAAAAAGAAAACACTCAGGACATGAATATGTTACTGAATTTAAATGAATTGTCAATAAAATAATGTATTCTGCTTGGACGCTTTTTGCCTATCAGATTACATAATTAAATTTGCATAAATAAATATCCTTCTTGAAAAAAGTGAAATATCTAGATAATCAAAAAAAATTGTAAATTTGTAGTGTCCTGCATTGGATGGACTGCCATCCTTTTCCAGGGTTCATTACTGATATGCAATAGAGAGTGAGGATATACTGTATGCCATCCCTCTATAACTATGTACTGTGTGCATTAAAAATACAATATATTCACGTCATATTTTAGTTTACTCAAATAGGTGTCATAAATGTTCCTGTATTGAATATTTACTCACTCATTCACTTTCACAACATTTTTATTATATTACAAGGTGGCAGGGGCCACAACATATTGGGCACAAGGCAAGAAGAAAACCTGGACAGACTAATCCAGGCCACACTTTGTCACACACCCATATTCATTCACATAGGGCCAATATGTGTGGGTAAACCATCTTCTCCAAGAAAACCCACCCTGGCAGGGAAAATCTGACAGAAGCACAAGAAGATAATTTAAACATAGGACTCAGGCTGTGAAGAAACTAATTCACTTCAACAGTGCCTTGATGCAGAATTATTTTCATCCAGAACAGACAGTTAAAACTGAGGTTTATAATTTGCATGTGCACATTAAAAAATTAAGTGTACTACATAAGCATGCTGCCCTTTGCTTTAAGATGTTGAATTACCTCATTAACACAAGTTACCCTTAACAATTCACACACATAGTTAAATGATTGTTGTGCAATACTAGTGGTTCACAAGGTTTCAGAAATAATTCAGCTGTCTCTGTGAGATTTATCCAGCAGCTAGAGAATTTCAAGCAGTGATTCATCTTTAAAGATCAAGGAGCTTTGAAAACAATTGAGGGATTAACTTGTAAAAATGCACAGATCAGAAGAAAGCGATCTAAAATTTTAAAGACACTCAATTTTTCTTAGCCTGTGGGTCTCTGTGACCTTATAGTGGCCTAAGTGGGGCCAGAAAGTGAATGAATGAATGAATAAATAAAGACAATGTTAATCAATAATAAATGGTTGTCTATACCTAATAACTAAGCCAGCTTTTTATGCCCCAATAAGGACAAAGAAAACCAACATACACACACACCTCATTTGGTCTAGTACATTCAACATATTTAGTGTACTAACTTAGTAATGTTAAAAATGAATTGCATTCTCCTTTAAGACCATTTTGTTTTTCTTATGGGTGCCACCATTTTCTGGTTCCATTATTTTTAGGGGGTGTATTCCAGAAGTCCAATCATATGATGTCATTGGTGCATCCATGTTTTACCCAAGATTGTGAATTCACCCCAAACCTTTAGAATTAATTCATTTGTTGTGTTTTGATTTTTTTCTGGTTAGAAAATGTACCCATTCATTGAGTGCAGTTTAGTTCTGGTTGCATGTTCATTTATTAGCTTACAAATTCCCTGCACTGTTTCCTGATTACAATTTTTGCTATATATTCTGAGCTTTGTTTAATTGATTCTCAAATCCTATCTTATCACACTGATCTGGATTTCCACTATCTTGTGAGAAGAACTTTTATTCAAATCACAGTAGTTCATCCTATCATTATACAGTACCTGGAACAAATGGTAGTTTCTGATCTACAGTATATCTTATTTCACAGTGTTGAATCATCTACTGTAGTACTCCACCACTCCAAGAAGCTGTCTAATATGCATGCAAATATCATTAACAAGAGCTTCATTTTATGTAGGCCCAGCAAAGTTGATCACCACACCACCTCGATATTAATTTGTCGTCAAGCAAAGTGTTATATGTCATGAATACATAATGCATCCAAAAATAAGACAAAAAGCAGGCGAGAACCATCACTAACCTGCCCAGAAGAGATTGACCTTAACTCAGCCAAGCCCCTAATGCTATGCGGCAAAACAAAATGTCCACAGTTCTATTAAAAAGCCCCACAAAAGGAAGGATAGCTGTCAACCCCTGGCTTGCCAACAAACAGGGCAACAAAGGATCTTTACAAATCAAAGATTTGTTTACAAAACTCAAAACATATAACAAAATGCTCAAAAGAGCAATAAATGCAAAAAGGATTTGTTTCACGCAATAATCCACAGCAAACAAGTCCTAGTACACTGTCCAGAAGAATAGTCGAAGAAAAGAAGGCAAGAGTATCAAAAACTGTAAATACAAACAGAAAATAGCAATACTTATAGGAATTCATAATAATCAAATGATCCTCACCTTATGAATCTTCTCAGCTGACTTACAATAGATAGCTGGAGGGAAGGCTCAGGAGTGGTGACATCAGAGTGGCCCTGCCTCCTGAGGTACAACCTACAAACCTTAGATCTTCAGATGGGTTTCTGCTTATTATTCCAAGAGCTAAACTTAAAAGAAGTGGTTAGACAGCCTTCTGCTGTTATACACCTAAAATCTGGAATAGCTTGCCAATAGGTATTTGCCAGGCTAATACAGTGGAGCACTTTTAAAAAACTGCTAAAAACACATTACTTTAACATGGCTTTCTCTTAGCTTCATTTTAGTTTAATCCTGATACTCTGTATATTCAATTAATTATCATTATCATTCATGGTGGCTCTGAAATCAGTAAGACCCCTACTTTCTCTGCTGTTCTTTTTCCGGTTTTCTGTGGTGGCGATCTGCGGCACCACCACCTGATCAAAGCCATGATGTCCCTACATTGATGAATTAAAGGCCAGAGGTCCACATGACTATCATCATCAAGTTCTTCCATGTGAACCCTGAATACAATGAGGACTTATTGAGGTCATTTATGTTAGGTAGAATGTCTAAAGGGAGCTGGGTGGTCTCGTGGCCTGGAACCCCTGCAGATTTTATTTTTTCTTCAGCCGTCTGAAGTTTTTTTTTTTTTTGTTTTTTCTGTCCTCCTTGGGCGTTGGACCTTACTTTTATTCTATGTTAATTAGTATTGCCTAATTTTATTTTCTTATATATTTTGTTTTTTTTCTCTTTCTTCATCCTGTAAAGCACTTTGAGTTACATTATTTGTATGAAAATGTGTTATATAAATGTTGTTGTACAAAATACACTCACCTAAAGGATTATTAGGAACACCTGTTCAATTTCTCATTAATGCAATTATCTAATCAACCAATCACATGGCAGTTGCTTCAATGCATTTAGGGGTGTGGTCCTGGTCAAGACAATCTCCTGAACTCCAAACTGAATGTCAGAATGGGAAAGAAAGGTGATTTAAGCAATTTTGAGCGTGGCATGGTTGTTGGTGCCAGACGGGCCGGTCTGAGTATTTCACAATCTGCTCAGTTACTGGGATTTTCACGCACAACCATTTCTAGGGTTTACAAAGAATGGTGTGAAAAGGGAAAAACATCAGTATGCGGCAGTCCTGTGGGCGAAAATGCCTTGTTGATGCTAGAGGTCAGAGGAGAATGGGCCGACTGATTCAAGCTGATAGAAGAGCAACTTTGACTGAAATAACCACTCGTTACAACCGAGGTATGCAGCAAAGCATTTGTGAAGCCACAACACACACAACCTTGAGGCGGATGGGCTACAACAGCAGAAGACCCCACCGGGTACCACTCATCTCTACTACAAATAGGAAAAAGAGGCTACAATTTGCACAAGCTCACCAAAATTGGACAGTTGAAGACTGGAAAAATGTTGCCTGGTCTGATGAGTCTCGATTTCTGTTGAGACATTCAAATGGTAGAGTCAGAATTTGGCGTAAACAGAATGAGAACATGGATCCATCATGCCTTGTTACCACTGTGCAAGCTGGTGGTGGTGATGTAATGGTGTGGGGGATGTTTTCTTGGCACACTTTAGGCCCCTTAGTGCCAATTGGGCATCGTTTAAATGCCACGGGCTACCTGAGCATTGTTTCTGACCATGTCCATCCCTTCATGACCACCATGTACCCATCCTCTGATGGCTACTTCCAGCAGGATAATGCACCCATGTCACAAAGCTTGAATCATTTCAAATTGGTTTCTTGAACATGACAATGAGTTCACTGTACTAAAATGGCCCCCACAGTCACCAGATCTCAACCCAATAGAGCATCTTTGGGATGTGGTGGAACGGGAGCTTCGTGCCCTGGATGTGCATCCCACAAATCTCCATCAACTGCAAGATGCTATCCTATCAATATGGGCCAACATTTCTAAAGAATGCTTTCAGCACCTTGTTGAATCAATGCCACGTAGAATTAAGGCAGTTCTGAAGGCGAAAGGGGGTCAAACACCGAATTAGTATGGTGTTCCTAATAATCCTTTAGGTGAGTGTACAATGGACATAAGAAAACATGTTTTTACACACAGAAACATAATAATACATAGTTAGAAGGCTGTTAACAAAAAATGAATAGTTAAAAAAGACATTAAAAAAGGAACATAAACAGAGGCAAGAGGACATACCCTTGAAGACAGATAACATTATGGAACTGAAAGTCAACAAGAAGGACTGGTAAGCCTATATAGGCTTTGCTGAAAGTGCAAGTGCCAAGTTGAGGGTAACTTAAGACTTTGAATGCACATGAGCTTGGATGCAGCTTGAATAAAGAGTGGACCAAGGTATATTCCCTTATGTGATCTCAACGATGTTATGACTTATATTCAAGGTAACTGTTAAGCTGAGTGTGTGTCTCTATCAATGCCTACCAAGCAAAATGGTAGATTTAGAGAAAATGTGCTACAAAGGAAATTAATGTTATACTCATTACTGTAAATAAAGACTTAGTTAAATAAGATGTGCAAATCCCAGATTCTCAGCTAAGTGATTATTTTTCCTTTGCTCACATTTAATTGATTTCCCCCATCTTAACATCGTTTTCATTTTGATCATCTTTGCTTCCTGTTTTGATTAAAATGTTTACATTTTTATTTTAGCAAAATTAAATATTGTTGCGGCTTGCATATCATGGGATGTAGTGGGTGCTCAACAAGGCCAAATTTGTAAGGTATGTATATGGAAACACTGTCTCCATATAAATGCTTTTAAGAGCTATTTTACCAGTATGAAAGGTAATTTTAACACTCTTAATTTACTGGGCATAGGTAATACATAAAGCACCTTCAGGAAAATAAAACAGAAATAATAACAAATTTGACAATAACCTACAAAAAGATTCAAACAGTGAATACGTACGCAGGATTGTTTGATGTAATTTTGTCACACTTTTTGACAGAAACAAAATAATTAACAAGCTCCAACAAACTGGACAGTTTGGTAAAACTGTCTCAATTTCAAAATCCCTGCAGGCTAAGAATTCTTGTTATATGATACCCTGGATTTAGTAAATACCTGCAGCGAGGCAATCAGCACAGTTGCTGTGGCAACCATCTCTGCACAAATACAATTTTCTATTTACTGTTCTATAGCTGTTCAGTCATTTCAAAAGTTTCATCTTGTGTTATGTTCACTTAAGAGAACTTCCCAGGTAACTGCTATCAGCTACAGTTATTTTACACTTTTTTTCAGGTCTATAGCAAGGGGTCTGCAAAGCAAAAAAAAAACAACTTTATTTTGTTTCTTGGTGAGGTTTTCTCCATTACTGTCGAGTTGCATAGTATACCTGTTACACAGAGGAAAGAATAAATGTGGAAGTATTTAACACAAGGAATAAAGAAGTAGAGATCTGAGCTGGCTCCTGAAGGAAAGTTTCAGATGCTTCTTTCTTTGTGTACTGTATGGAGAAATTAACCCAATTTTTACCCATACTTTCATTGTTTACTTCTCAGGGAGACAGAAGTTTTGAAGTAAAGCAGTTATTTCATGTGATAAAGGGAGACATTTTGATGTATCGTAGTTATACCCACTAGTATCTATCTATCTGTCTAGTCTGGGTGCTGAGGAGAAGTGATGTTTTGCATTTTCATTACCACATGAAAGTAAGAATTTCACTGTACTCTATGCATGTGGCAATACTGACCCTATTAACATACATCATCACTAAGCTGACAACAACAACTAAGATCATCCTTTTATAGAATTATCTAAATGGTCATAAGAGCAATTGAGCATTTTTTCAAAAACATTCTTCTGGATCAACTGTGTTAATTTCTTTAGGAATTTTAAAGACCTGCATTAGGACCCCATTTAGCCTGTCAGGGTAGGGCAGGCCCTTTGGTCCTGGGGTGCACTTGGTTGATCTTCTCTGCACAGTTTCTAAGAGCTGTTAAGTATTTTTTGTAGCACAATGACCAGAACTGTCTACGATATCCCAGCTTCAGAGTCTCACCAGAATATTAAACTCATTTACAATGTTGTTTGTCTGCACTCTTTTATTATGATCCCTAGTTTGCTTTGATTTTTTTCTTCTTCACCTACAAATTTTTCTCAGTGATTCTGTATTTTTTCTTAAGAGCTCTGAATTAAATTGATTCCAATTATCATGTCATTCTGTGGGTTCTATTTGTTTTGAAACTTACATTTTATTTGATTAAGGTTTTCTGTAGTGCCATATTGTTTTTTTTCTTGTTGTTGCTGCTGCTGCCATTTTTTTTGCTTTGCTATCTAAACTCTACATTCCATTGCCAACAAAGTGAATACTGGAGGTGGTGGCAAGTGATGACATTGCCAAAATAACATTTAAGCCAGCATCACACTTCTGTGTTTATCCAAGATTCTAGATAAATTCTCTAAAACATTTGCATGTGCTTTCTTTATTTAATTCCCAGTATAAGATCTTTTTGCCTAGTGATTTTGACTTACATTTTGATTTCATTTGGCTTTGTTACACACTTTGCCATCCTGGTTTTGTCCCTTGTTAACTCTTTTGGTTATATTTAATCCCCTAAACCTTTAACAAGTTACCATTCTGAGGCAGAACACTTGTGAAGAGACAGTTACATCCAAGTGCCAGTTTGTCAAGACAGGTTAAACTCTTTAGTGTTTCCATAATCACCACTGTATTACTTAATTGAAAGGAGTCAATATCATTATATCGGACCATATCATGTCCTGCTTCCTTTTTGGCTGAACACACACTGCACGACTAACTGGATGGAGTTTAGAAACATCTTGGATCACTGATTTGTCTGTCATGGTATTTTTGTATGTTTTTGCATGATTTTGCTTTATGTACTGTACTTGTTAATTCATTCATAGTCTTGAAATGTTTTTTCTTGGAAATATCTCTGCTCAGCCATCCAGAAATTGAATCTCCTTACTTTAGATTAACAAACAAGGATTCTATTTCTGAAGCAGTTGAATGAGGGCCACATAACATCCAAGGTTTCAAATATATGTTTTGTGTCTCTTTTGTTCATTTTTGATTCTTTTATTTATGTTGTCTATGTATATCAGTTGCCTTTGCTATGTTCTGTGTGCTTGTAGGTGGTCTCCCAGAGATGAGAACACCTGCTAATCACTGCTAGAAACTGCACTTCACAATATAAATATGAAAGGTATTCCACAGTTCTTTTTGAACATACCTAAGAGTGGTGAATTTACTTCTATTTTTTATGAATTCTGTTCATTATTGGATGTCTTACATTTCAACTCTCTGCTTTGTTTTTGACCTTCCCTTTGGAATCTGCTTTGTAACATGTTTGATTTGGATAGCCTTCGTGTTTCAGGAAAAATACCATTTTCCCTTGTGTTCCATGTAGCTTCATAGTGACTGAAATACATTTTGAGCTGAATAAATCTCTTATTTTATAAAGTTTGGTGCTTGCCCTTATTAATAGCTGGGGTTTGATGATGATATGCCCCTCTAGTGGGCATTATTAGAAGTGCTTTGAAACTCTTTAGTGTCTGGGACTCCTAGTTTATGACAATAAGTTGGCTGCAATCATCCAAACTGCTTCAAGTCTACTGATGTTCACTAAGTAAACTATGAGTGCTTAAGATTTTTATTTCTTTGTAGCTTTGTAGCATGTAGCTTGTTCTGACCTCATCAGCAAGCAGAGAAATTAACATCATTACCATATATATATTCATCTTATTAGCAAACATTCTGTCTATGTGTAAAAGCATGGCACAGTTCATTCTATAGCAGAGTGTGCAAAGTAAAATGTAGATAGACAGCATGTACCTGTAAGCACTGCCAAGGCACTTCTTCTCTGCTAAAATCCATTGACCTAGGTATATGGCTATTGCCAAATCTCCGGGAGGAATTTGACTTGGATCAGTTTACCTAGAAAACACAGTACCTCTGATCAGAGAGGTGTGAGGCAGAACTAGTTAAATGAATATGCAGGTAAGCAGTGCACAAGGCTGATGAAGGAGCATGGAGCCACGCGCAAGATTGACGAAGTGGCACCGGCACTGGAAGATGATTGAGTAAGAGGACAGAAAGTTTCCTTAGTGATAAGTATTTTTTGCATTCTCAAAAACATTAAAAACTTCATTTTACTGATTTTTTTGCATCCCGGGTATACCCAAATATGCTCCTATAATCTGCCTTAAACTCAATTTTTTTAAAATACTTATTGAAAAATTACCAATGTTCAGCTGAACTGCTCTGTAGTTCAGGATGAAGAAAATTTGTTTGGGCAAAAATGTTCAAAACAATTTCTTTATTTATGTCAACTTTTACTAAATGAGGTCTTGCTTCGACAACATATCGTGATAAACTTTATGCAAGTACGATTTGAGTGAGTATCATTTCAGTGAATATGCAAATGGTCCGGACATGAAGACCTGTTGATGGAGGATATTAAATTTGAATATGGTTTTAAAATTCTGTTTTATGTTTAAAAGTACTAGGGGGCTTTGCCCCCTGCTCGCCAACCCCGTGCTTGCGCTACGTGCTAGCCTCTTTGTGGTTCTGTTGCTTGCGTATGGGGATGCATTTGTACAATTTAAGCAGATTTTTTATTTTCATGGGAATTGTTACATATGCATAATAGAATTATTTT
>JANRMT010027041.1:62413725-62424058 GCA_026402145.1 Polypterus bichir lapradei
TTTTTATTTTCATGGGAATTGTTACATATGCATAATAGAATTATTTTACATTACGGCGAGTAATTAACCATATTAAAAAAGAGTAAAACGTAACAATTCGAAAGCTAATTATATTTCATGTTGCGTTAGAGCTATTTGATTTCAATTTTGTTCTGTTTGGCTTTGAAATTAACATGCAAATACATTTTAAACTTACACTTTCACTGTAACACTTCAGTAAAAACAATGTTTTAATTACATTTTCGTCAATATTGCATTGAATTTTGATTCTGTTTGGACTTTTATTGTGACAACGCAACATATAACTTCCAATGATTGAATTTCGTTTCTTTCTCTCTATTAAATAAAACGACTTTTTTGAATTTTTGGCTCTGAGATTTGTTAAATGTCTTTGCAAAAGCTATTCTAATGGGAAACAGTTAACGTTTTAAAACAAATGGCATAACAAGATCTCCTTTGTTGTCTAATGTTATCCTCTGAAGATGTACTACATTACCTTTCTTGGATACATCCTTCATTCTACAGTAATTCATGTGGAGTAAGACCAGATGGTGTTAACGGTTGTAGTTATTCTTCAGGATATTGTAAGTTAATATTTTCATCTTCCGCATGATCACCACCAACTGTTTCAGTATAGTCTATTGATATACATTTAACCAATTTGCCATGTAACCGATCGACATTTTTGGTGTTAATTCATTTGACTGCATTTCTTCTTGCTGTTATAATTTCCAGTGTACTCATTTTTTCTGTTGATAACCCTTCGTGACGAAATTCTTCAATAAGATTTGGACATAATACGTCTTCTTTAATTGGGATCTTAAAGTGATGAAAACGTTGAAATTTATAACAGCTTAGAGAGCAGAAAATGTGTCTGTCAAAAGCATTCACATGAATGAGAGGTGAGATTACTGTGTGCGTGGTTGAAAATGGTTGAGAGGAGGGTGTAACTTAAACAAATCTCATGGCCAAGGTCTCAACTAGAAAAAATCTTCCAAAAAGTCTCGTCTTGTTGCAGGATTTTTTTTATTATAATAAAGAGATACTAAAATTTGAAATCACAGAAAAATTATATGCATGAACATGTATAAACTTATGGATCCACATTAATAATCCTTCATAAAATAATCAAAAACCACTGATATTCTATGCTATGTTTTCTTTCCTCCATAGTAAATAAGACAAAACAGCAGAAATAAATACAATATATAAAAAAATCATGCCATAACAGTCCATTATATCAAAACCTGATTATAAATGAGTTAATGAGATATTTGACATAATTGACAAGGCAATCATCAGGAAATAAACAGAAATAAAAAGTAAAAATATATGAAAGTGATAAATCAATGGTATAACTCTTTTTGCCTCTTATATAGTTATTTCTATGCTTGTTCTCATTATTCTGTTTTGTTAAAGCAGTTTCTCTTTTTACTGTATACCAGTCTCTTCAGCTCAGCCTAGCCATCTGTTTGTGTCTCAAGAAGCTTGCTTAATATTGTGGGCTCTGCCTCACATCAAATACACATCACATCGGATACAGTACACGCCCATGAAAATGTCTTTGGGCATACTTGGGAAAATATTGAAGGAAGAAAACTGGGTCATGCCCATAAGAGGAGACATTAAAAGCTGCACATCACAGACAAATCTTGTCATTTGTTAACTGGCATAAATAACTGCAGGGGCACCAGTTGGGGAACACACAGTAGCCTGGGGAACTATAAACACTCACAGAAAAAAACAACACATCTAAATGTCAGAGCTTCACAAATACCTACTAGAAGGGGCTGCTGGTGGGATTCTCTCCCCACTCATCATTATTTCTTTCTTTTCTAATGTTCATTATGCATTCATTCTTGCCATCATTATTGTCTTTGAGCAATTATTATCTTTTGCTCTCCAGCTTTACTGCTTATGTCCCTATTGCTGAGCCATTTTGGTGCTGTTTTTATAACCCATATCTAACACAAGAGGGAAAAAAGATCATACTAAGAAGATAACAGCTTGAAGGACATGGCTTCATTTGTACCAGCTCTTACAAAAAGGCAAGAAGTAATTAAAGGCTAGTGCACCTTTATTTGTAATGATAATTTTAAACTTTTTAACTTATTAATAATTATTTTGTAAAGTGTTTTAAATGTTGATCACATTTACAAGACATTTTACAAAGAAAATACAGACATTAACTCATGATAACAAGCCAGATTATAATCAGCTCAAGTATATTTATTGTCAGTTGGCTCATTCTAAACAATCTACACTGTTAGACCGTACAGCGCTTATTGATCAGCAGAATCGAATTTTTCTGTATTTAAAACCTTTTTAGGGTAAAAACATTTTTAGTGTATTGTGTGTTTTGTGTTTACTGAATTCTGAAAAAGAGATACTAATAATGTTTTTAATAAATGTTTTATTTTATTTGCATCTTTCACTCACCTTAAAAAGTTTGAATTAAAGCTTATTGAAATTTCACTCAATTTATTTTGTCCGATCAAAGGATTTACGTCCATTCTTTTGTTCTGTTGAAGATGATCAAAGGTTTCAGTTGTATTAAGAACATTCATGTTCGGTATTATTTGCTTACCCAAGTCTAACTTTTATCCTATTAGTTATTTTTGCTCTAAATGTAATGCATCTTTCAGTGCTTTATTCCCATGCCACTGAATGACATTTTCCTACATAAAATGGATCTAAATGCTTTTTCTGATACAATAAAAGAGATTTTTGATGCATTAGGTTTGGCAAATGCTTTATATAATTTCATTGGACCTTGATAATTTTATCACACTGTAGAAAACTCTTTTCATTTGATATGTCAGCATTAAAATTCTGAAGGCAGCTATAACAAAAGTGCCCATTCTCTCAGCCAAGACCATGCATTCACTCCAGCACATCTATTTACATGTTTGTTGGGCCAATTGGAAGTGGATAAATAAGCAGAGATTATTATTGCAAAGGTTCTAATAAGATACTGAATAATATTTTGGGAAGAATAATTCAAAATGCTTAGGAACCAGTTCTTTAAAAAGGTAGCTGCTTCTGTAAATCAGTGTTTAAAGGAAAATATTCTCTGGTCTGATGAGACAAACGTTAAATGAACTCTTCAGACAGAAATCCTACCAGGGAGACTGGTCAGAATTGAGGGCAGGATGAATCCAGCCAAATACAGAGGGGTCCTCGAAGAAAACATGCTCCAGAGTGCACGTGACCTCAGACAGGGGTGACAGTTCACCTTTCAAAAATATCTGTAAGCAGGCTACAGTACAATGCTTGAGTGGCTTTAGGACAAATTTCTGAGTGTCCTTGTGTGGCCCAGACTTAAACACCATAGACCATGTGTAGAGAGACCTGAAGTTGGCAGTTTACAGGCACTCCCAATTTAACCTAACCAAATTTGAGAGGGTCTTCCAGGAAGAATGGGATAAACCCCCCAAATACAGCATGCAAAACTTGTAGAGATGTACTCAAGAAGACTCAAAGATGCAATTGCTGCCAAAGGGGCTTCTACAAAGTGCTGAATTAAGGGTCTGCATATTTATACTTTTCAAATTAAATCTTTAACACAATAACGTGTGCAGAAACTGAAGGGATGTGAATCCTTTCTGAATCCACTGTATTTGTTGTTTTACTCTTACTTTACTTTCATTGTGTTGCCATTCTGTAAGATTGGCATGGTTGTTAGACTCATGCTGAATATTCAGCATTACACAAGACATTGTATGACTGTGTTAGACAAGATGAGTACATGTATTAAACAATATTTGAGAAATAAAGAAATAACTTTAAAGAGAAACCGTTTTTCTTGCACTCTTTTTGGCTAGAATCTTCATGTTTGTTTACAATTTTATACAATTTTCGTAATCACCCTACACCATCTGTTGACATTTAGTGTTACTGACTTTGGCTATGTCTGACTTCCCTTCTGAATCATCGCTTAATCTCTGCCACTTGATTAATTACTTTGATTTGTCAGAACTTCTATGGAAAGCTCCCACTGATAATGATGGCTTTAGAAATTCCACAGGGATTTGTGACAGATCATTTGTCAAAATATTAGTCCACTTACAATTATCCACTTCTCTAAGTAAAATAATTTCATTCACTTTATTTTTAAGGAGGTTGCATATTGTGTCAATGTCCAGATGAGTTTTCCTCCTAAATCCTAAAGATGTGCATATCTGAAAGGGAGCTTCCGAATTTGGCATCTCTGAATGTACAGTAGGTGTATACGTGTGCGGACCTGGTCCTGCCTCATTGCTGCTGGGATTGACACAAACAGCCTAAACGGAATTGTTCAATGCTATTGTTATATTATGAACATGGCACAATATCATTTAGTCCAGGAATTAGGTTTTCTATGTAACTTAATCTATAGTTTACTCTAATATTTTTTCTCTAATATAAACAATAAAGCTGCCCACTATATTCCAGGCATGGAATGTATATTTCATGTAAAACCTTGTGCACTTGTAGTCTATGTAGGGTAATATATATTGCAGAATAATTTTTACTTACTTCTGAAGTCTGTTTGGGTGTTTTAGAGTGAGCACTGTTACTGTACTGCATAAACTGATGTATAAAAATATAGAAGATATTTTTCTGTGCCAATTTAAACTTAAGACTTCTCCTGTACACCTGACCAGGTAAATTCAGAGATTGAATAATGGTTAGCAGCAAGGAACTTACCACAGCGATATATCCTATTTCTAGATTTGATGTTGGAAAGTGTCTGTCTATTGTAAAGATGGTAGCCTATTAAACTGGCCTCCCAAATAGCACAATACAGCTATAACACAATAGCTTACATAAACTTCAGTTTCAGTAATAAAATTTGTATTCCCTTCACCAGTCCCTAAATTTGGAGGAGGCTGCTTTACTCAAGCAATCCACTAGACACAACATTAAATAAGAAAAAGAGGACAATGTGAGACAATCTGGAAGACCTGCATATTTCCACTATGGGACCAGAGCAGAAGCTGGTACCAGGAAAGGTATAGGGACTCTCATAAATATTCAAAAGTGACTTTGTCTACATAAATAATAGTAGGACTTCCTGTCCCATCCTTAAATGAAGCTAGTTTTTCATGTTTGCCCTCATTGTAGGTTTTTTTTTGGTAAAATAACATCTTGAATACTGTCTAACTTGTAAGCCGTTAATTGTAGGCTTAGTATAACTTAGCTCTTTTTTTCAGACTGGTACAGAAATATAGCACTCTTGTGCTATTTGTCTATCTACAGATGTGTATGTAGAAACTGTTTTCTGAAGTATTTTGGTATATTTGTTGGATGCCAGAGGTAAAAGCCAAGAAAAGGTCGCTGTCATGTAAAGGGCAAAGCAATAAATAGAAGCTGGGAACCAGTAATTGAAATGTTTTACTCTAAAACATTTATGAGAATTTTATCTATGTTCAAGCATTCCTTTCTATGCTACCTATGATCTTGTATATCAGCATTTTCCAAAAAATATGCTGGCTCTCACTGATGAAATCACCAGTCTGAAGGGTACAGACATTGGCACATAGACAATGACATCATCTGCAAACAAAAACACACATTAAAACACTTAGGCTGGGATTAGTCCATCACAGGGCCAATTACAGCACTAAACCCTGATCTCATTTGAAGTTTGAACCTGCTGCTATTCCTGGACTATTTATTTCTATCCTGAACACCCCTCAGCTGACAGACCATCCTGTGACAATGTCTTTTGGATGATCACCTAAGCCTTCACATGATCCTATAAATTGTAATGAAATGTGCAGAGCATTTTGTCTTATTGGAAATGTGTGAACGCATCGGTAAAAATGTCAAAAAATATGTGACCATTTTACCAAGTCTAGCATTGGCTCCATTATTCAGGAAATGTTTCAGTCTTTGACAGCTTGTTAAATTAATTGACCTCCTTCGCAGCATGTTTATTAAGAGACTCACATAGCTGAGACCTGTCGAGTTCTCCAGGAGAATTCAGTAGCAGCAGAGATAAATGTTTCTGTCAGATTGCAAATGGCATCATTTCAGTGATTATAACTGTTGAATTTCTCAGTATACATGTATTCACTTTCAGGCTCAGCATTTTTTTTGTACTACATAGATGTTAGTTGTATTAACTCTAATTTACTGTTACATTTCAAAGAGAAATGCAAGATGACCAAAAATGATGAGTGTGATGCTCTCTGTACAACAAATAAAGAGTTATCATTTGACAGTTCAGAAAAAATACCATTTTTTATAAACACAAGTGTTTTTAGGGATGTTCTGGTGCCCTATGACCCTGAATTTAATAAAGCAGGTTTGCAAATGAATGAATGGACTGATAAAGCTTATGCATTCACCCAAAGAATTTGAACAAAAAAAAAATGACAGATGAGAACAATCAATCATATATTCTGAACCTAACATCCTGGAAAAGACTGCATAAAAATAAATACAAATTAATGGTCTTAAATAGTAATAACAATTAGTACAAAGCATATAATGGGTATTATGTAGGTATCATGACTGTCCTTAGTCTCTCTGAAGCCAGACATATAGTGTATACGCCTGAAGACAGCCATGAGTGAATATTGATTAAAACTGGGTGCAAACACATAGAAGACTTACTGACTGTCACATTTCTAAATACATCCAAAGACTCATGAAGGGGACACTAAAAGTAAGAGGTGTTCTTGTTATCCTGGTCCGACAGATAGCAAGCTTCGGTTTACAATGAACTGTCTACAGTCGAAAAGTCTCCTAAAAAACAAGGAACATAGTAACACACATAGAAACTAAATAATAGTTAAATGACAAATAATTCACAAATAACACAAATAAAAGTACTGTACATTAAAATATCTACTAAATAATAAATGGAAAGAACAATATTAATGGAAATTACCATAACAAATGGATAATACTAAAAACTGAATGAAAAAGACACAAAAAAAAAATTAAACATAAGGCAGAGCTAAAGCATATTATCTATGTTCTTAATAGATAACATAGAATGTAGGAGGAAAACCTGAATACCTAGAGCAAAATGCACACGGTAAGAACGTTCAGTTTTGACATATTCCCCAGGCTGGGAGATTCGCACATACAAGTCTTAAGCTATAATGGAAATACAGTATTTGTAAGCATACTACCCTATATAGTGATGAGATTTTACATAATCTGGTACTTTCCTTTGGAAGTTGGAATGTTCTGAGGTTTCTGAGAAATTGAATGTCTAAATAGTGTCAAGGTAAACAATACCACCCCTAAAGGAGAGGGGACACTATCGCTAACCTTATCTTCTCCTTTCTCCTCTACAGCCAACATAAAGCACCAAACAGGGATGACTGACACTCCTGCCCTTCTGGTCCCCAGAATATAAAGTTGGCTTGTTCCAGTAATGTGGGGTCAGATGCCATACCGACTATTCCAGAAGACAGAGTTCCTACTGCTAACTGCTGACAAATCTATTAAACGATTAAAGCCTTTTCGTTTGGGGTATTCCTGGCTGTCTTTTCAGTTTGTTATTAAATGGGACAATCAGGGTGGTACCCCAACCTTTCTTGGTTTCTTCAAGTTGTCTGCCTGCCCAGACACATCTTAGAACAGTTTATTAACAATGGCCAGTTGATCTAACAGACTGCTTTACAAATTGAACACAGATCTTTGAAACTATGGAGCCTCAACACCAACTACTGTGCTGAAAATTTATGGAAGATTATTATTATTGTTTTGACAAATTCAAATTGATTATGATGTGTCACAACAGGCCAATTTATTGGTTCAGTGGCATAGTCAGCAGGATCTTCTACACATCAGAATGACTAAGCATGTGAACCTTACAACCGTTCTAGTCACCCTCACAATGGAGATTCAGGTGCTCCTGGTACAGGTCAGGGAACAATGAACCCTGCTCGCTGAGATGGAGGCACAGCACCAAGCCAAAACAGCACTGGCGCAAGAGAGAGTCTTAAGTTCATCCCAGGCGCTGTTACCGCTTCGGCCAAAGGATGATATTGAAACCTATTTTTTGGTCTTTGAGTAAACAGCAACATTTCATCACTGGCAGTGAATGGAGTGGGCAAATATACCAGCACTGTTCCTTACGGCGGAGGGTTTGTCTGCGCTGCTAAAGAAGTCCTGACGGAGATGTTCAAGGAGGTTGTCAAATTACTCCACATCAAGCACATTAAGTATATCTCAGTGTGCCATCCTCAAACTAATGGCTTAGTTGAGCGGTTTAATACTAGAATCCCTGAAACCTTCGAAAAACTCGTAATGCCGGGGTACCTTAAAATATCTTAAACAATTCCAGATGCCTCACAAACAGATAAACAGAACTGAGCTTTGAGAATTTTGCGTCTCACTTCAGCTGTGTCAGTGGGGGATGGGATAGCAGGCTGCTTGTTGCCTGTGCTGATTGACACATTTGCAAAACAAAGACCCTGATGAAGAGCTGCAAAGGAATTTAAGGTTTGTTCAAACAAAGGCTTTGCAAGGTGGTCAGTGAGGATGGGAAGTACTGGGATCAGTTAATATGCCTCATATTATTTGCATATAGGAAGGTTCCACAAGCCTCTGCAAGTTTTTCTTTTGAATTACACAATGGACGACAACCCTAGTGATTAATGGATATTTTAAAAGAAGGATGGTAAAGTGAGGAGCTCCCTTCCACAAATATTCTTGAATATATTGTATAATTACGTGATAGATTTGATAAAATCAGAGTAATTTTGAAAATCAATTTGGAACAGGTGCAATCAGCAAAGGCCAAATATATAACTGTGGTACCATGCTCTGTGAGTTTGCTCCTAGAGATCGTGTCATGGTACTCGTACCCATTTCCCATTCCAAATTATTGGCCTATTGGCAAGGGCCATACTAAGTTATGGAGAGTAAAGGGACCGGTCAAGTATTTATTGAAACAGCCCAATCGTCGCCCAACCAAATGTGTTTATCAAATAAAACTGTTCGAACAACTCATACAGTGCTGCCTACCTGGACGATGTAGTTATCTGTTCCGACACATGAGAGGAACACATACATCATGTTTGAGGGGTGGGTTCTTCACAGTATGTAGCACCAGTCTTTAAATTAATCCAAAAAATGTTATTTGTATATTTGGGCTGTATAGTGGGAGGTGCTACAGTGTGACCACAGTGTCCATCCATCCATTATCCAACCCGCTATTTCCTAACTACAGGGTCACAGGGGTCTGCTGGAGCTAATCCCAGCCAACACAGGGCACAAGGCAGGAAACAAACCCTGGGCAGGGCGCCAGCCCACCGCAGGTGACCACAGTGTGCCAAAGTTAATGCCATGCTCAACTAGCCCAGTCCACAAACCAAGTGGCAGGTACATACCTTTCCTGGGACTTGAAGGGTACTACCGCCGTTTTATACCTCGTTTTTCTGAAAGGGATGTACCCTTGACTAGTTTAACAAAGAAGAGGGCTCCAAATATGGTGGTATGAGGTGATAACACAGAAACTGTATTTTGTGACCTAAAACAGGCCCTTACATCTGCATCTGTATTATTGGCTCCTGACTTTTCTTTGCTTTTTTTAGTCCAGACTGACACTTTGGACACAGGCCTGGTTGCCGTGCTGATCCAGAGCATCTATAATATAGAACACCCTGTTATGTTCCTGAGCCAGAAACATTTGGATGGGGAAACCAGGTATGCAGCTGTGAAAAAGAAAGCTTTGGCAATTAAATGGGATATCCATCATCTAATGTACTACCTCCTTGGCCGTGAATTCACTCTAGTGACTGACCATGTACCTTTACAGTGGATGGCATTACACAAAGAGACAAACCCATGCATAATGAGATGCTTCTTGGACCTACAGCCATTTAAATTTAAAATCTTACATTGCTGTGGTTTCCTCCACACCAAAGCCGATGTGCTTCCTCAGAGACATGACCTTGCAGTTTGGGCTGCTCGACCATACAGGTCTGGGCTTCCATGGGAGACATCTTCAAGGCTCATATAAATGTAACTTAACTTTCAACCAGGGATTTGCACTGTTGCCTAACGCCAAGTCTCGTCCTCCCTCTACAGAAGCAATGATTGGCTGTTGCAGCACCAATGATGTCCCAGCCACTTGAACCTGCCTCATCCTGTCCTCCCAAGTGAAAACAGGCTCCAAGGCCATCTAGTCTCCTATCTAAAAAGGCAATTCCTTTTGTTATCTTTTTTTTTAATTTACCAGTTATACAGGGTTCACCAACATGCCACGACTCTATCTGTTTTTGTGATTTGTTGCAGATGACATATGCTACTTAATAGAAACTAGGAGACAACAGGAATATGTTTGATGAGAGAATATTAGTGAGCTTAGATGTCTTTGCATATT
>JANRMT010027041.1:62429058-62474387 GCA_026402145.1 Polypterus bichir lapradei
GTTGAACTTTCTTATTTATGGCCCGATCTTCACGAAATTTGGTAGGCAGCTTCCCTGCGCTAACCGAAACCGATGTATGTACTTATTTCGATGGTATGACGCCACTGTCGGCCGCCATATTGAACTTTCCAACGTCACTAATTTTCCAACTTCCCGTGTAGGTAGAAGGCTGACCCCATCTTCACGAAATTTGGTAGGTGGCTTCCCTGCGCTAACCAAAATCGATGTACGTACTTATTTCGGTGGTATGACGCCACTGTCGGCCGCCATATTGAATTTTCCAAACATCACTAATTCTCCAACTTCCCGTGTAGGTAGAAGGCTGAAATTTGGCAGGGTCATTCCTTACAGCTTACTTACAAAAGTTAAGCAGGTTTCATTTCGAAATTCTACGCGTAACAGTCAACAATGTCCGCCATGTTGAACTTTCTTATTCATGACCCCATCTTCACGAAATTTGGTAGGCGGATTCCCTGCGCTAACCGAAACTGACGTATGTACTTATTTCGATGGTATGACGCCACTGTCGGCCGCCATATTGAACTTTCCAACGTCACTAATTTTCACAATGTCCGCCATGTTGAACTTTCTTATTCATGGCCCCATCTTCACGAAATTTGGTAGGCGGCTCCCCTGCGCTAACCAAAACCAATGTACATACTTATTTCGGTGGTATGACACCACTGTCAGCCGCCATATTGAACTTTACAACGTCACTAATTCTCCAACTTCCCGTGTAGGTAGAAGGCTGAAATTTGGCAGGCTCATTCCTTACAGCTTACTTACAAAAGTTAAGCAGGTTTCATTTCGAAATTCTTTTTTTTTTTTTTATTAACTTTATTACAATCCATACAAAGCAATCAAGTTTTTACAAAGAGAAAAATTAAGAACATATCGATCCCCACCCCTGAGAGAGAGAGCAAGCCAAACGGCGTTAAATTTAAAGCTTGGAGACATACCTAAGTTAATAAATTCTCTGTGCCTTTTGAACTTATTTTAAAATATTACTGATTAGATCCTGCCATGTTTTGAAAAAAGTTTGTACGGATCCTTTGACTGAGTATTTGATTTTTTCCAACTTCAAATAATATAACACATCGGTTTCCCACTGACTTAAAAGAGGAGAGTTTGGGTTCTTCCAGTTTATGAGAATAAGTCTACGTGCCAAAACTGTAGTGAATGCAATCACAATTTGTTTGTCTTCCTCCGCTTTAAACCCATCTGGAAGAACACCAAACACAGCTGTTAATGGGTTTGGAGGGATTGTAAGTCCAAGGCTATCTGAAAGGTAATTAAAAATGTTTGTCCAGAATAATGTTAATTTGGTGCAGGACCAGAACATGTGACCTAGTGAGGCTGGGACTTGGTTACAACGTTCGCAGGTTGGATCATGCCCTGGGAACATTTTGGAGAGTTTTAGTCGAGACAGATGTGCTCGATATATAATTTTGAGTTGTATAATTGTATGCTTTGCGCATATGGAGCTCGAGTGAATTCTCTGCATTGCTACTTTCCACTCCTTTTCTGATATATTAATTGAAAGATCTTTTTCCCAGTGTCCTCTTGGATCTTTAAAAGGGAGGGATTGTAAAATGATTTTATATATTGTAGAGATGGAGTCTAAATCCTTGAGATTGAGCAATATTTTTTCCAGCATGGATGAGGGTGCAAGATGAGGAAAATCTGGAAGGTTTTGTTTAACAAAGTTTCTGATTTGAAGATAGTGAAAGAAATGTGTAGCTGGAATGTTAAATTTGGAATGTAATTGCTCATAGGATGCAAAGACGTTGTCTATATAAAGATCTCTAAGCAAGTTAATTCCAAATTTTTTCCAAATATTAAAAACTGCATATGTTTGTGAGGGTTGAAAGAGGTGGTTCTCTTGCAGGGGTGCCACAGATAGAAGCTTCTCCGTCTTAAAATACTTTCTACATTGGTTCCAGATTCTAAGTGAGTGGAGCACAATTGGGTTATTAGTGTATTGCCGATAACGTGTGTTTATTGGAGCACAGAGCAAGGAATACAAAGAAGTACTGCAGGAATTTAATTCTATTGCGGACCAAGCCTGTGTATGTTCTTCTATTTGTGTCCAGGTTCTTATCGCCTGTATATTTGCTGCCCAGTAATAAAACTGGAAGTTAGGTAGAGCCATGCTGCCTTCTGCCTTTTGTCTTTGTAGGGTCGCTCTTTTGATGCGTGGATGTTTTGAATTCCAAATAAATGAGGTTATTGTCGAATCTAATTGCCTAAAAAATGATTTATTAATGTATATTGGGATGTTTTGAAATAAAAAAAGGAGCTTAGGAAGAATATTCATCTTAACAGTGTTAATTCTTCCAGCTAGTGTGAGATGAAGGGTTGACCATCTATGCAAGTCTTGTTTAATTTTTTCCATGCAAACGGCGAAATTTTGTTGATATAGAGCTTTATGTTTACTTGTGATGTTTACCCCTAGGTATTTAAATTTCATTTCGAAATTCTACACGTAACGGTCATAACGGTCGATAATGGTCGACAACGTCCGCCATGTTGAACTTTTTTATTTATGGCCCCATCTTCACGAAATTTGGTAGGCGGATTCCCTGTGCTAACCGAAACCGATGTACGTACTTATTTCGATGGTATGACGCCACTGTCGGTCGCCATATTGAACTTTCCAACGTCACTAATTTTCCAACTTCCCATGTAGGTAGAAGGCTGACCCCATCTTCACGAAATTTGGTAGGTGGCTTCCCTGCTCTAACCAAAACCGATGTACGTACTTATTTCGGTGGTGTGACGCCACTGTCAGCTGCCATATTGAACTTTCCAACGCCACTAATTCTCCAACTTCCCGTGTAGGTAGAAGGCTGAAATTTGGTACTTATTTCGGTGATATGATGCCACTGTCGGCCGTCATATTGAACTTTTCAACGGTCTTTGTTACTTATGGGCCCATCTTCAAGAAATTTGGTACGCGGGTTCCCAACGCTAACTGAATCCTACTTACGTACATATATACGTCCATAGCCTGCAGCTCGGTCACCGTGTGAGGCGGCGTTGGGTCCCCCATCCCAACGCCTCCCATGTTGTTGGCTGCCTGCCTATATAAGGCCGTCTGTCGCTCCAGTCTCTACATTCCCTTCCTTGCTTCGCCACGGCATTCACGTCTCCCTGCTGATAACTACAGCCTTTTTATTTAATCCACGGCTTCTCCGCTGTTTTATTGTTCATTTATTACGATTATAGTTATTGTGTAGGTATTTTAGACTTACTTTACATTGTTCAGGTAACCATTTCCTTTATCATTCCAACCGTACCCCCATTAACATGTTTATCGAGGTGATCACCATCGATCAAAGAACTGTCACTTACCAAGTGGTTTCCATGCCCGGAGATGGCACCTGCCTTTTCCATTCTCTTTGTTACATATTGCACGGCCATATCAGGCTCACTCTTGATATCCGGAGGAACATTGTGTCTTATGTATTGAATGACTGGGACAGGTTCAAGGTGTGGACTGATGACGGTACAGGAGATAATTATACTACACAGGAGCACTAGAAGAGTGAAATGCTTAAGTGCACCGAAATGGCCAAATATTTTACACCTTTGGACAACCACCAATGCCTCTTAAACATCTTAGATTCACAGGTAACGATTTCAGTAGTGGACACTTTAATATTTAGAAATGTTTAAACTCTCAAAAGCTGGATGTGAAGTTATCAATGAAACTGGTTGTATACTTACAACGCTTGACAGATGCCGAATGTCTCTTCAACACAAGTCCTACAAATACTGTCGTAATTGAAACAAACCATGAAACTCAAACCGATTATGACAGCAGCAATCCAAGCTGTGAGATTTGAAACAAGATTACTGTTCACATGGCCAACTGTACGTTGCATGCTCAAGAGTAAGCTCAGCGCACAGCTACAGCTTGGTCATATTACAACTGGAGGGCCGAACTGACAACGTGGCATACAAAGAGATCCTTAACAAATAATTATTGGTATATTTTCCCTCAGTTTTAAAAAGGTTTAATTGTCTTCTTAATAAAAATTTTAAGGCAGTACTTCGCCGCTGCGAAGCGCGGGTATTTTGCTAGTTAATCATATGCAATACTTTTTTATTTCTAAGGTTTATTATACAGTGTGTTAATATTATATTGGTTAAAAGTCATTATTATCCTATCCAAAGAGAAATTTATTTCTATTACCCCTGAGATAGGCTGGAGTTCTTTTGTGACCTCTGAAGCAATAAAAATGGATTATTAAAAGAACAGAACAAAATTATTGCATGCACTGTTTATTCATATATAGTAATAAGGAGAATACCAGTCTGGGGCCTATTTATGACCAGAATGACAAGGGATCCCAAGGTCTCAAAACAGTAAGTTTATTCAAAGTGTAAAGTTAATTCATCTTCAAAATATAAAGCAAAAATAGGCAGGTATCTAGTTCTGCTCTCTTCTAGCCAGGAGATATTTTTGCCCCTTGCCAAGCTTCAAAGGTCCTCACTCTGTGGCAAGATGAAAAGTCAAAACCTTCAAAAGTAATGTTATCTTTTTTTGGACTTTCCATCTCAGTAAAAGCAAAGCCCTTGAACCATTGGTTATATTCATGCATGCACACCTCTTAAACATGTACTGATGTGGTCTGTCAAAATGACATTGGACAGAGAGGGGATAGGGGTGGTCACCTTGGCCCTGACAAGCTTTAAAAAGTCAGCTTCAGGAATGGAGAAAGAGATAAAACCAGGAAGGAGAAGAAGCAGAAAGAACATGGAAATGTAACTTTAAGAGACTAAGGGCCACACTCATTAGGAGTGTCAGTCAGCTTCATCTCTGGCAGCTCCTTAAACAGCCAGGCTATATTAATGATGATTAGTGTTGATCGGTGAATTTCACCAAAGTGTTATTCACAGCATATTTGCTGCATTTGCGTTCACCCTTCTTCCTCAAATTATTAACTGATAATTCAGCCGGATTAGGAGAAGTTTTTTCCTCAGCCCCCCATAATACTTTGTGAGGCCAGCGTGATATCCCCTAGAGCTGTAGCAGCCAACACTGGATAAGATCGCCCACGGGGTTTACAGTGCAGTACAGTCACCCTCGAACAACCAATCATAGACTATGCTAATGAACCTAATATATTTTCAATCATGATAATGCAGATCTTCGTTGGCAGATAGAGCAGCCTCAAAATGATGCATTCCTGCTACCGCCAATTGCATTTGAGGAGTCCTGTGGTCTGCATGGCAATGAAGTGCCACTCTTCTTTGCTCTGTGGAGCTGGGAAAAGCATAAGGCATCAGCTTCAGAGTGGGTAGCCACTCTCACCTGGCACTTGTAATAATATTATTGCTGTTACAATGAATATTATAGGTCTTATGAAAAACTGAGGGTTCAGCCAGTTACCTTACCAACAAGCCAGTCATCACATACAGCACCTTCAGCAAGTTGTCTGATTAACGATCATTTGCTTCAGAATAAATGAATTATGGGTTGACCACGACTATTGTCAGCCTCATCTTGGTATCACAGATGACTTGTGCATTAATGGAATGTCACTGTTTATGGTAAATAAAAGTAGAGTCATTCTCACTATGTGCCCTTATTGCAGTATGAGTTCTTTATTTGTCACAATTACATTAAGAAAACCAGACACTGCTGCAAATTGCCTTTTTATGTTGAAATATACAACCCAACCATATGGAAACTGAATCTAGTTCTTCATCCATCATTTATGGCGTCCAGTGCAGTGGGCAAGAAGGAGCTGAAGCTTGGATGAGATACTTCTGACCTATCGGCCAGTTTGGAGCCTGTTACCAAAAAGCCAACCATTGTTATAACCTGCATACAAACATTTAGAGCCTTATTTTGAACAGTCTGTCTTTCTAATGCTGTGAGAAACTCAGCACATAGTTCATATAAGAGTGGCTCTTGAAAGTTTGAATCAGCACATAAACCAGTCATAATCATGGGAATAAAATCTGACCGGTCCCTAAAAGCTCATTCCCTTTGTATATGACCATTTGCATAGTCTTCAAGCAGCGCCAATGTATTAGTTAGCATTTAGCTGGTTTGGTTGCATTTCGTTACTATCAAGGGTGTCCCCATTTACCAATTTCTCTGAAATACTGCATATAGGTGGGTAAGCAATAAATATACAGTGGGTATAGAAAAGAATCACCCCCTTCAAAATATTCCCATTTTGTTTGCTTTATAGCCTTAAATGAAAACACACACAAAAAATATTTCTTCCCAGCCTTACTTACTCAATGCAACCTGTAACATCCAAGTTAAAGATATCACAGCTACAGTTCAGAAAAATTATAAAAAATCAAAAACAAGACTGTGATTAGTAAAGTATCACCCCCCAATGTCAATATTTTGTTGAACCACCTTTTATTTTAATGACAGCCTTGAGTCTGTTGGGATACTTCTCTATCAGCTTTGCACATCTAGATTGAGCAATATTTGCCCACTCTTCTTTACAGAACTGTTCAAGTTTGGTCAAATTGGATGGTGAGTGTTGGTGGACTGCTATCTTCAAATCTTTCCACAGCTTTTCAATGGGATTTAGGTCTGGGTGCTGACTGGGCCACACGAGGACATTCACTTTTTTCTCCTTCAGCCATTGTGTGGTCAATTTTGCTGTGTGCTTCGGGTCGTTGTCGTGTTGAAAGGTGAACATTCTGCCCATCTTCAAATTTCTGGCAGAGGGTAGCAGGTTTTCCTCAAGAATTTGACGGTATTTTGCCCCATCCATTTTTCCTTCTACCCTAATGAGAGCCACAGGCCCTGCAGCAGAGAAACATCCCCTCCATGCTTTACTGTAGGTATGGTATGTTGTGGATGGTGAGCTGCATTGGATTTCTGCCAGGTGTAGTTTGATTTTGGTCTCATCTGACCATAAGACCTTTTTCTACTTGGCATCAGAATCTTCAAGGTACATTCTGGCAAAGCTCAAACAAGCCTTAATGTGGCCTTTCTTGAGAAGTGGCTTTTTCCTTGTGACCCTCCCGAACAAGCCACAATTGTGTAGTGCTTGTGAAATTGTTGTCACATGCACACAATGACCACTCTTTGCCATAAAATCCTGTAACTCCTTCAAAGTGGCCATTGGCCTCTTGGTAGCCTCTCTTACCAGTTTCCTCCTTGCTCTTCCATCCAGTTTGGAGGGACGGCCAGATCCAGGCAGGGTCCTAGTAGTATCAAACACTTGCCACTTCTTTATTATGGACTTTACTGTGCTCCTTGGGATTGATAAAGCATTTGAGATTTTTTTGTATCCATCTTCTGCCTTATGTCTTTCCACAACTCTATCCCAGAGATCTTTTGAAAATGGCTTGCCACCCAATTGACAGTTGTTTGCTGTCAGTTGCACTACCAAGCAAGGGAATGCTCCAGGAACAGCAGTTTTTATTCTTCACTAATCACACTGATTACAATTGATCACAGGTGGAAGCCAGTAACCATGGTCTGCAATGGAAATGGTGGTTACTTACACCTGATTGAATTTACAAATATTGTTTATGAGGGGGGTGATCCTTTATTAATGTCAGAATTTCTTCTTTTTTATTTTTTAAATTTCTTCTGAACTGTAGCTGTGATATCTTTCACTTGAATGTTATAGATTGCATTGAGTAAGTAAAGTTGGAAAAAATATTGGTTTGTGTGTTTTCATTTAAGGCTGTAAAGCAAAAAACATGGGAATATTTCGAAGGGGGTGATTCTTTTCTATACCCATTGTATGCATGTTACCCATCAAGTTTTCTTTTATAAATCCCAATGTTTGTGTGGAAAGTTCTGTACTCCATTTACTACATTTCGGGTGTCTTTTTTGTGCATACATAAGTTTTACAAATTTCACCCCAGGTGAGTGCAAAGAGTAGTGAACAAGAACTAAGGTGTAGGACATATTCGTGGGTCCATATAACAAAGAATATAGGGCAAGGGAATAAAACTATGTTTTAGGATAGGGTCATCCCAAAACCCTTCCATTATAAAAAATGCATACCAAAATGTATTTATTAGTTTATTGGTGACTTTGTATTGGCCTGGTTTCAGAGGGAGTTATTATGAACTGGTGCTCCATTAGAGTTAGATTTTAGTCTCCTTAAAATGAGATTTAGTGGATAAAAAGTTATTCTGAAAAAGGACAGATTTGTACATTCTCCAAAGTAAACCCTATATTTACAGTATATAATGCAGAATAAACAGGCAGCAAAGCTTTTGATATTTAGAAAGTATCTCCCAAGTGAAATGCTTGTTTTACTTCATTCCATCCTTCAGGCCCTTCTATATTAGAATCACTGAAAACAAATGAGAAAAAATCTCTTTTCAGTTCTGTTTGAGGTTGTTACCATACAAAATGGGATCTGCTGCTGTTTCTTTACATGGTCTTTACTGGATGTACCATGTTTCATAACCTTTTTGCTAGCACAGAAAAGCTACAACAGAAACAAATAAACAGAACAAATCAGCCATGCTCAGGCTGTAAGTATAAGAAAAAGGCTATTATAAGGCGACATGCGTTAGATTAAATATACTATTTCAACATAATAAAAGGGTTGCTAGAAAATATACTGAATGCTTTGGACATTGTATAGTCTGTGGTTATAAATAATGGATATACAGAGTACTAATAGAAGAATAAGGAGAATGTCTATCTAAAAGACAGCATTGAAAAAGGGGGAAAGGTGGAAATCAATGATAGGAGTGTGAAGGATTTCAGCAAGAATACAGGGACAAAAAAATTAATCATAAGAAGAAGATATGTGGGAAAAATTGTGTGTTCCCAGGAATATCCAGTGATACCAAACTCCCAGAATACAAGAGTAAAATGGGAGTCATTGCACCACAGGTAAATAAAGCATATTGTATGATTAACTAATTACTTGTTACAGAAAATGTGAGATAGACACAGGGACTTTATGAACTGCAAGCAGTGGGTCACCACACAATGCAAAAGAAAGAACCATGCAGACAGAAAACACAGAGAGAAACACACTGGCAGGAATGAAGTGTCTATCAGAGTGGAAAGGAGGACGTCACTACAGGCAGCTGTGTTTGCTTTACTTGTTATTGTGGGTAGAGTGCCCCCTAAAGAATTATACCTTACGTAGGGAATTAAAGAATGACAAAGGAAGACAGACTGAAAACGTCCAATGGTTGATAGGTGGCAAGAAGATGATCTAATAAAGTAACAAAGACGTCACAATTAGCATCTCCCAAATTTCTCATAGATGTGAATATAGAACATGAATATATGTTCGCTAAAGACCACAATGAACACCTGGGGCCTCATGTATAAACGGTGCGTACGCACAGTAATGTTGCGTAAGAACTTTTCCACGTTAAAATCGCGATGTATAAAACCTACACTTGGCATAAAGCCACGCACTTTTCCACGGTACCTCATACCTTGTCGTACGCAAGTTCTCCGCTGGGTTTTTCAGACTGGCGGCACACAGCGTCAAAGCAGTGCTACTGTTCCTGTGTGGTTACACTTTATTTTCCTGACGCGGCTTTATAAATACACTGAAACTAACCGCATATTGTTTATTAGTGTAATGCAACTGATTGTAATTAACTTGTAACAATATAATGGTCCAGGGAATAGCCATAGTATTCCAAATACCATAACTGCTTTAGCGTTGTTACTGTCACTACACCTTCTTCTTCTTTCAGCTGCTCCCGTTAGGAGTTGCCACAGCGGATCATCTTTTTCCAAATTACTCTCACTGCACCACTCGGAGTATTTATATCACTGTATCTGAGTGTGAATCACAGCAGCAGCTGATCGGAAAGAGAATTATCGGTATACAGCTTCAAGGACACACTACCTCAGCCATGGCAAAACTTTTCAAAGCCTTTCCTGTACGGACCTCGCGGTTCAGAAACAGTTTTATCCCAAGGACTTTAAACGCACTTAATCAATTGCTCCTTGCAGAACTGTTTGTACTTATAAGTACAATCACCCCACTGTAAACTTGCACTACAGTTATAATATTGCACAACCTGAGCCACTTTATAAAGCGCGTATTTACGTATGATGACGATATCATTTTTAAGATGAAATGCAACAAAATATGTTTATTATTATAAAGATAAAACTTTAACTTTATTTAAATAATCTATATTCTTCACTGGGACTGTCGTGAAGGATAGAATAATTAAACAAGTACTACGAAGATATTTCAATGTTCCTTAAACGTTTTGAAGAATCAGTGCTCTAAGCTTACAGATGGATTAATGTCTATTACAGAGCTGATTGTGTGGCGATCGGTTACTTGGAAAAAGAAAAACAAGGACTGCAGGGGAAGCTACGCCAATATATATTGAATATAAAACAGAAAGAGAAAATAACAACACAGATAAAAACGCAGTGACAAATTTCGGCAAAAGTTAAATGCTTGTATCATGAGCACGAGGCGGCTATGCAGTGTCCGCAACGGACGTGGCCATCCACCGTGCATAAGATACCATATTGACATTGACGGGTGAAGGGGCCACCGATTGTTCCTCTGCCCAGGGCCGCCACAAGCCTAGAACCACCCCTGGGTACTGCTGCAATAAATTATTTCATCGAAGGTCGCACACAATCACTGCGCCATGAAACCCATGTTTAATAACGTGCTGTAACTCCTATCATCATGAAAATGATATCACGTATACATCTCAGTATTTTAGTTATTCAGAGAGCTGTAATATCATGAAAGTAATGGATTCTGTGTCCAGTCGGAGGAAGAGAGCCGGTTTAAGAAGCAAGTAGTGATTCACACACACAGAGCACATAGAAGATCACATACAAAACAAAGCATTTAACGTGCTACTTTAATTACGATGTGATTTGAGAAACTGGTTAATTAAACAATTTTAAGATGAAGTTTATGATGATCTACTTTAATGACAAAATAAACTACATGATTAAAGTGGAAATTTCAAGATTAAAGTTTACATTTTGTGCTTTTTTCCCCACTGTGTGCCTTTTTTTCTCTGTACCCTAATAAGCTTTCATATGACACTCAGACAGTGGGCTACAACTCGCCTTTTCACTGCGACTTTGATATGTGACTTCTTTTTTATTTCCGGCACTGTGCGATTTTGTGAACGTGGCCTTTCAAGTTTCTCCAACATGCTATGTCACTCGATCAACTTCCTTTTGTTGATTATACCACGGTTTAATTAAACAAATAGTATGTTTTTCCTTTGCCTCCACTTGGTATTCGCTGAAATCCTTATATTTTCCCCCATGCTTTTCCCATTGTCTTTTCACAGAAGGCTGAGCTTAAGGGCGATTTATATTGATTTGCATATTCAAAGAGGCGTAATTCTGGGAGGAGTTGGGGCGTTACATAAAGCGCGTGCACGAGCGTTACTTTTCACACTGATCGGGATTTATGTAGCGGAAGAACTTGGAAGTTGGAGTACACACAGATTCCTGCATCTGGATTTTTCTGTGCGTAAGCACATTTCGGCTTTTGTGCTTACGCCATGTTATAGTGTGAATTCTACACACGGCGTTATACATGAGGCCCCTGACCTGTTAAATGGGATCTGAGATGCAGGGACATCTAGGGGCCACCAGAGGACTTTGAGAATATGTTTCTGACTGGAAGTAATCCCAGCAGAATGCACCAAAGGTAATTTGTATTTGGGGTTTAAAGGCCACTTCCATCCAGTGACCAATTGAACTTAGAGTCAGGAGATAAGCAGAGATAAATGGTTCACTGGTTGGTGAGAAAGAAGGCAGAGAGGTGGAGAGAGAGAGAGAGAGAATTGTAATGTGGCAAATGGAGAGTTTTGGTGTAATACAGGTAAAATTCCATTACAGTGAACTTCCAGGGACCTAAAAAATATTTTGTTGTAATGAAAATTTCGTTGTAATGAGATTCTGTATTTGTTGCTATAATGCTTTCTTTAACTTGCATTCAGGCGTCTGCAATCGTTTCAATAGCTTATTTTGCATTAATTTTAATCTTCTCCTGTCTACAAGTTATGCTGACAAGAATTTTTCTCAACATTTCCTTGCGATAATACACTTTCAGGATGCGAATGATGCCCAAATCCAGTGGCTGAAGCACTGCTGTGCAATTGGGTGGGAGGAATTCAACACGAACATTATCTAAATGTGGAAGCATGTTGTGGGCAGCACAGTTATCAATCAGAAGCCAAAGCATTCTTTTCTTCTTCTTCATATTGTGAGGTTTCTGAACACTTTTGGGATCCCCGCCCCCCCATCCAATGTGATTGCCACATCTGTGTAAGATTGTTTGTCCATTGCAGAGCAACAGCAGGCTCAGAGTGCTGCAGTGAAGCGACACAGAAGCGAATCCTAAAAGATTGGGGTTGCGCTATAAGTCCCTGTCTTACAACCCAAAATATGAGGCTGAGTCTCAGTACTTTAGCAAAACCAGCTTTATTCAGCTTGAAACAGGAACAGCATGGTTATTTATTGTAGCGGGATCGGCCACTCTCCTATAAACAAACACAGAAGTCAGGCAGGGTCGTGGCCAGGTTAGTGGCCAAGTAATCCTGTTCCCTGCATTTAAAATGTTCCTTACATCACCCATCGAGTTTGCTTTGGCGGAGAGACGCAGCAGAGCTATGAGCCTGCTGTTGCCCCGGCAACATATAAACAGTCTTCCACAGACGCGGTGATCGCACTTCAGGACGCTCTTTGGCGTGTTGTCCAGTTGGGGGAGTCCCAAGAGAGTTTAGAAACCTCACATTTTCTTGAATGAGTGCTGCATTAATAGGAATGTTTCTTGAACGAGCATCACTGCCCCACATAAAAATGGCTTTTTCGACGTCTTCAAATGCAGCAGTTCGCATATTTTTGCAACCCTGAAATTTTTCTTATTTTTTTTGCTTGGTCTTTCAAGAAAGTTGACAGTGTTGACGGCAAAATTCCGAATTCACTTGCAACGTCTTTTTTCTTTTTGCCGCAATCAAAAGCTGCAAAAATGTAAAGTTTTTTTTTCTAATATGAACTGTTTTATGGCCAGGTGGTAGCTGTGTTGTGTCTATCAAACTGTGACTGACCAGTTGAGCTGGCTATTAGTGGTGGATGAACTATCCTGTTAAATCAGCTGTGTCTGTACTGAACAGCAGATATCCTGTCCTGTTAAGATGACCATGTCTGACTGTGTATATCTGCCTTGTCCAGAAAAACTAGCAGATGCCCTCTTCCATACTTCTTGTTGCAGCCATCTGCCTTGTTCCTAACTTCCTTGCACAGCTGTACCTCACCCCTAAACCATAGTTTTGTTTTTCATGTTTTCTGAATCCTTACTCCACTTGTTTGTGTACCCTTTCAACCGTATCTGAACAACTGCACTGAACAATCTGGAACCAGTGGACTGGACCCTAGTACATCATTTGATTTCAAGTTCTGCAGTTCTCCTTGGTTTAAAGTGCACTGACTTCTTATGTAAACAGGTGGTTTTGACCTGAGCTTATCTCTAATTAATAGCAGTTAATAGCCTTGTGCTTTTGTTATTCTATAGAAAAAAAAAAAATCAGATCACAATTCATACTTGGTCTAGTTTTAAGGTATTTAACCTCACAAATTTAATCTAACAAATCAGTGGACAAAAGGTAACAATGATTATTTTTTAGTAATTTGTACAAGAGCGTAGGAGGATTGTTGCCCTTGAAAAATTATTGTCCTATATTTTAATTCTGAAGGTTATTAGTTGCAAACATTTACATTCTCTCCTGGTTTTTGTATCAAAACGAAAAGGAATGTTATAATTGGTATGCAAATGCTGCCCTATGCAATTGGAGGACATTGCTATAGAGAAATGTGTTATTTAATTAATTACCAGCTTCACTTTTGGCAAAGTTAATAATAAATAACAGACTTCAGGTAAGGCTGCTATGAAAGTTTTCCTTGCTCTAGTTAGAAATCATATTTGTTTAACAAGACAGAATAATAAAACATACTGATGAACAGAAGAACTTCTTCTTTTGGCTGCTTGTTTGGGGTTGCCATAGCCGATCATCTTTTTCCATATGAACAGAAGAACTAAACTGCTTTATTATAAACAGAAAGACTGGAAACAAAATTAACAAGAAAAGAAATGTAGCACTGATTTGCTACTGAATGTTGTTAAGAGCTTGGTTTGATAAGCCAGGTAAAATATTTAACTTTCATTAGTCTTCTTCGCTGACTCAGGGCTGTGAATTTAGTTTAATCCTGTTACAATTTGGCAACAAAAGCAAAATACAGAAAGGAAGGGACACCCTTATTTTTATTGAACTAAGAATTCAAAGACCACAAAGTAAATTTAAAATCCAAAAATTGCAAACAAACATGCATAATACAAAAGTCAAGTGGTCAAAAAATTGCAAGAACAAAAGGACAATCCATACACTAGGGATAAAACTGAAAATTATGTAAGTACTATCAACAAAGCCAGGAAATCCATAATCCTTGTTGGGAATGGTTTCATTGTTAAATTTGCGTGTGTTTTTCAATTTACAAGGTTGAACACCTGTTTATGGAGGCCTAGGTTTCAAATCTCTTATTAGTTTTTTGATCAAAAGCATACTTTTGTTGTCGTGAATTATTTTGTACCATTTTCGCTACTATTCTGGTCATCTTGTCATTAGGACAGCTGAAAGTTTTGTCAGGGAACCTCAGTGGTAGTGAACTGTTAGTAATAACACAATTGGTTATCATTTTGGGCACTTCCTTATCTAGATTTGCAGAATCCAAAAGTCTTTTTGTCAACCAATCTTTTGTTTAAAACATACTTTTTCTAAACTACTTTTTTGGTTGCGACTGGTGCCTGAATCTTGGATTCTCATTTTGGCTTTGGTAACGGCGCTCTTTCTGTCAATGACTACGTCTTCTCTCACAACCTCATTTAAAAACATCTTCCTTGCTAGTGTGCCAGTATAATAATCCTAAATACAAAATTCTTACAGATGAAACAAAAAGTAATCAGTAAACATACAGGGTGGTCCACATCTAATTATGCAGATCCAGATCGTCTGGATGACTTTGATTTATGCGGGGACGATTCCAGTTCGGCGTAAAGATGATTCTTCATGTTGTCAGTTCGCACACTTCTCAATGGTCTGGGATTTTTCGGGTGATTTTCTATGTAATAAACTTAATAAGTTATAGTGTAATGAAAATTGCATAATTGGATCTGGACCACCCTATATATCAAAATGGGCAAATGACCACAAAATTTACAAAAAATGTGAAATCAATAACAGGAACACAGACTAACCCAATGCCACAATGTTGAAATGGAGAATGAAACATCTTTAAATAGTCCCTAAGTACTTAAACAAAGATAAGGGTGCCTGATGCTAGTTACCCTATTGGAGGTCTTGTCCCTCCACCATAAAAAATGCAACAATTAACATAATTAAAAGAAGACAAAGGGAGCCTACCAAAAATAACAGAAGAAACTAACTGAAGAAGATTAACAATAGATCGATTAACAAAATTTGGAGTTAAGGAGACCAACGGTTAAACAAAAAAGCCGAACTTTAAGGTGTGACTCACAACAGAAGATAGCGTATCCTCTCAATTTGTTGAAAGTCCTTTGCTTGGCTTTCACCTTATTGGAAAATTTTGCACAGCAAAGAAACCTAACTTAATTTTTTAGCCTCTGATTTTCATACAAAAAGACTGTGAAAGTTGTTCTCACTACTGGATGGCACATTTTGCACACACATGCTGCCGAGACTCTAACTTTAAAAAAATGCAGAAAACTGAATTTGATGCAAAAGCCCTGACAGGCTCTATCATTAACCTGAACAAAAAGCTAAACAGCAGAACTATGAGGCACTCGTGACACTGTGCAGTCAGTGTGGACACCCGTACACTTTTATTACTACATTCTAAATTAGCATAAAATACCACAGTGCAAAACTTATGCACAAAACAACAAAACAAAGTCAAAAATTCTAAAGGAAATAATATTCAAACATTTTAAGATTATGGTATAAACAGGGAGTAGGATGGTGAGCCCCAAAAATGATAAGATAATTTGGTTAGTTAGTTTATTTACTATTTACTTGAACAATCATTTATTTAAAGACCATTCAAAAAGGCAAAAATGCCATCAAAGACAAACACAAAAATGCTAAAGTATTACAATAAATATAAAAGCAAAGAAATGGGAGAAATACATTAAATTTGAAAACACCAAACAATATACACTATATTGTCATAACTATGTGGACTCCTTTCCAAATATTTAAATTCAAGTGTTTCAGCCTCACCCATTGTTAATAGGTGCATAAAATGAAGCCAATAGCCATTCACCTATCATTGACAAACATTTGCAATAGAATGGGTTGTACTGAAGATCTCAGTGACTTTAAATGTGGCACTTTCATAGGATGCCACCTTTGCCACAAGTCAGTAAGTGAAATTTTTGCTATGCTAGATCTACCCCAGTCAACTGTAAGTGCTATTTGTTGTACAGAGGAAGCGTCTAGGAGCAGCAACAGCTCAGTCATGAAGTGGTTGACAATGGAAACTCACTGTGGGGCTGTGGGGTAGGATACTCACTTGAGTTAGGACTCCCACTTAGGATGACAACTCAGGGCTGCTCTGTTCATGACAGTGTGTCAATTAAGCACACAGATGTATCAGGAGGGCTTGCTATCCACCGTCAAAAAGGGGACGAAGACCAGCAGGCATGTAATCTTCAGTATTTTTTATATTAATGCTGCCTTTCAAATAACAAGTTCAACAGCGTAGTAATTGAGGTCTGGCCATTTTATCCTTTTAGATGTACATATAAACCCGCAACAGTTGTAACTCAGTCATGAACAAACATAATATTTATATTTCTTCTTTAAATATAACATTAAAATGCAAAACTTGAACTTAACTTTGCCATAATAGAATCACAAGCAAATCTGCTTTAATGTGCTGCACCACGCTACCCATTACACAACATCTATTTTGTTTAAACACCCATACCACCGCTGCATCCACTTCTGCTGCATGCAAATTTGAATGGCTCTGCCTTTCTCACAGGGGGGCCTCCGAGTGCTGAAACACATAGTGTGTAAAATCGCTTATCCTCTGTTGCATCATTCACAACAGAATTCCACTGCTTTTGGAAGCAACATCAGCCCATGAAATGTGCATCGGGAGCTTTGTGAAAAGGTTTTCTATGGCCAAACAGTGACATAGAGGCCTAAGATCACTGTGCGCAATGACAAACGTTGTCTGGAGTGATGTAAAGCATACCAGAATTAGGCTCTGGAGCATTGGAAATGTGTTTTCTGGAGTGATGAATCATGCTTCACTAACTAGCAGTCTGAAGGATAAATCTGGGTGTGGCGGATTACTGAGGAACACTATCTTCCAGCTGTTCACAAACGTCCGGTGTTTAACCCTAAAAACAAAAATACAATAATGATGAAAAGTGCCCATAAATATAATGGACAGAGTACCAAAAACACAATCATATATAGTGAATGAAAACAGATGCTTTGTCCATTGTGAAATGTAGATTGGGGAAGAATAAAAAGAACATTTCTGGTACCACAGGCTCTGTATGTGCATCTCATTTATAGTGTGCACCATGGAAAGCCAAGACCTAAAGGGGCAAAGCAAACTCATTTTCACATTGATCAAATGCAAATATCAATATACACAGAATACAACTGAGTACAATGATATACATAGTTAAAACACTCTGTATATACCTGTATTTTCATTTTAATTACATGAATTGGGGTAAAGCTTAGGTATTCTTTTCATATCAAAAATTAAATAATAAAAATAAAATATTCACTACATGTGATTCATCAAATTCTTCTTTTGGCTGCTCCCATTAGGGGTTGCCACAGTTGATCACCTTTTTCCATATCCTTCTGTCCTCAACATCTTGCTCTGTTACACCCATCACCTGCATGTCCTCTCTCACCACATCCATAAACCTTCGCTTGGGCCTTCCTCTTTTCCTCTTCCCTGGCAGCTATATCCTTAACATCCTTCTCCCAATATACCCAGCATCTCTCCTCTGCACATGTCCAAACCAACACAATATTGCCTCCCTAACTTTGTCTCCCAAACGTCCCAACTTGAGATGACCCTCTAATGTACTCATTTCCAATCCTATCAATCCTCGTCACACCCAAAGCAAATCTTAACATCTTTAACTCTGCCACCTCCAGCTCTGTCTCCTGCTTTCTGGTCAGTGCCACCGTCTCCAACCCATATAACATAGCTGGTCTCACTACCTTCCCTTCACTCTTGCTGATATCCGTCTATCACAAATCACTCCTGACACTCTTCTCCACCCATTCCCCCCTTCCTGTACTGTCTTCTTCACTTCTCTTCCACAATATCTGTTACTCTGTACTGTTGATCCCAAGTATTTAAACTCATCCACCTTCATGTGATTGCTTACTGTTAAACTGATGTTATGTTTCATGGTTTGCTTGAGATTGAAATACTGTAATTTCATTGGATTGTAACTGATCACACAGAAATAGATATGTTAAACCTCCACTTATTGCAAAATAGAAAATGCTAGTTAACAGAGGTCTCAGGTACAAACAAAACATCTTCATGGACAGTTTCCAGTTTTTTTTATAACTAAACTAGTAAAACCCCTTTTGATATGTATAGCGTGTCCTAAATATTCACTGTAATTTGATGTTTACTGATCTAAAAGAAAAAAAGCACAGCATTTACTTTGGTAGCTATTGTATGGCACAATGCACCAAGTAATTCTAACAATTTGTGATTACTTAAGTAGTGGAAATTAATTTTTTAAACTATTAAAATATATTGTAATAATTTAAATCTTTGGTCACACTAGAATGGGGCTATTCTGTGCATCTGTTAGTCACTTGCACTGCAGTGTAACAAGACCTTAATAAGTGCTTTATTCGGCCTTAATGAGACGCCTGATGTGCTCTGCAGGGTGGCAACATGCCATCTGGATTATTCTGCAGTTTACTTGATAGTTCAGTTGAGTTAAAGTGAAAAACAAGCAAGCTGAAGAGAGCAAAATCCTTAAAAAGATAAAGCTGATTTTTTTCTAAATATATTTCATTTTATCACAGCAGTAGATCATCTATCAAGAAGTCATCAAAACGTTCTGAGCCTGAGCCTAAATGGGATATGCTATACAGGTGATTTTGAAAGAGTCCAAAGATTAGGAGCTGTGCACTGAAATGTGCCAATCACCCGTTCTCTGGAATTTGTGGTTTGTAATGTGTGTTTTTTGCTATGACTGAATTTCCAACTCAAGATATTAATATGCCGTTGATGATCCATTATCACCAATCAATGCATTCCAAGAGCAATCTCCTTCATATGTCATCGTCAACAGAAAGGCTGCTGTATTCCATCATGGTAAGACGTCTGGCTGGCTTTGACATCGATGACATAAGAAAATGTTAAAACTAGTGAGAGAATTGTAACGAAGAATCAAAGATTGATGGTGCATGAGGTCACAGAAACTAGAGGGATTTTGTCATGGGTGAGATAAATGTATTTTTTTGAACAGTTAAACATAAGCAAAGTCTATGTGTGTCGGGGTGCCTATAATGTTCAGTTCTGAAATGAAGCATCAAGCTTCAAAAAGAATCTTGAGTCCATGAATTCAGATTAAGAGAAAGTTAAGAAGCATTTCATAACCTGGTTTGAAACTTGAAATATTATTATGACCCAGAATCCAAAAAATAACTGAAACAATGCAAGAAAGATGACTTTGGGGGTTTAGTGCATATTAATTACAGGACATGCTCCAAAAGGTCTTCTTAACCAGTAAATATTACATCGATTCGCTTTGGCATTTGTGGCAGTTAATTAGGGAAAAGCTGCAAGGAAAGCTGTCAGCCACACCCATGTGCTTTACAAACCACCCACACACAGGTTACATTGTACATCTGGATTGGAAGAGATGCCACACTTTCCCTATTCTCCAGTCTCACCTCCATGGAATACATTATGCTAATGATGAAGAGATCAAGTGCATTAATATTCACAGGGATTAGGATGAAAAGCAAAACTTGTTTGATTTTACTGTTGTGTCCCTTAACAGACTCAAATCTTTTTAATTACCCCTCGTATCCATTGAAGCACAGTGATAAAGTGATGAAGCATGAAGTGAAAACAGTAAGTTGCTCTGTTTGGTTGATATTTAAAGGCAGGACATTTTGTTACATTATGACTTTTAGCTGGAATTAAGCAGATTGGAAAATGGATGGATAGAATACCTTTTTGTAAAGTATTTTAAAAGTGTTTAAAATATTCAAATTAAAAATCATACACATAATTAATGACATTAGATGATATTTTAGAGTGCTTTACCATTCCCAAAGCTATTCTGTCTCATAGAGATATTTAGCATACACCCACTCTCTCACTTTCTATAGCACAGTCATACTAAACTGGACACGTATGGCACTGCACTGGTTAGATTTACTTTTTTATCATAATATTTTTTGTTTCTGTGTGTAATTATAGACTAAAACTTTATTAATTACAATATAATACAACAAATACAATAAACTTCATTGTTATTATTGTTTACATCCCTCCTTGTGCGGACGTGGAGATAGCGTGTGACATCATCCATTCCGATGTTGCTAAACTACAAAAACAGCACCCCGAGGCAATTGCGCTAATCTCAGGAGATTTTAGCCATGTGATGCTGGACAAAACATTACCTGCCTTCTCCCAGTATGTGAATTGTAACACCCAGGGAAATAGGACTATTGACCTACTGTATGCAAACGTTAAGGACGTATACAGCACCACCCCAATGCCTGCGCTTGGGAAAGCAGATCATAACCTGGTTCTGCTTCAGCCTCACTACAAACCAAGAGTGAGGGAGCTGAGGCAGAGCAGGCTCTGAGAGACTGCTTTGGAACTACGGACTGGGATATCCTGCAGGGGTCACTTAGTGAGAACATTGAGGAGGTTGTTGACTGCACTACTGAGTACATCAACTTCTGTATGGACATTGTAGTTCCAGTAAGAAGAGTATGCTGCTATGCTAACAACAAGCCATGGATTACAAGTGACATTAAGGGCCTTTTGAACCAGAAGAAAAGGGCTTTTAAAGGTGGTGATCAGCATGAGCTCAAGCACATGCAGAAGGAACTCTGAGTCCAGTTCAGGGAGGCGAAGGAGCAGTACAGGGGAAAACTGGAGCAAAAGTTGCAGAATAACAGCATGAAGGAAGTGTGGGATGGGATGAAGATCATCACTGGCTGCAGCTCGAAGCTGGGTGCCTCCATCAAGAGAGACAGGAAGAAAGCAAACCTGATGAACAACTTTTATTAGCAGGTTTGACCACCCTAACCCACTCTCACTCTCACCTCTGAGTACTGCATCCTCCACCCATCCTTCTGCTGATACCAGCATAGGAGAGAGTTTCCCCCCACCCACAATTACAGCAGCCCAGGTAAGCAGACAGCTGAGGAGACTTCGTGCCAGCAAAGAAGTAGGTCCAGATGGAGTATCGCCTTGACTGTTGAAGGCCTGTGCATTAGAGCTGGGGAGTCCTCTACAGCACATCTTCAACCTGAGCCTTGAACAGGGGAGAGTCCAGAGGCTTTGGAAAACATCTTGCATCATCCCAGTCCCTAAGGTATCACGTCCTGGTGAGTTGAATGTCTTCAGGCCTGTCGCCCTGACGTCACATGCGATGAAGACCATGGAGCGGCTGCTGCTTCACCACCTGAGGCCACAGGTCTGCCACACCCTTGACCCGCTGCTGTTTGCATACCAGGAGAAGGTGGGAGTGGAGGATGCCATCATCTACATGCTACACCGATCCCTCTCCCACTTGGACAGAGGCAGTGGTGCAGTAAGAATTATGTTTCTGGACTTCAACACCATGGCATGGATCGTGAACTATCTTACAGACAGACCTCAGTATGTGCGTCTCGGGAACTGCAGGTCTGACATTGTGTTCAGCAGCACAGGAGCACTGCAGGGGACTGTGTTTTCTCCAGTCCTGTTCAGCCTATATACATCGGACTTCTAATACAACTTGGAGTCCTGCCACATGCAAAAGTTCACTGACGACACCGCTATCGTGGGCTACATCAGGAGTGGGCAGGAGGAGGAGTATAGGAACCTAATCAAGGACTTTGTTAAATGGTGCGACTCAAACCACCTACAACTGAACCCCAGCAAAACCAAAGGTGGTGGCGGATTTTAGGAGGCCCAGACCCCTCATGGACACCGTGATCATCAGGTGACTGATATATATATATATATTATACTGTATATAAAAACACACACACCAGAATGACTTCAAAGGAAGAAAATAAAAGAAAACTTCTGACCTGGCAGTGACAGTCACAAACTGCCTAAACATAAACAATGGAGGCACATTTAAAAGGACAGTACATAATAACAGACATAACAGAAAATACATAAAAATATGATACCTTAAAAACTCAAAAGCAATAAAAGTAACAATAAGATATATACATGTAGACTGATACATAACATTAACAAAGCCTTACATGCTGCTCTTCAAGGAACTTTTATTTGGGTAGCATTATTAATTACATTGATTTAATGCAACACACAGGATGCAATAATTCATTCCTTAGATGTTTTTGCAGTGGTCAGGTCATATTTCTATTTTAGTATTTTAAGTGCTCCTGCCTTTGTAAGAACAAGTGACTGGCTTATGGAAGGAACAGAAATAGAATGTGCGAATGTCAGAATTGCTTTGTTTTCATGAATATTTTATTTTGGAACCACACTCATGGCATGGTCATGCAAAGATTTACCCCTAGTTTATCATTTGTTATTCTTTTATATTTTGTTTGAGTTCTATTTCTGTTAATTGTTTTTATTTGTTAATTTTGGTCATTTTATTTTTTTATGAAAGCTTTATTAATTCTCCTCCATATCGTTATGTATTCTAGTTTTTGTCGGCTCTGATTTCCTTTCTAATGTTGTTTTTAGTATTTTTTAATTTATACAGTTTTTAAATTAGTTTATGGTTATATATTTTTTTAATATATTTTTATTGTTATTTTTGTGACATCAGCACCCCAACATTTTATAGAGTTTTGGCTCAAGTAACTAATGATTATTCGACATGTCACTTCATCCACTCATCCCTATTTAAGACAGCTGTGTTGTAGCTAAACTGTGTCCAAGTTTGTGACTATCAAAACAATTATTTGCAGTACATGTAGCATGATTTGAACTCCACTTGTACCTTTGACTATGATTTTTAGTCAGTGTTTTAAACTTTGGTTCTTGATATTTTTCTTTTTTTGGCTTAGACCCCTGCTTGTACTAAGACATTGAAACTCTTTTATCCTCAGTCCCTTTTCTAGCATTTTGCTCTTGTATCTTGTCATTTTACCACCTCAGGCAGAGTATGTGCCTTGTCTTTTCTGTACTTATGCAATGTGTTATTTTTAAGGTGATACCCCTAATTATGCCACAGCCCTCAGATGCAACATCATCCTAGAATGCTGTACTATATTGCAGGGTTATTTAAAATTCAGGTATCCACTTTTTCAGTGCAGCGTTCTCTGCTCTTTTATATACCTTTTATACATTTAGCAGTATTTTGGCCTTTCATTTTGCTTTTTTATTCTAGACGTTTTGACTTTGTTATTTTGGGATTTAAGATCTTACTGACTTTTGGCATTACAACAATTAAATGAGTTGCAAAGTTTTTCTTTTAGCTTTATATTTTTGATATTTTAAATTTAGTATCTTTTCATTTCCCTTTAGTATTTTTAACTTTATTTTTTATATTATGTATTTGTATGTTTTAGTTTACTTTCCCTTATATTAAGATTAATGCAATGATTAATGGAAAGTATTGTGTGGCTGGGTTTTTTTGACAATTTCCCTTCTCATTATTTATTAATCACAACCATGCATCAGTTGAAGATGCCTCAGACAACAATATTATTTAAGAATAAAGGATTGCATGAACTAACTGTATTTTACAAAAAAAATCGGGAAAATCTAAAATGAAGGAAAGAGAATATTTTTGGTTAGATCTTCTAGTATTAATTCTTTGCTTCCTTGACAGTAATTTCTGGTTTTGCCCCATGAAAGAAAGAAAGAAAGTTCCTGTCCACAATCAGTGCACAAACCCCAACACAGTCCTGGCCACAAATGCCTTCTTCTCGGGCCGCCTCCACACCCCTCTCTTGCCTTGTCCTCCTTCCACCCGACTCTAGCGCTGAATGAAGGGAGATGGCCCCTTTTGTACACTCCCAGACGAGCTCCAGGTGGTTCTCGGCATTCCCCTCTTGGCCACGCCCCAGCGTGGCGGAAATGCCGGCTGTTCTCCCGGCAGCTCTCCGGGTGTCCGTCTAATTCTTCCCCCCAGCACTTCCTGGTGTGGCGGAAGTGCTGAGGTCACAAGTCCCCAAGGCATTGGGGCACCTCCTGGCGGTGACCACGGGACCCTACAGGGTCGGGCTTCTATGCCCTAAACCCTTGGCCCCCAAAGCAACCAGGAAGGTGGCCCCCACGTGATCCAAGATGGGCAGATGCCCAATTCCGGTCCTTCAAGGCGTCGCGGCCGGGTTGTGGCCCCTGGTATCCTCGACTATATATATATATACACCCCGACCTACATGCTGTCAAATAAACGGACCACATGCCATGGCGCAACATGAGAGGCTTTGCCTCTAGCGCTGACGTCCAAGGTTCGATTCCCGAGAGGGGGTGCAGTGAGTGTGTACGCCTGATGAGCCCAGAATTAAGGCGAAACACGTGCCACATACTGTTTGCATTATTTGACAGTAAAACTTTTTCAATATATTCAATATATATATATATATCAGCGCTTCCCGATTCATTATACCCTCGTACCCCCTTGGTTAGAGAAGAAGTATGAATAAATATGAGGTTAATGCAGAAAAACAGATCACCAATTGAAGCTTTATGAATAATGGATACTTTATTCGCCATCAATAATTGTTTTGGTAAAGCCATACTCAGTGTAATCCTCCTTCCATTTTATAATTTTTCCGCGACTAGCCATGATTAAATGAACGGTAAAAAAGTAAGAGCGAAGCGAGGGTGACTTATTCAGGCAGGCATGCGACAGCTCAATAGTTCGAATTTGAATATAAGTAGGTTCTATTTAGTCGCCAGAAATATCTTTGGTAGGAATGGAAGTTGAATTTAGTCTTTAAATTTCTATGGTGAAGAAAAATTTATGCAATGTTTACTAAATTTAAGTTACATTCCTACTAAACATATTTCTGTCGACTAAATAAAAATTACTTATATTTAAAATTTAAATAGAACTTGAACAGATACGATAGTTCATAATACCCACGCAGCACTAAGTGCATTTAAGAGCAGGAGTCATCCGTTTTAACAAGCAGCGTATTGCACTGATACGAAATAGCCTGCCCATTTAATTATTTAGGAATGGATAGATAAATTAAGATTTTGTACAAATAATGTTTTTAATTTTTCTTCCTCAATGGATTCTGACACCCCCAGCAACAGCTGCTCGCACCCCAAAGTAGATATAGATATAGATATATATATATAGATAGATAGATATATAGAGATATAGATATAGAGATAGATAAGATAGATATATATATAGATATATATAGATATATATATAGATATACTGTAGATAGACAGTGATATAGATATATATATGTGTATGTATATGTGTGTGTGTATATATGTAGATATGTATGTAGATATGTATGTATATATGTATGTGTGTGTGTATATATGTGTATGTATATATATATATATATATATATATATATATATATATATGACAGCAACACTCATAACAGTGACAAAACAATTACATTGATTACATTGACAATCATGTTACGTTATTTTCAAAATGTTTCCTTTTCTTTTTCATTACTTCTTTAACACACTACTTCTCCGCTGCAAAGCGCGGGTATTTTGCTATATATGTATATGTATCTATATGCATATATATGTATATGTGTATATATATGTGTATTTATGTATGTATTTGTGTGTGTGTGTGTGTATATGTTTATATGCGTGTGTGTGTGTATATATATATATATATACGCTGGCAACACTCATGACAATGACAAAACAAATACATTGTCAATCATGTTACGTTATTATTAAAATGTTTCCTTTTCTTTTTCATTACTTCTTTAACACACTACTTCTCAACTGCGAAGCGCGGGTATTTTGCTAGTAAATAAATAAGTGTAACACTTCCCAAATAATCATATTATTGAAAGGTTTGTAAATCATTTTCTTGGCTTGTGTATATCTTTCAAAATGTTGTTGGCATGTGATTTTGTGAGCAGTTTGTTTTAAAATAATGAACACTTAAAGTTAATAAAGAAAGCTGTGTTATACATACCTATTAAAATTATTCCTTCTTATTAAAGAAATATTAGCAGATAAAAGGCTACACAGCCAAATGTCATGTCTCCAACCTTTCTTCAGCTTTGGAATAACCTTTCACTTTCCTGTAAAAAAAAGTCATATAGAGTATACTGTGTAGAGTAATAAACATTGCCAATGAACTGTTTACTTCTTAAGGAAGTCAGAAAAAAAGAGAACATTACATGTGTTACGCTCTTATGTGTACCTATTTTTTAAGTACTATTTACTATGTTATTTTTGCAGTTGAACAGGAATCCAAAGATGATATCAGCCCATCACATCACACATTAACTCACACATCCACAGTCATAAAGCAAGCTAATCTACACAGACAACATGAAGCAGTTCCTTGGATGTTCCTTCAATGAGGTTGTGGTCTCTGCCACTGAGAAGGCAGGTTCATATAGGTCACTGCATATAAACAGATGACTGCAATTGCGAAGAAAAGTTAAAGGTGAAGAATATACCATCGGCAATACCTCAACTAGAAAACTGAAGAAGTTATCATAAAATACTGTTTTTGATTGATAGAGACTTGATAAAAATGGTCATTCAACCTCAAATATCATGTTGTCTGGCTATTCATTTGTGAACCTTTGCTATTCTAAGTAAAGTGTTATTGAACCCATGATTTAATTTTCAATCCCATGTATAAATCTATGCCCTCCTTACTGTAATCAGACCTAAATCCATCCATCCATTATCTAACCCGCTGAATCCAAACACAGGGTCACAGGAGCCATTCCCAGGGCAAGAACTAATCCCAGGCAGGGTGCCAACCCACCGTAGGACACACCAAGGCCAATTCAGAATCACCAATCCACCTAACCTGCATGTCTTTGGACTGTGGGAGGAAACCCACGCAGACATGGGGATAACATGCAAACTCCATGCAGGGAGGACCCAGGAAGTGAACCCGGGTCTCCTAACTGCGAGGCAGCAGCGCTACCACTGCGCCACCATGCCGCCCGTCAGAACTAAATGTTTCTTTAAAATTATGCATTAATATTTAAAATTATAAATAATATTATCCAGATACAATCTTTTGACCATGTTATTCAGATGAAAACAAGTATTAAAGCATTATCAAGTGCTTTTAATCTGTCATCTACATAAGAAAAATGGATCTGTTTGTGCCCTTTTTATTTTATAAATGTGTTCCATCTTTCCATAACAAGGCCTGGGGGTGATGATGTAATCGCTTAGTTTTATTTTATACAGATTTATGTTTGTCAGTACAGCCTAATATAACTTCATGAGCAACACATATTGACATCTTTCACACTAATAAAGTGTAAGCATACAAAGTTGAGGATTTAAAGTTCTTAATGAGAGTTCTTTTCCATATTTGCTTAGTTCAAAATTATTTTACTGTTTTATAACCTACAGATTATTTTTACTTAGTTTTAATAAGCCTCCTCAAAGAAGACAAAGAAGAAAACAGTTTCCATTACAAAGAAGATCACACAGTCTGTTTAGTTTGTTTGTTTAAGTGTTATCAAGTTCTCAGCATGTCCATGTTCTGTTTCCTCCTACATCCAAAAGTGTCATCTTATGCACAACACATTTCATAATAAATATTCACCTCTCATTAGCACAGTGTTTTACTTGAGCATGGGAGAGCTAGAGTGGCAGGTATAATTATTATGCAATGAAAGTTTTTGCTCTCAGATGGAAAGTCAGGTCTTAATGCAATTATATTTTAAGCTTTTTTGTTTATTTGGTATCGTTTTGCTGTGGCTATGTGATGTGGTGGGCATGGTCAAATGACTTGAAATGTGATGACTTAACCACAGCATCTGTAAGATCTACTGAGCGTTTTTGAAATTGCCAGAATTTGTTTATTTAAAATTCAATTTACTTAACCACTTTGGATCAGGTGTTGTTATACAGTTACTGGAGTATAAAATACAGAAAGGTCTTAAAACAAAAACTAAGAACTAAAGACTTTACTTCAGAAGCTAGTCATCTTTAACTAATGAGTCTTTCTTTGAAAATAAGCCACCATTTTATAACCATCTTAACCATGAAGTAAAGCAATCAACAAAAACGAGTGCATGAATATGCAATTATATCCCAACAATGTTTGTGAAATTTGAAACTAAACATTAAATGACTCTGCCAAAAGCAAGTAAAGAAAACAATACATAGAAACATCAATTCATTCCTGTCATCAGATAAGCAGAGCAAGCTATTATGAATTCTGTAATATGGGTTATATTAGGTTATAAAGTCTTTTAATGTTACCTGATGTTCTCCTTATTTGTCTATATATTTCTCCAAAATTCTTGGAGGTATTTTGTGCATATACATTTTTATTTCTTTTAATGTGTTTACTATGTACAACAAAATTAAACTGTTCTTAAAAATGAGTAAAAAAGCCAAAAAATGACTAAATTTAATAGTATTATAGCCAAGACTAGGGGGATCCCCCCTGCTCGCTTTGCTTGCCAACCTCCCCAGCCTGCACTACGCGCCAGCCACTTCGCGTCTCAGCCACTCACATTGTGAAGAGGGGAGAAGAACACACCCCAAGAAGATGCCATCACTCCTCTGAAACCCACTCTTAAACGGTGATACAATGGGAAACAAATAGTTTTTTTTTTACCTCCTCTTTGCTCGATCAGCTGCTGGATTGCTGCTGCTGCCGTGCCATGTGATCTGCATCTCGCACGGTGGTTCAAACATTTAAAAGCCTGTACAGCAACTGTTTTACTCTTTGTCTTTTATTTCTGGCCCCGGGCGTGGTTAAATCTTTTCGCACAAAGTCTTGTCTCGTGGGACGTGAGTTCTTGATATTTTTTAGTTTATAATTTAAAAACGAAATAAGAATCTGAAAATCTAACATCACATTAAATTTAGATAAATTCTGAAAAGAATGATACCAAACATAATATTTAAATTTAAAGCGTGACAAAAAAGTGACATAAAAACATCACATAAAATCGTTGCACAAAACCGTTGCACTTTTAGGCTTAGGATTTTATATATAGAGAGTAGATGAAAACTGGCTTGTCCAAACTCGAGAAAAAATTGAGCCAGATGATTCAAAAGTTTTAAAACAAAAGAATAGCTCCAAAACAGGAAAGGTTTTCCGGCCAAAAAGGTTTTCCGACAAAAATGCCAAGCTTAAAATGTTATACTAAAATTGAAGTCAGAATAACAAGAATTTGAGGCCCCAACCATTATTGATGAATAGTGTGCATCAGCAAAATTAGATATTAAACTGATACCTTCAGGATAATATGCTGTGCTCAACTTGTTCGTTGAATATGTTCCTGGAAATTCGCCATGTGGCAAACTTAGGTGAACATTTTTTTCTCAGTGCCCCATGATGCTTTGAGAATCCAGCATGACATCACAGAGCTCTAGCAGCAATGCATATCTTTCACGCATACGTACTGTAAGCATACTCCACCTTAAATTTTATGTTGCTCCCTGATTTGATTTACATATCCATAATGTCCATACCTGTGTGTTAGTCCAGCCAGATTTGCACCTGTAAGCCCATAATAGAAACATTTAAAAAAATGCAGTATGTTCATTTGAGAAGTACATTAGCATAATGAGAATGTTATGAGCACTGCCGCTGAATATATAATATGATTCCATTGGGCAATGTGACTAATTTCATATGCCGGCTGAATGCATATTAACAAGTCAAAAAAAAAACCTTAAAGAGGCCCTTCCACTCCCATTCCCCAAGTCTGAAAACACAATAAACCCTGCTAAATAATAATAATAATAAAAACAAAAGACTTATTACTATTTGAGAGGCATTTCTATATTCTTAATGAAAGAAAAAAGTGTGAAGCATCTGCACAGAGACTGAAAACAAAAATAGCTGCATAGAGACCACTGCACCATGTGACTATGCATGCCGGCCAAAGCACAACTTCATGAAATGCTCTGTAGCAACATACCCCAAAGACTGAAACTCTGTGAGCACAATGATATATTTTTTTTACTTAGACCTAGTATGTGCTTATTTGTTGTATTTTGTTTGTTGCTCTCATTCTGTCTGTCTGACGCAGGATTGCAAAGTGATTATCAGTGGCAATAGGCAGATGCTTCCCTAGCTCTCAGAAACACTTTAAAGACCATTGCACTATTATAATCCATCCACATTTAGTTCAGTTCCTACTTCCTATTGACTTTAATGCATTTCACCAAACTTACCATGAAGCAAACTCTGCAGGGTTCATTTGTCACTATTAAAGAGTCTTCCCTTAACTAGTGCAAACACCAACAAAGATAAGATCTAAATTCAAAAATGCTCATCTTATTTAGCATAGATCTCCTGTAACTATATCCTGGGAGGAGTGGTTGTTTTGAGGTTAGGTTGCCAGTTCGAAACCCATACATGCCAAGTGACTCTACTCCATTGGGCCCTTGAGCAAGGCCCTTAACCTGCAATTGCTTTATCCTGGGTATGACATTAAACTGCACCCAACCTAGGGAAAACTTGCCATTTGGTGGCAGGATTGGCACTTCAGCCACTGCAAAAATACTCACACTGTTCCAGTGTGGTGCTGCTCCACCCACTGCACTTGAGTCCCAATCCAGATGTTTTGTCATGTGGTGGTGTGGTAACATACGATCAGCGCATGCTCCCAATCTCTCTTATCACATGACTGGCAACACACTTGGCAACCACAAATAACATGGCAATTGGCCACAAAAAAGAGACAAAATGGTGACACCTGTGATATAAAATGGCACCAATGCCATGAGATTATGATTAAAATAAAACAACAATGGAAAAAGTATACATCATGTGAAATAAATTGCCATAAAATTGACATTACCAAACTAAGTTTACAACAAAGTATTAAGCAAGAGTGTGTTATAAAAGGTCATCATGTATTATCAAATTAGCAAAACATAGGCACAGTCACTAAGCACAGACTGGTCAAAATTATATGCAAAAGGATAAAAAATTTGGGCAAAAACAATCCAACCTGCATTAGCAAGGTTCAAATAATGAGAAATCAGTTTGTGTCGGTATCTATTTGGGGCCTGGGCTCCGCCTCGGCCCCTCCTTTTATGTGCGGGTTTTCTTTTGGATCCACAATCTGGCTGTGTTGCTGAGCAACACTAGCCATGCATCAGACAGATAAGAATGGCAGAGATAATCAAATGGAACACTGCCTTTTTCAGTGCTCTAATAAAGCCAAATTATAGCCTCTGTAAAAAACATCCAGTCTAATGATTTGCATTATTTAGAGTTCTTGTGTTTTTTGTTTTGTTTTTGAATTCTGATGTTCCTTTTATGTTTTAGATGCTCTTCCTTCTTGTTTAACCTGCTGCTTGCTTTTTAGTAACATCTGCTTGGATTGTGGACAATAAAATGTCCTTCCTTATTTTTATCTGCTTGCCACACCTCCTCTGTGTGTTTCTACTTTTCTCTGTCTTTATTACCAGTTTGGCTTGCACTGCTGGTTCATCACTATGCTCTCAAAACCTAATGGATTGATTTCGGGAGGCCACAACATATCAGTGACCACCTGTGCTGGAGTGATCAGTTGGTGCAATTCTTACACACAGGAATCTAAATAAATACACCACTAATTAAACAAAATGCAACAGGTCATGGGAGGCTTAGTTTAAGACAAAGAGCTTAGGTGACCAAGGTTGTGGTGTTAAGAAGTGAGGCATAAAATAAAAGACTTGTATGCTATGTTGTATGTTGGTCCAGTGTGAGTGATTGTAATTGTGATTATGCGGTTGGTTGTGTGTAAGGTTATTTTCCACATTTTTTGAGCTGCCATAATCTATGTTGTAAAGATTTATAAACCACATGGATGGTCAGATCAAAAGTGGAGCGAATTTTGGTAATGATGAACCTTATTCATAAATGATGCATATTTTATGTCACAAGCCTCCCTCCAGGATGAGAACTCAGGTTGTACATTTCCAAAAGAGCATTAAAAGCAAACTTCTTAGCCTTTTTCCGTGTCCAAGAACCCTTCCACTGTAAGCAGTCAATATTGTGTCACTAATGTATGTATGCCCACTCACAAACTGTGAACCCAATGTCCTGTTGTCATGAATAGACTGGGTTACGACCCTTTAGCCCTTCCTTTCATCTGCCTTCTGTCTCAGGCCCCTCCTATCTGGGTCGGTTGAATGGTGTTACTATGTAGCAGTCTTAGGATGCAGTAAATGGGTTATAAAAATAGGGAGTCTGGGGAATGACTACTTAAAAGAACATACTTCAAATGCTAGAGTGGCACCATTTTCCTAAACTCCCTTTTAAATGTCCCAGATCTTCCATCGTGTAACTGTTGTATAGCAATCTCTGCCATGCAAAAGTTGCAAATAACTAAAGCAGAAGGCAGGTGAATTGAATAGAAGGGTTCAAGGAGGCAGGAGGCAGCACACCAGCCCATTCCTGACACCTGCAGCATGACAGCTAGTTGCTCATTAAATGAAATCAGAAAACACACAGACCTCCAGTTCTCAAAATAAAAGAGGTTCATATATGGCAAACTGAAATTTTCCATTCTGCCATGACAGTTTTTTGTTTTCACCATGAAAAAATAAAACTTCACTGCTGTCGCTACTCTTCTTTGTCCTTATTTCTATAACAGAGTTCTTCATTACAGTCAATGATCATTTATGAATTCGGAAGACATACTGTAAGTAACATGTCCTAGGGGATTATTAATAGATGGGTTGGCAAGGATTGAACTTTTATTACAATGAACTTTTATACTCACTACTAAGATTCTCAGCAGATCGTGCCGCTTTACATTCTGCCAAGTCACTTTGTTGATCAATTTACTTTTCCATGTTAGCTGCAAGACAGAAAATTTTTAATATTCTAGAACATATCAGGTCATAAGCTTTTGATTAAAACCAAGATCAAGGTTCTAACCACAGCATTCATGAGTACTAGCAAGTTGCTGCACCACATGTGCTTGATGGTCAGTGAATGCTGCAACTGTCATTCTTCTTCTTCTTATGACGGAATTTGCTTCCACAAATTGCTTTATGCTCAGCAGATGTTGCCACTCTTCCTTTTCTTTCTGCTATGTCAACTTTTCAATCCATTTTCTGTAAGAAATGCAATAACCCAACTCATCTTGCTGAGGTTGGCGCTACCTTAAATTTGTTGATTCATCAGCGCATATAAATCTATGGTCCTAAAATAAAGGCGTTTCATAAAGAGCAAGTTGGCCTATTCAGTTTTGGCAACACTGTTTAATCGCACTGTGTTAAGTGTCTTCTGTGATGTGCTTGATGCCCATCGGATGTCGCCAGTCCTCTTTTTATTTTTTCCAATTACAGAGTTTTTTGTCACTTTTGATCATTAGTAAACACAATTACACTTACTTTGGAAAAACGTTCAATTATTTAATCAAAGGAGTCGTGCAGGAAAACTAACATACAAAGATAGGACACGAGACCTAGTGCTAATAAAGCTATCACTGCAATTACCAAAACATAATACTAGACCAAAAATAATATATTTAGAACCAATTCTTAAATATTATTAAAAGAGGTACACAAAACAACATTAAAACATCAAAGTGTCTATCAATCAAAAAGCCTAATCATTAAAAAAATGAAAATCATAAATAAATATGTGTAGGTGCAGTAACTATGTTTACATACAGTCAATAAGTATAAACACAAAAGAGAAACATATACAGTACATAGTTATTATAAGTAAAGACCTATGTTATAATTAATTAAATGAAAACATTAAACAAACAAAAGCATGTGTGAATACAGCAATTAATTTTTTTAAACAAAAGTTAGATCAACAAAGGTTTAAAAGAATATTACAAGTGATTACATTAAAAATGAATGAGCAGAAGGTAATTATAACAGAACCAATGATAAGTTATTATGCTAAAAACCTAGGAAAAGGCTTATGTAGGTAATATATACACCACAGCTGGTTTCTGTAAAAAATCAACAGAATACAGTGGTGCTTGAAAGTTTGTGAACCCTTTAGAATTTTCCATATTTCTGGATAAATATGATCTAAAACATCATCAGAATTTCACTCAAGTCCTAAAAGTAGATAAAGAGAAACCAGTTAAACAAATGAGACAAAAATATTATACTTGGTCATTTATTTATTAAGGAAAATGATCAAATATTACATATTTGTGAGTGGTAAAAGTATATGAACCTTTGCTTTTAGTATCTGGTGTGACCCCCCTTTGCAGCAATAACTGAAACTAAACGTTTTCGGTAACTTTTGATCATTCCTGCACACCGGCTTGGAGGAATTTTAGCCCATTCCTCCGTACAGAACAGCTTCAGCTCTGGGATGTTGGTGGGTTTCCTCACATTAACTGCTCGTTTCAGGTCCTTCCACAACATTTCAATTGGATTAAGATCAGGACTATGACTTGGCCATTCCAAAACATTAACATTATTCTTCTTTAAACAGTCTTAGGTAGAACGACTTGTGTGCTTAGGGTCGTTCTCTTGCTGCATGACCCACCTTCTCTTGAGATTCAGTTCATGGACAGATGTCCTGACATTTTCCTTTAGAATTCTCTGATATAATTCAGAATTCATTGTTCCATCAATGAAGGCAAGCTGGCCTGGCCCAGATGCAGCAAAACAGGCCTAAACCATGATACTACCACCACCATGTTTCACAGATGGGGTAAAGTTCTTATGCTGGAATGCAGTGTTTTCCTTTCAAACCAAAAAGTTCTATTTTGGTCTCATCCTTCCACAAAACATTCTTTCAATAGCCTTCTGGTTTGTCCACGTGATCTTTAGCAAACTGCAGACGAGCAGCAATGCTTTTTTTGGAGAGCAGTGACTTTCTTCTTGCAGCTCTGCCATGCACACCATTGTTGTTCAGTGTTCTCCTGATGGTGGACTCATGAACATGAACATTAGCCAATGTGAGAGAGGCCTTCAGTTGCTTAGAAGTTACCCTGGGGTCCTTTGTGACCTCGCCGACTATTACACGCCTTGCTCTTGGAGTGATCTTTGCTGGTCGACCACTCCTGGGAAGGGTAACAATGATCTTGAATTTCCTCCATTTGTACACAATCTGTCTGACTGTGGATTGGTGAAGTCCAAACTCTTTAGAGATGGTTTTGTAACCCTTTCCAGCCTGATGAGCATCAACAACTCTTTTACTGACGTCTTAAGAAATCTCCTTTGTTTGTGCCATGATACACTTCCACAAATTTGTGATGTGAAGAGCAGATTTTGATAGATTTTGATTTGATTGAAAACACCTGACTCTAATTTCACCTTCAAACTAACTGCTAATCCGAGAGGTTCACATACTTTTGCCACTCACAAATATGTAATATTCGATCATTTTCCTCAATAAATAAATGACCAAGTATAATATTTTTGTCTCATTTGTTTAACTGGTTTCTCTTTATCTTCTTTTAGGACTTGAGTGAAAATCTGATGATGTTTATGCAGAAATATAGACAGTTCTAAGGGGTTCACAAACTTTCAATCACAACTGTATTACACCTCCAAATAAAACAAAAAAGGTGCCATGCAAAATTACATAATAAAAGTATTCAACTGAAGAGTCAAGCAAAGATCAATGCATTTTAAGGGCCAACACATTTTGGAAGATTTCATTTATCACGGCCAGACAGTTCTAAGTCATTTGAATTAAATGGAATTAATCAGGAAGTTATTTTTTGGGAAAATAATCAAAATCTACAGCACAATACTGAGAAAATGCTAAGCAGGGTATTTAAATTTCTAGAGGTGCCAACATGGGTACATATTAATATTATCAATATTATCCAGCTATCCATCCATCCATTGATCCATCTTCCAAAGCTGCTTTACCCTGAGAAAGGTCTCAGGGAAACTGGAACCTATCCCAGCAAGCATAGGGTACAAGGCAAGAATAATAGCTGGGCCGAGCACCAGTCCATCATGAGATAAACACACAGACACACACAAACGTACACTGAGCCAGTTTAGCACTGTCATTCCATATTAATGCCAAATCCCTGAGGAGAGAGGCAGCAGCACTGACTGCTGAGGTATTGTGGTCACTCTTCTCTTTGTAATGTTATGTGGGAGAGAAACTCCTATTTCAGAAATGGATTCAGCACACCTAAACCTATAAAATATGCTAGTTTTTTGCTTGGAAGGGTTTAGGTGAAGATCAGTTATTGGAGTGAATTTATTACAAATTTATTTTTTGCATTTCAGCACAATCTGCTGACAGAAGGGGTCAATTCTGAAGTTGCCCTAAATGCAGAGACTCTACCGCCCATGTCTGACCCACAAGCAGCACAATTTTTAGCACCATAATAAACAAAACTACTTTAAAATACATAATTATTTTATTTAATAGCCAACACAAATCATTTAAACCCTGTTTCCATACCCTTGGTTTTGTTCCCTTTTGAAAGCAATTGAGGACATGTATCACTTTCAACTACAGTACTAAAAATTTCTCTGTACTCTGTACAATAAAGACCCCATAAGAATTCCACTTTACTCTGCACATGTAACAATACTACTACTACAACTACTACTACTTGTAAGCTTGAAATGAATAAAAAAAAAGTCAGAAAATAGACAGAATAAATCTGATGTGGTGCCAGAGCTCATTTCAGCAGCAAAAGGTTGAAACGCAGTAACCAGCTCTAGACAAGACTCAAGTCTCTAAACCTGAAGTTTCTATTAATGACAGGGGAGTGGAATTCTAAAAAAAATGCACCTTAAAACTGTCTCAAAAGACCTCAACAGATGCCTTTGTTAATGTGCAAATATGTAATTGTGCTTCTGACTCATTCAGTCGTGTCGTCATTTATCAAATGGCCATCTGAGGAAAGCTCCTGTGAGTCATTCAGTCTACTGCCAGTTGATTCGTAGTGCAGGTCAGCTCTCAAGTTTGCTTTTTTTGTATTAGTAATATCACTAAATATTTGATCTTTGGCACAACATAGCATTCTTTAGCTTGGAAGGATATTTTTTATTAAATCAGGTAAATGCCTGAGTACTATACTTAAAAATTCATATAAAATCTCAAAGAAGCATTTTATAAGAATTTTTATAATCACTGCCTATTTTGGAAAACTGGAGTTAAATATATAGTTTAAATGTAATGAATTAAATGTATTGCCCATATTATGGTGTAATACAGAAAAAGGTGAAAAATTATTACATTTGCAAAGAATTCTATGCCTTGTGGTTTAAAGCTCATTTCATAGACTCCGACTACCATTAAAATAACATAGCATTCTTACTCCTGCTTAATCCAATTCAGGGTCATGGAGGCTGAAGCCCAACCTAGCAGGATCTGAATGCAAGGCAGCAATCAGTCCTGGATGGAGCACCATCTCATTACAGGGCTATTACTATACTAATGTACGTAAATTGACTGAAAAAATAAATTACCCCATGTGCAATTAAACTAGTTATGCACTTTCAAAGTCTCTCCATCCCCTACATCTAGTCTTTGATAATATGTGAAGACAAGCCTAAGAGAATGTATTGACAAAAACAGACAGTGAAGTGAAAAAATTGGATTGAGGCTCATGATCTAAACCTGGTGCCTCAGCATTATGATGGCTACAATACTAAAGAAAAAAAAATCAGTGAGTCAACTTCAAAAATAACTGTGACGATAGAACTTAATTAAATGTATTTGTAAATATGTCGTGACGGGTGGCCTCGGCCATTACTTGGCTGGGGCGCCAGCAGGATGGAAGGACTAGGGGAGAGAGCATCTGCAAGACACTACCTCCCCAGTGACGCTAGAGGGCAGCCTGGAGCACTCCCAGAGGCTGAATAAAAGGTGTCGCCTCACTCGATTCAAGGAGTTAGAGTGAGGAGGAGGTGGATCAAACTTGCCTGGAGGAGTGGAAGGGAAAGAAAGAAAGAAAGAAAGAAAGAAAGAAAGAAAGACTGTGCCTTTGTCTTGTGGACATTGTGCGGAGCTGTGTGACAATTTGTGTCCTGCCTGTCTGTGTCTGGGTTAGGGCAGCTGTATGCGCCCTGTTGGTCCATAATGTACATATAATATGTTTTTAATACCATTTTACAATATATAGCTGAAGCTGCTTTCATAGCCTGCAGATTCCAGCTCAAGTGAAGAAAAGATTCATGTGCTGTTGTTGTTTAAATGTTTTAAAGAAGTACTTAAAGGACAAGTAAAATCTGCGCTAAAGCCTCAAGCAAAAATTGTTGGCTGCATTTGAACATGGTAGATGGCAGACCATTGTGGAACTTTGCTGATTCATTTCAGTATCAGAGAAACACTCATTGTAATCTTTACATAAGGCAGTTGTGAGATTTTGTTTTTAATACACTGCTCAAAAAAATTAAAGGAACATTTTGAAAACACATTACATCTCAATGGGAAAAAAATCTTGCTGGATATCTATACTGTGTGGAACGGGACCCGGACACAGACAGACGGACAACGGTTTCGCACCCAACACACTCATTTTATTTACAAATATATTTACAAGTCACTAGTGCACACCCAGTGCCTCCAGCACCGATCCCCCAAAGTCCAGGCCTAACAGTCTCTGATGCCTTCATTCTGGCCGCCTCCACTCCTCTCTCCAGCTCCATCCTCTTCCACCCGACTCTTGCTACTTAATGAAGGGAGGCAGCCCCTTAAATACCAGCCCGGTTGGGCTCCAGCTGTTTCCCGGCAATCCCCCGCGGACACACCTCCGTGTGGCGGAAGTGCCGGCTGCGCACCCAGAAGCCCTCCGGGTGTCCCCAGTCTTCTTCCCCCCAGCACTTCCTGGTGTGGCGGAAGTGCTGAGGTCCAGGGTTCTTCAGGCACCGGGGCGCCGCCTGACGGTGGCCACGGGCCCCTACAGGGTTGGGCTTCCAAGCCCTCTACCCATGGCCCCCAACACAATCATGGCGGTCGCCCCCTCGTGGTCTGGAGGAGGTACAAGCCCTCCTCCGGTCCTCCTGGGCGTCCCGGCTGGGCTCCACCCCCAGCCGCATGCCACAACTGATATAGACTAGGTAATGTGTTAGGAACGAAAGGATGTCTCATCATTTGATGGAAATGAAAATTATCATCCTACAGAGGGCTGAATTCAAAGACACGCCGAAAATCAAAGTGAAAAAATAATGCGGCAGGCTAGTCCATTTTGCCGAAATTTCATTGCAGCAACTCAAAATCGTGCTCAGTAGTTTATATGGCCCCGACGTGCTTGTATGCATACCTGTCAACATCCTAATGAGACAACGGATGGTATCCTGGGGGATCTCCTCCCAGATCTGGACCAGGGCATCACTGAGCTCCTGGACACTCTGAGGTGCAACCTTGCAGTATCAGATGGACCGAAACATAATGTCCCAGAGGTGTTCTGTTGGATTTAGGTCAGGTGACTGTGGACTCCAGTCAATGGTATTAATTCCTTCATTCTCCAGGAACTGCCTGCATATTCTCGCCACATGAGGCTGGGCATTGTCGTTCACCAGGAGGAACCCAGGACCCACTGCACCAGCACAGAGTTTGACAATGGGTCCAGGGATTTCATCCCAATACCTATTGGCAGTCAAAGTGCCATTGTCTAGCCAGTGTCCCTCCATGGATATGCCTCCCCAGACCATCACTGACCCACCACAAAACCGGTCATGCTGAACGATGTTACAGGCAGCATAACGTTCTGCATGGCTTCTCCAGACCCTTTCATGTCTCACATGTGCTAAGGGTGAACCTGCTCTCATTTGTGAAAAGCACAGGATGCCAGTGGTGGACCTGCCAATTTTGGTATTCGATGGCTAATGCCAATCTAGCTCCACGGTGCCAGGCAGTGAGCACAGGGCCCACTAGAGGACGTCGGGCCCTCAGGCCACCCTGATGAAGTCTGTTTCTGATTGTTTGGTTAGAGACATTCATACCAGTGGCCTGCTGGAGGTCATTTTTTAAGGCTCTGGCAGTGCTCATCCTATCCTCTTTGCCCAAAGGAGCAGATACCGGTCCTGCTGATGGATTAAGGACTTTCTACGGCCCTGTCCAGCTCTCCTAGAGTAACTTCCTGTCTCCTGGAATCTCCTCCATGCGCCTTAAGACTGTGCTGGGAGACACAGCAAACATTCTGGCAATGGCACGTATTGATGTGCCATCCTGGAGAAGTTGGACTGTGCAACCTCTGTAGGGTCCAGGTATCACCTCAATCTACCAGTAGTGACACTGACTGTAGCTAAATGCAAAACTAGTGAAAAAACAGTCATAAAAGATGAGGAGGGAAAAATGTCAGTGGCCTCCACTTGTTAAGCCATTCCTGTTTTGGGGGTCGTCTCATTGTTGCCCCTCTAGAGCACCTGTTGTTAATTTCACTAACACCAAAGCAGCTGAAACTGATTAACAACCCGCTGTGCTACGTATCTCACCAGATCAAAATTGTAGAAGTTTCATTGACTTGATGCTATACTCTGATTAAAATGTTTTCCTTTAATTTTTTTGAGCAGTATATAATACTGAAGAAATACTGAATACATGCTTAATTACTGTAGCATAAAGAGTCTTTCATACATTTCTACATTAGTTGGGTTGCTTTCATCTTTCACTTTTACACACATAAACACTTTGTCACTTACCTACTTTAATTTCAAGGATCAGGAGAACTGAGCTGCTGTGACTAAGGTTCATGCAAGATACCACTCTGCCACAGAAACTAGCGTGGGATGGGGTGGAGGCAAAAGTCAGACTGTTAGTATAAGGAAGTCTCCTACAGCATTTGTACATTAAGGGACTGTACTTACCTTGTACAATGATCAATAAATAAACAATAGCATGACTACTTTACTGAATAAATAAAGAACAGAATTATTAGAAAACTGAATTAGCAAACCCATCGCTGTGTTGCAAGCACACGAGAAAAAAATAATGCAGTTTCAGCTACTAAGATGTGCTGAAACTGTCTACCAAAGCACTTGCCCGTGCTCTACTGTATTTTTCCCTGTCTCTAACTGCACTCGTTTCCTGAAGTCACAGCTGTTTCTACCCCCCAGGCTTTTTGATTGCTGTATGTTGGTTGTCAGTGAATTTAAAAAGGTAAAACTCGATCCCCAAGCCACAAAGGTTGAGAAACACTGCCAAATTTCCAGCCAACATGGGCTTAAAAAAAATAAACAAAAAGCTTGCAGTATTATGTGTACTGCCACCAGATACAGTATGTAACACTGATCCTTGTGTGCTGGTGGCCTCTGGCACCACATGGCTAATTATGCTTGCAAATTAGCCATGTGCCTAGAAACATCTCAAAACAAGCCTTGAAGGATCCCTTTCTCTCCCTTCATCAAAAACAACAGGCACACTTAATAATAAAATAATAATAATTAAAGGTTTATTACTATTTAAAAGTAATGGAAGAAGAAGAAGAAGTGATGGAAGAAGAAAGTGCGAAGCATCTGCAAAGATACATGAGAAACAAAAAAGATGCCTTTACCAAGCTGCTGCCTCGTTGCATGCCCAATGTATGCCCCAAGACTGGAACTCTGTGAGTGCAATAATCTATATTTTATTTATTTATTGCTAGTTTGTGGCTGTTTCTTGCATTTTGCTTGTGGTTATTATTTTGTCTGTGTCTTTTGTTGTTTGAGCCACTGTAATTAGCACTATTGCCGTACAGATCAGATGACATATTTGGCCATAATAATTGATCCAGTATAGTTAACTGTTAGAAGACCATTGAACCATTAAAGTCCACTCACAACTAGTTTGTTGTTCAGGAGTTTGTTGAAGTTCATAAATATTTCTGTGATTTTGCCTAATTCGAGGCAAAGCAAATTCAATGGGGTTCGCTCATCCTTAAGATAGACAGGTTCAGAAATTCACCAATGATTTTAAACAGGACATTTTTAAATTTCCAAAGTGTGTACAGCACTCCCTATTCAGGACACCTCCTGACAAAATTCATTGAAGAATAAGTGTGCCAAATGTCAACAAAATTAGTCAGCTGGGAGCAAAGTTGTTTCTTGTGGACAGACAGACACAGAGACAGACATGGTTATCACAGTAAGTGCTTTTCACATTATATGTAAACTCACCTAAAATGTAATTAAAAGAACAAAATTACATCCTACAGATTGTATTTTTTCCTTCTATATGCTGAGGTTGAGCCGTTTCTTTTTTGTCTAATGTTAAAAGAGCTCTTGATATATGAAGATAAATATGAAGTATCATACATTTTGACAATGAAGAAGCACAAAAGACTTTACAACTGACAGAGTAAGATCTCTTTTCAAGCATTTCATTATGGATTTAACCCTTTCTGTACTGTTATAGCTGATTCATCTTCCTACCGGGACATAAATAAACCGCAACACTCTGTTGCAAAATCCAGAATAATAGGCCAAAAAATGATTAGTTTGCTTCAAAGAAGGCATTGACTTCCTAGAAGTGCCTCACTACAAAAACAAGCTTGCAGGTTCAAGGTAATGTAAAATATTTAATAACCTTTTCATTAGCATGCCTGGGATTTTTTTTTTTAATCACTGAAAGAACATGTCATCTTGTAGCTGGGGAATGGCAACAGAATGTGAGATTGTTTATTGTTGAATGTTTCAGAGAAGCAGAAATGTTTTGATTATTTTTTTCACCCCTGAATAAACAGAAAATTACACAAAATTAAATATGCCTTTGCTTCCTTCAACCTCCCCCACAACAAACAGACAAGTTGTTACTTATAAAAATTGAATAAATTGGTAATTGTGCATTATAAATTGGATATTTTCACCCTAACAATAGACAAAAAGTGTATTGTTTCAAAACACCTCACAAGAACAGAGAAAAGCTTTACATCTGGTTTCCTTGGCAACTCACCTCTGTTCTTGCTACTTCAAATGAGACTTTTTTTTTCAGAGCGGATAGTCGAGGCATTAGACAGATAGTTATATTTTAATAAAGAACTTAAGAGAACTCACTTTCTTCAGTTCATCAGCTCTTCTCAAACTTAAATTAATGTTTGATCAGTACAAGAGACCAAGATTGTATTGAAATAAACAATTATCTATTCTTTACTGGAAAAAATAATTGCAGACTTACATGTAGTTATTTTCATTAATCTGAATTAATTCCAATTCTTTATACAGTCGCTAGGCATTGCTAAACCTCCATGCATCTACTGATTATGAAACCTGCTTTATCCATTGTGTGTCATGGGAGCTGGTGCCAGTTCCAATAGTAATGGTATGCCAGCCCATCATACAATGCCACACTCAAGAACACAAGGCTAGTTTACAGTCATCAACTAACTTAATGTACACATTTGGAAACTGGAATGCCTAAAAATAAACATGGCTATATAAGAACAACATGGAAAACCCAAAAATTTAGCACCTGGACCAGAATTCAGACTAGGGTTCTGAAGTTGTGAGGTAGAAGTGCTAATCATGTTATCAGTGTCACCAACCAGGTAAAAATTATTATTTATAACTGTGTACCAAATAGCATCACCACTACTGATGGCACGCATTTGTGACTCAAAGTTCCTTTCTATTATATGATAGAAGAAATTAACCACAATAACTGCTATTCAGTGAATTTACAGTTCATTTGTGATATGATATTGTGGATGTATGAGGAACATTGGAGTACCCAGAAAAAAAAATCCATACATGGGAAGAATGTGCAAACTCCATGTGGCAAAAAAATCAAAATATGGAAGTCGGTAGGAAAATGCTAGCAGCGAGTAAGTAATAAACCAAAAGTAATAAAAAATATAATGACTGGCAAATTTCACCAGCCATAAAACCTCAGAATCCCCCCTATCACTTCTGCCCAAACACCAGAAAAACTCCTGAAAAAATTTGGCTTAGGCATTGCCCTTCCTTGACCCAAGCTAACTGCAGAGAATTCTGGTGTTCTTTCACCTCTGACCCTTCAACAGCCTTAAAAGGACTTCATTAAATGTGAAAACACAGTCATGCTCATACCAGTTACATACCAGTAGGTTGTGCCACCTACTGTGCAGGTGAGAAAATGATTAGTTTCCTACTTGTCCTGCAGAACCCGAGCTTACAGGAGCAACATGGTCCCATCCCCTGCCTTTCTGCTCCTGCTACTGGGCACAAACATTTTTTTTCCTTTGCCAACCTTCCATTGCCTCTTGAAAAGGATGGTTAGATAACATCTGGGTGATCTACCTTCTAGTGTCCTGAAGAAATCGCCTCAAACTACTTCCTGGTAGCTGCTCTCTCTATCAGTCGCTCTTTCTGTCTCGCTTTACAGAGGGCTTCTTTTCACCTAGTTATTGACTGCAACAGGGAGATAAAAATATGGAAAAAAACAGCATATGGTACAAGACTTTCTCATGTCATACCAGGAACCAAATGACATACTACAGGGAGCTCTCAAGTGTTTTCTTCACCCCCTGACTCACAGTCAGCGTGGGCAACTGCCTACTCCTTTAGCTTCTAAATACAGTTAGGTCCATAAATATTTGGACAGAGACAACTGTTTCTAATTTTGGTTCTGTACATTACCACAATTAATTTTAAATGAAACAACTCAGATACAGTTGAAGTGCAGACTTTCAGCTTTAATTCAGTGGGTTGAACAAAAAGATTGCATAAAAATGCGAGGCAACTAAAGCATTTTTTTAACACAATCCCTTTATTACAGGGGCTCAAAAGTAATTGGACAAATTAAATAACTGGAAGTAAAATGTTCATTTCTAATACTTGGTTGTAAACCCTTTGCTGGCAATGACAGTCTGAAGTCTTGAACTCATGGACATCACCAGATGCTGGGTTTCCTCCTTTTTAATGCTCTGCCAGACCTACTGCAGCGGCTTTCAGTTGCTGTTTGTTTGTGGGCCATTCTGTCCGAAGTTTATTCTTCAACAAGTGAAATGCATGCTCAATTGGGTTAAGATCAGGTGACTGAATTGGCCATTCAAGAATTTTTCACTTCTTTGCTTTAATAAACTCCTGGGTTGCTTTGGCTGTATGTTTTGGGTCATTGTCCATCTGTATCATGAAATGCCACCCAATCAATTTGACTGCATTTAGCTGGATTTGAGCAGACAGTAT